>QMIH01000488.1:495258-543214 GCA_003987875.1 Clarias batrachus
ATATAAAACAGGGATCAGCTGGTGGTGGCATGTTTTGCAGCAGGAAAAAGATAGAAAGATTAGATGCTTACTGGGTGTCATGGTGCGCTTAGACAGGCTGTGGAACAGAGTTAAATTAGGGGGGGGAAATCTATCTATTTGGGGGGGGGGATTCAGACGTTCTCTGCTGTAGTGTTTATCTCAGTTTGTATGCTGCAAAATGAATCTGTTTTAAGCATTCAGGTTCTCTTTAGAAAAGACCTGAATGTGAATGATTACAAGCATACAAGCATAATGATCATTAATGTATTTAACATGAATAATAAATGATTTAATATTACAATAATGCATAAGTTTTAGGCATTCAAATGTGTACAGTACTTCAACGTTACTTTTTTACTGTTATTTCTTTAATCTATAATTTGTTGTTGTCGTTGTTGTTGTTGTTGTTGTTGTTAATGGATTTTGTGTCAGTATTTGAAAGTTGATATATTTTTCAAGGAATTTTATTTCTCAAAGTGGAAAAATGTGTTGATTTAAAAAAAAAATAGAAATCGCGTATTTCCTATGTGAATAATATAAGGTGATGTAATTTGACTTGCCAGTTATTATGTATACCTTTGATCAGCCATAACGGACGGACCTCAGCAGCGCCTCTGGTGGTGTGCTGTGGTGTGTCTGGCACCAGACTGTTGGCAGTGAACCCTTTGAGTGCTGCCAGTCGTGGGGTGTGGCCTCCATGGATCAGTATGTCTAGTATGTCCGGCGCATCCCGAGAATGGTTGATCGGATTGGGATCTGGGGAGTTTGGAGGCTGGGTTGGCAGTCTTGGGCTCTTTTACTGCTGGACAAGCAATGAGGGCTGTTGTGGTCAGCACTGACTTTTCTCTGTGAATTATGGTGCATTGGCTTTCCTGTTGGATCATCTCTGCGGCATGGGTGAACGTTTAGTTGTTATAATCATAGTTGTACATAGGTTATCAGTAATGTTCAGTTGACCGGGTGGTGGTCATAATGTGATCAGTGTCATTTTAATGAAGTTAGTTCTTTGTACTGGAGTTTGTGATAAGCATGAACTGCTGAATCAATCAATTGTAGATGATACTTGAATAAAAAATAAACAGTGTATGGGTACGATGGTGCTTATTGTTTTTAGTTTGCTGAGGAGAGAACCTCAAAAATAAAGATGCCACACACTTGGACAAGGAGAGCTGAGTCTATGTTTAGCTTAAAGCTGGAAATGCTGTCTGTCATGTCTAACTCCAACCACCCACTTTATGGAGCTTTTGGGAGCATGTTCAGTGGCAGACTTCTGTCACAGATCTCCTCTACAGACTGACTCAGAAAAGTCCATTGTCCCCAGGTCCATACATATTTTTAACACCTCTTTAGGGCACCAGAGGGACGTGGATTGGGAGACCCGGGTGTGATGGTCCCTCTGCTGCTACATGTTATCTGATAACCATGCAGCTCCTCTCCACCACAGACTCAAATGTTCACAATCATATTTATCTATTCATCACTTATTCTAATCTGTATTGACCCTCATTGCCTCAGTCTTGCTCCACCCACTTTTCATACTGCTGTTATTTTTTTGATTGCTACATCTCATGTTGCACATTTCAACTAGAAATACCCTATCCACTGAGAATTCTATTCATCCTCATTTGAGTGTTTTTTTTCCACATGTTCACTTTTTTGAATTTCCTTTATATATATATTGCATTCTGTCTTTTCTTAGTCATTCCTGTACAAGCGTAGGTCATCTCCCACATGTGCACTATTCGAGTTGTTGAGCTGTGTGCTCTGCACGATGCAAGCCTGTTGTGTTAACTATCCTTTGATACGGAATGTTTGCAATTTCCTTCAGATCAATAAAGTGTCTGTCTGTCTGATGTCTGTCTGTCTGTCTCTCTATCTCACAGAGCTGGTGCCAGTGTGTTCAGTAAAGGGAAAGAAGGCATTTATCTTCAGTGATTGGAGGGGAATTAAAACTCAATCACTAAGTCGGAAAAAGAAAGCAGTTTTGCAAGACAAATCGATCTCTTTTATTTTATACTGATAAAAATATCAGAATTTGGAGCAGGTATGAATGAATGGAGCCCCTGCACACACCAATGGTGAAATGATTTCCAGACACACATTTGGAATTGTAAGTAAAGAAAAAATAATACGTGGTTTGTAAACACTCAGTTGCACAGACTCTGAGTGTCTAACATAATGACCTTCCTTGGGCCAATGTGCACGGATTGCTTATGACATCCTCTATAATAAACATCCTCTCACAGTACAGGAATCCCTGGCGTTACAAAATCCATGCTGTTCTGAAATCGTAAGGATAATATGAGAACAATTTCAGTATAGCAAAAATAAGCATTGCTTGAACATGTGGCCTTAGTGTTTTATTCTAATTCGTTTTAAAATACCACATACCATACAATCGATAAAACTTTATAACGTTAGTGTGATTTTTTCAGACTCATAGCGGCCTATAATTTTATTACAGAAGCTGTGTATTTGAGTGGAAATAAATGAAACATGCCTGATTAAGCATTAGCTCTATGATCAAACTTTTGTAGGCGTGATGGGTTGACAGATCTCAGCAAAATTTCTACTCCAATTACCTCCCAAACCCACAAAACAAACAAACAAACAAACAAACAAACAAAACAAATAGCACTTATAATTATTATAGCATCTATTAATTATTACGTTGTTTTTACTAAGCAGTGTTTCTAAAAACAAATCTGCTAACTCAGTATATTTAAGTTATATTCTATTAGGTGAAATGTATGAGTTAGATAAAGATAATTTGCCCAGTATTTTTTTCACCAATGAGTCCATAACCTAAATCAGAAAAATATGGATATTCTTTGATGTACACTATATGGTTAAATGTATGTTGATATCATGCCCGTCATACGTGGATTTGCTTTGTGAACAGAACATTCCTACTTTAGTCCTCCCTTTACTGTTATAATGACCGCCACTATTCTTGGACGGCTTTCTGCTGGGTTTTGGAGCATGGCTGTAGGCCTTTGCTTATTCAGCCACAAGCATATTTGTAAAGTGAACAGGCCTGGGGCATTCGGCATTCCAGTTCATGCCAAAGGTGTTCAGTGTGGCTGAGGTCAGCCACAGGGTGCTATGTAGGCCGCTCCCATTCTTCTCCAAGCTTGACAAAATGTATGTTTATGGACATTGCTTTGTGCATAGGAGGACTTTCACATTGGAAAAGTTTTGGGTTAGGACTGAAGGTTCTAGTGGATGGAATTCCTAATGCTGCAGAAAGCTTACGGAGTTATCATTTGTGGTAACAGTTTGTAGAAAAACCTCATTACATATGAGTGTGATGATAGGCAGCATGGTGGTATATTGGTTAGCACTTCGATTCGATTCCTGACCAGGCTCGATTCCCATCTGTGTGTGTTCTCCCTGTGCTTGGTGGGTTTTCTTTGGGTACTCCGGTGTCCTCCCACATGCTGATTAGACTAATTGGCGATCCCAAATTGCCGGTAGTGTGTGAACGAGTGTGTGTGTGTGTGTGTGTGTTCTGCGATAGACTGGCACCCTGTCCAGGGTGTACCATGCCTTGTGCCCTAAGTCTCCGGAAATAGACTCCAGGCCCCCCGTGACCCTGAATACAGGATAAAGCGGTGTAGACGGTGAGCGAGTGTGATGTTCAAGGTGGCCCAACATATACTTTGATGCATTTAGCGCATTATTGGCGGTAGGATGTCACAAACAGAGAAAGATAGAAATTTTTTACAAATCAATTTAGAAATTTCATTTGTCACTTTGTGTGGCGGATCCTATTTACATAAAAACATAATAAGGCTATTACTCGTAGGTATTTATACCCAAACACTGAATATGATTGTGTGTGTTTGAGATTGATTTTTATCATTTATAAGACATAGGAGAATTCATTACATTACTACCAGAAGAGCAAAAGGAACTCCTGCATCCGGACACAAATGCTTGACGCTCTTACACTCCACTTGAGAATCCAGCTTATTCTAGTCACCCTTTTTCGACAATTGAAAAATGCTTTAATGACCATGGCTGATGAGCAGATAGTTGATTGTCCAACCTGGAATCCAGAAGGTGATTATTGATGTAAGAGTTCCATCATCCTGATGAGTTTTTTAAATTTTTATTATTATTATTGAATTAAATTTTTTTTTTTCATCAGTATGGTTTATTTCAGTATTGCAAACAAATAGTATGACCTAAATTTACTGAGTTGCGTGTACAGTGCTGTGTGTCAGCCATGATGTTACATAACTCCCATGGGTCATTCCAAATTTGAGTGTGCTGGATGTGGCCAGTGGGCCAGTGAGTGGGCTTACAATACAGAGTTATGTTAAAAATAGTGTTTGGTTCCATCTTAGGTCCAATCCGGGGCAACGCTTTTACCAACAACACTGTAAAAGCACTGACTGAGTTGTGTTGCAGATATTTAGCTTTCGCAGTGAAATATGTAATGCATATTGTAAGCATCAGAAGAGAAATATAAATGAAACTCAGCCAGAATTTGTACGTATATAAATGATTCTATATAAATGAACCACAAAATTGATAACTTTTTAAAGTAATTCTAAATGTCATTTCAAGGGTAAAGCACACAGTCGTAAAGAATAGGCTCATACTCCTGAGAGCACGGTCACAGTCTACAAATCATAGTTAATAAATACAGTATCAGCTGTGACATCTTAAAGCATCAGGTATTGCCAGCAGGCCTAAATTTCCATGAGTCTCATAACTACAGTACATTCCTGGCTCACATAACTACATTTTACAATTAATTTCCCATAATGTTTCAGTGGGAAAGCACTTGCCCTTGGCATCAAGAACAATCTAATTACAAGATATCCTTGGTGAATTTTCTATTTCTTTTGAAATATGTGTAGAGTAATACAGGATGGCTAACTACCCAATGTATTAATTAAGCAGCCTTGATCCCTCATCGCTCCAGGGTCCCTGAGTTTGGGTTGCTGTCTGTGTGTAGGCTTTGCATGCTACACACACTGAATGGCCAAATGGGTGAGCGCTGGGTTCCTTTGGTGCTTAATATCTTAATGTAATGTATAAAGAGCAGACATTATTCTAATTCTGATTTCCTCTGTACAACATCACCGCTTCATATTGCAGATGGATAACCAACCAAAACATACAATGAAAGCTACCCGAGGGATGTTCTTCACTGGCTTAGTCAATAGAGCATGCTTTTCACTTACTGAAGACAAGACCGAAGGCTGGAAGACCCATAAACAAGATGAAGGCAGCTGCAGTAATGGCGTGGCAAAGCATCTCAAAGAAGGACACTAAACAGTTGGTCACTGTTGGTACTGTACATGGGTTCCAGGCAGTCTCTTACTGCAAACAATTTTCATCCAAGTATTAAAGGCAATCATTTTGATTTTAATTATATTCATTTATTCAACTATGTATGAGACCACAAGAGGTTTTGGGAGTTTGCTGGTCTGGAGCATTTAGGTGTGTGCAAACCATAAGCAAGGGTCTTAGAGAAGCAGTTGTTGCTGCACATGTACAGTGAGAAAGATTCACAAGGGGAAAGCATTCAACACAATTGCCAGTCTTTTCCAGGACTGGACGTCACAGCACATTTACCCCAAGATCAGACTGTGCAATGCTCAGAGATACATAAACATAATTGTAATAAAAAGGGCAGGAGCTACAGGCCCTCAGACCCTACAGAAACTTTATGCACAGTTTGGGACAAAGTTAGTTAAATCCAGTCATAAGACCCATGCAAAGTAAAAAAGCTCCATTAAAACAAAATCAGGGGTGAAAAAACAAGTAGAACACAACTCCAGCTGTTATGCCAAGAAAAACCAAGTGCCTTTTCCTTGACATGACCCCAACTATAGAAGAAAATATAGAATGCTATTGATAGGCTCCCCTTAAAGTCACCAGGCAAAGGTGACATTCCTGCAGAAGTCATCAAGTATGGTGGTACAACGCATTTGACTTGGAAAGCAGGAATGTCTCTGCTCTTATTGGCTGCCTTTCAAAAGATACATATAATAACAATGCTAAACATAGTGAGGTCTATAGTGAAAATGATGATATGATGGGAATGGTACACTATGCTGCCAGCATGTCAAATCGTCTTAGTATTAAAACTAGCATTAAACAAGCATGTGACTTTGCACCAACCTTGTCTGTTGTTAATTATTTTACACTCCTTCTCAAACACACCTTCAGGTCATCAATTGAGGGCATCTATACTGGATCTCCACACCACAACTGAAGTTGTACAATCTCTTATGCTTAAGAGCGAAATCTAAACTCAGAGAAGCCTAATTATAAGTTTGAATAAAACTCAGGTTATGGCCCACGCAGCTCGAACTGCTCCTAGTATAATCATTAAGAACTTGCAGCTTGTGGTTGTACACATCTTCATCTTAAGGCTCAACACCAGCAGTTAACCTCTCGTTGGATATGAAACATGATAAACAGGACTGGCACTGCAGCCACTAACCACTCCTGGCTGAACAGGAGAGTGTGGGAAACTAAATTGGTTGTGGACATTCATTTGTAAGGCCAATACAAACCTGGAACACTTAATACTACTCACTTCTGTGCCACATTCTTCATTACTTGTAGGGATAAAGTAACAAATAGTCAGGTGAAAGAAGGGATTCCCTCAATGTGTACCGTACATAAAAAATTCAATTATTTGTCACATGTACTTTACAGCACAGTGAAATCATTTTTCACATATCCCAGTTAGGAAACTGGGGTCAATGCACAGGGTCAGCCAGCTTACAGCAATCCTGGAGCAGATAGGGTTAAGGGCCTTGCTCAAGGGCTCAACAGTGTCAACTTGGCGGTGCTGGGGCTTCAACCCCCGCCCAATCCCATTCAATAACCGTGTAACCCACAGCCTCAACCAATTGAGCGACCATTACAGGGAGGGGCATCTATATAAACAAAATAAAGGTTTTGTCTGTATGTTGTTCAGAACTCGTCTTTCAATTATATCTTTACGGGTCATACATTGGAGTACCCAAAACCATTCTCAGAAAAATTTCTGTCTGTATGTCTTTCCAGCTGAATTTTTCACAGCATCACACAAAAATACCTAAAAAAGCATTTTGCTAAACTTTGCCAGTCCTTGTGTATTTTGCCTGAAGTTAAACCTGCGTCATAAATGAGATCAAAATGTTGAGTCGAAGGGAAGTTGAAGAAGCAGCTTTGCTAGGTTACAGGTATGTCATAGCATCTAATGCTTTTTTTTTTTGTTGTTGTTGGATGAATATAGCACTTTTCCCCTTAGGATGGGCATAGCTATGTGTGTCACTCAACATACTGTAGCCAATCAACATGATAGGTGAAGATACAGAGTCTGCAAAAGACACAGAGATGACAGCAACACACCTTACAAACTGCCACAATCCTCACCACAAACAAAAAAAGCATGACACAGCATGGGTTACTCCAAAAAAATGTGATGTACTGTACACTATGAAAACTGAACCTGCGCCAAAAATGCAATCAAAACGTTGAGTTATGTACAGTCATGTGCCATGTGCTGATCAGCTTATTTTTCGCTTTAACCTTTTAACTATTTCTACAAACTCTTTTTTACTTTCGCTACATACAGTATAAGTGAGTAAAATGAGTCAGGAAACTAATAAACAACCAAGCAAATAAATGAAACCATTATGATGGGTGTCGGAAGATCTCCAACCTCTCTTCAATCACAAAGGAGTTAACATGAATGAGAGGGATGTTCTTCTCACGCTGCAGGTTGGAGGTTAAATCTATTAAACCACTTGGAAATCTTTCCTGTTCAATACGAGCTCCCTCAACGGCCATCGGCAGCCTCCACTTCTGCCAATTTGACCGTGCTGACTTAAGTTTATGAGCTCTAGGATTTCCCATCGTTACATGACTTCAAACTGACCTCCATATATCTCTGCCTGGGATTCATCTTTGAGTAGCTCGAAGCCCAGAATGATGAAGGGCAATGCGATGCCGCCAGGCAGGAGTGCAATATATCTGTGGGGAAATGATCGCATCATTATTATTCCATGTCTTGTAGTCAGACAGACACATTTCTGTTTATGTGCATTCTCTGCTTCTCCTTCTGTCTTTTTTTTTTTTTACCTTCGCTGCCTGCGTAAAATCAATTCAGACTGGAGCATCCGTCTTTTGATCTGTTGTATATGAGAGAGAGAGTGATGCAACGCTCCACACAGTTGCTGCACGCGCCTGGGATATGAGTCAGAGGACCTTGAAATTGGACCCCATTGTTCTTATCCTGGACCATTTTCTAATCAGGAGACTGGTTATATTTTAATTTCAGTTTTAAGGTTTAGATATTTTATTCATGCTTCTTTAAAGTTTTCTATTCCTTTTGCTGCATAGTGTGCTTTTCAGAACTAAAATAATAATGACAATCCCAGGCTGCATGCATTGTCAGACTTGATGCTTTCTACTGTATGTGTGTGTGTGTGTGTTTTATTGGGTAATGCAGCCTTCCTGCAGATATGCACATTCACTAGCAGGGCTCAAGGGCTGCTTGTCACCACACACAAAACCTTTGGCATAAACCTACACTGTGTCACACCGTATATATACAGTACAGTATGAGAATATGTGTGTGTGTGAGAGAAAGGGAAAGCAAAGCTAGATGGAAAGTAAGGAAAAGCTAACCCATTTTCCCCCCACTGCATGCCAAAGTATGATAACGGCTAATTCTTAAGCACTATCCCGACATGCCCCGGTGAACTCATAGAAAGCCCCCTCAGTAAGCTTCCTACACTGTGACTCCTGCACAACTGACTTTTCTTAAGCCATGAGCATTTGGGCAATTGTACCCAAAAGATCCGCTGCCAACGTGCCATGCCAGACACCACAGCACACCCCCAGAGGTCTTGTGGGGTCCCGTCCCGGGGGGGCATCACAAAGGGATCCTACACAATACTGGCCGTAATGGTTTGCCTTGTAATGCTATGGCTGATCGTGGTAGTACTGTACTGTAGGTATATAAGTTTTCAGGGAGTAAATGTTTCACTGAATGTTTGTCTACGTGAAATCGCAGAGGGTGCTTAAGGCAAATAAATTAGGTTGAAGGTGTTCAGCAGTTGGGAGCCCTCAGTGTGGCAGATAATCATTATGCAGAAGAAATCTGCAAGAAAATGATTAAACTATGAACTTTATTGTTGCTTTTTATAGAGCCGTGCTGCAGTAGCTGGCTTAGATTAAGAGCGTGGGCAGGTATTAAATCAACGTATCCACGCTGTTTGGTTAAGCAACCTTCTCACACACTGTATTTTATACTGTATCCTTGTGCATGAAGGTTTGTCTTGCAGTAAAGATCAATCAGTGCCATGCACCATATTCTGTAAATAATTTATCATCCTCCTATTTTTCTGGGCTCTGCTTGGATGCTAGATGTACAGTAAAAAATTCCGAGAAATTTCTCAAACACTATTAGTGAATCAAAAGGTTGGAACATCTCGGTCTTGTGCACTACATGTTCACTCATGAAATACGCAATTGTCTTCCCTTTATATACGAGAACATTGCCACACACACAGACACACACTGCTAATTTAAAGTTGTTTTGGAAGCTTTAATCTCCTGTTCTGTGTAAGTATGCGATTTAGGCTGTAACACTGCACTCATCATCACTCCACTGCTCCACTAATGTGGCGTAGTTCAGCAGGATCTGGAGCCCCCAGCTATCACGTCAGGAAAAAAAAAAAAAAAACAGAGAGACAGAAAGATTTGGTTTCCTTCTCACTTTCCCTTCATTTTGTCTCCCTATGTGCCGGCAGCATCCTGGAGGAGCCACTGCTGAGCGCTGAGGTAAAGGAGGGAGAGATTCTGCCTCCCACCATTCAGAAGCTGATGAAAGGATACAACAAGTACCTGAGGCCTTTCTTTGACAGTAAGCATATTCTGTGTTATCGTACACAGATAATTAAATCAACATCGCCTTTAATTAAATATTTTTGATCCTAAATTAGGACAGGGGAAACTCCACCGCCATGTCACACACGAGTCGTAAATAAAATTGCTACAGTACATTCCATAATGCATCGGTTTCTCACCCAGTCAGCTGTCTATTTGTATCTGCCTTCAAAAAGAATCTTTCATTATCGCTTCACCATGGCACCACCCTGTGCCTGCTCTTCCAGCCAGATTTCTCCTACGCACCAAAATAACATCCAACAAAAACCCTTTCTATTCTGATGAATTCTGCATCTGCCTCATGAGATGCACTTTAATGGAGAAAATAGGCCTGAGATTATAGAGTGTATCATTATTTAATGGGCGAAACCGAAACAAAAAAATCTGTTATGATTATTTGATAAATAAGTTTGTTTAACCTGTTCTATTAGCGCTGCATTACTATTTTTCGAATTTTCTTAACTTTCTGTACAAATTTCAGCCTAAGTGGAAATATTATTTATTCTGCCAGGAATTGTTCTCAACGCTCATTCATCATCCAAATGATTTTTTGTTGGAAGCCATAAACATGCAACATATTGCTTTGTTTCTGTTTTTTATTCCACATTTTTTTCCTCCCGCAGATGGCCCTGTTACTGTGGGGATGAGTTTGGACATTGCCAGCATTGACACAATCTCAGAAATCAACATGGTAAGAAAAAAATGGAATAATGGATAAAAAAAAAAAAATACTCAAAGTAGTAAAATTGGTTGTTTTTATTATTTGATGAGCAATGGTACAAGGTAAGGATAATGCGATATTTATCCTTATATTTACATTCAGAATAGATAAAAATGTCACTAATAACAGAAAGCATAGGGGGATTGATGGCTCATTGGTAGGTTTTTCGCCTGACATGCGGAAGGCCTGGGTTCGATTCCCAGCCGAAGCCCAAACCATAGCCAATAGATTCAGTGCTGGTCCCAATCCCGGGTAAAATGGGAGGGGTGCGTCAGGAACTGCATGAAAACTATGCTGGAAGCAGCCAAAAGACCAACAACAACAAACTTGGTGGTTAGCATTGTTGCCTCACACCTACAGTGTTGGGGTTTGAATCTCACCTCTACACCACTGTGTGTGAAGTTTGCATGTTCTCCCCATGCTTAGCAGGTTCCCTCCCATCATAAAATGACATGCAGGCTTGGTTGATTGGTATTTCAAAATTACTTGTAGTGTGTGTGCGCAACCCATCCAGGGTGAACCACGCTTTGTTCCCAGATAGGCCCCAGGTCCCCTGCGACCCTACAATACTGTAGGATAAGCCGCACAGATAACGGATGGATGTTAAACTGTAATAAACCTGTAACAAACCAGTAGTGTTTGATGTAAAGTAGGTTTCAGGTTTTAATCATAATCTTGGTGTCAGTCTGTGGTGGGCTTGGTGGATCCAAATGCAGAACGTGGTGTGGGAAGAACTCGGGTTGAGTAGTGGTGTCACTGACTGTAACTGGAGGGTGGGGACTGTAACGTGACGAGGTTGATCTTGGTGAGAATGGTGCTCCGTGCTGCGGTGGGAACCATAGTGTGATCGCTGGAGAAGCTCGAGCCACTTGGCGAACGTAGCGTTAACTTGGTAGGGCGTGAGGACTGACTCGTGGTTGTAGATCAAACGAGGGTTGAATCCGGAGAGCTGGGGGGAAAATCCGTGATCCAAATCCGTAGTCGAGTAAACAGGTCAAGCAGTCAATGATCCGAAATTCAAACAAGGGTAAATCCAAAAACGTGAGGCAAAGACGTAGTCAAAGAACGATGCGTGGTCGGTAACTTGGCAGGCTGTGACGAGACAAGACGCGGGAATATTGGGCTGGTAAGGCACTCAATAATCCGCCAATGGGAGGTTCTTTGTGAGCAAGTTAAATAGAGCAGAGCCATGATTGAAATGAGCAACAGGTATGTGGAGAGCAGAGAGTGAGCCAGTGAGATCAAAGGAGTGAAGTGGAATCTGGAGCGGAAGTGAGCAGGTGAATCAGACGTGACGTGACACTTGGTTAACCTCCAGTAGCTTTTGGCATCTTGGTTTATTTCCCCCTTTCAGTGTAGAAAATATGACCAGTTCAGTGGCTGATCCAAAATTAAACATCGCCAGTGAGGGACAGTGGCTTAGTCTATTTCCTTGTTATCTAATTGAGAAACTTGTCCAAGTTTTTTTTTTTTTTATCCATGTCTATGATAGTGAGACAAAAATCCCCCTGGGTTCAGCCTCATAAAATGACATTCAAATGTTTCACAAATGGCCATTAATTTCAACACCCACTGAGTGGAGCCTTCAGGGTTCAGATAACGCCTCACTTTTAATGCCATCTTTGGAGGGAGTAGGGCACAGTCATGGTCACTTGCTCGCTTCAGAATGGACGTTTCCTTTTAAAAGTTTCACATATTTACAACTACAGAATTTGGCAGATGCTGGTATCTAGAGAATTCACAGAAGTGCTTTGTAGTCTCTATCAAAACCATCCTCATGCTAGAAACTGGACAGGGTATTAGAATCAATCGAGCTAATGCTTTGTTAAAGAATACAACATATAAGCACACCAACACAAGCATTACAAATCAAGGTTTTTTAGATGTATCTCTGTAGTCTTTGTGCTTGGTGAAGGGGTGGGTGTTTAGGGGGGGTCGGGGGGATTCTGATGGTTGTGAAAGAGGTATTTCAGTATATGTCTTGGAGTTATTGTACGTTACATTGTCAAATACCCTGAAATGCGCCGTAATTTTAGTCTGTTGTGTGGTTTGTCACTGATTCTCCTACGTAGGACTACACTGCCACCATCTTCCTGCGGCAGCGCTGGACAGACGAAAGACTGGTGTTTGAGGGCAATAAGAGCTTGAGTCTGGATGGGCGTCTGGTGGAGCTACTCTGGGTTCCTGATACCTTTATTGTGGATTCCAAGAAGTCCTTCCTGCATGATATCACGGTGGAGAACCGGCTGATCCGAATCTTCCCCAATGGGACTGTGCTTTATGCTCTTCGGTGAGGTGAACCCTTCATTCTGGAGTAAAGGATGACAATCAAAACTCGAATTATGTCCAATGGTATTCAAATATGATGGAAATTCATGGGCTTCCTCAATGATCCTTTAGAGCCTGTATGCAGGCCAGTTAACCTTAAGATCTGTACCAGACATTTATACATGCCACTATATGGCAGACGGCGATCTGGATCCGGTCCTAGTGACAGTTCTATCAAGACCCTGATGCGTTTCTGGTAAATGAGAATAATTAATATACAGTACCAGTAATCCCGAGCTTTTTCCCCTTGAGGTGGGCGCAGCTATACGTGTCACTCAACAGTCTCTTACAAGTGTGACACATAATGGCTTACTCCAAAAAAAGTAGACTATGAACCTTCAACAATGAATTGACAGATCAATATATATTTAATCTTCCTGCAGGAAGTTTAAAGCCAGTTTGTGTCATATGTTCTAGATAATAAAAAGCAGTAATGTAAAGCACCACTATAAGGCAAAACACTGGGTGTGAGAGTAAAATACCAGGACTAAGAGTCTGGTATAATAGAGCAACCAGACCCCCAGTTACATTCATTGACAGCCCAGCAGTGTGCAAATGAAGATTGATGAAAGATGATTGATTAAGTTTAAACTGTCCACATGTTAATGTAATTGCTGGAAATTGTCCATAGTTATTATTGAAATAGTTATTACAGGAAATTCGGCCCATGGCAAGAAGAACATTTTATTGACCAGACATGTTTAACTTTACATTTAGTTCGTGTATAGGTATAGGTATATAGGTATAGGTATATACACTGAGCCAATTCTCACAATTACAGTTTTTTTATATGCAAGAATTTGGCGAACACAAACAGATGTATGAATTTGCTTCCATGAGACAATGAAAATGTTGATGGGTTTAAAAGATATTTTGTGGACTTTATCTCCGGTAAGATGCTAGATTATTGTGCACTCAGCATGAACTGGTACTGAAAAGAGGACGCACTTCTCAATGGGCATTTCAGTCTTACCACCTGGGTGCAAAGTTTAACCTGAAACCAAACAGGACAAGTAGATGGAGAGCAGCTTTTTCACGTCTATCAGCCAAGAATAGGAATTTCAGTCTACATGAGACACAAGTTCACTTAAACAGGACAGGTAGAAACATCACATGGTCTTTTTCCTATCTTCAGTTGCCTAGATCTGTGCCCAATATAGTCCTAGATGTTTCATTAACAAAACCAATGTTTTTTTTTGTTTTTTTTTTCAAAACCAACCATCTGCAAGGTTTGGCACGTTGTGCATTCTGAGATGCTGTTCTGCTCACCATGGTTGTAAAGAGAGGTTATTGGAGTTGATGTTGGTCCTTCTTGTCAGTGAAAACCAGTCAGGCCATTCTCTCCTGTTTGCAGAATTACCACTCAGTGGATGTTGTTTTGTTTTCCACACTATTTACACTCTTGACCTGCGTCTGCATGATTTTGTACATTTTGCTGTTTCCACGTGATCTGATTTGATATTTTTACAAGTGCATGGATGTGCAGGTGTAAAGGTGTTCCTAATATTGTGGACAGTGAGTGTACTGTACTGTAGGTAGATCTCATTTACATGTCATTGTTTTTATTTGCCAATATCATGTTTAGTGCGTGTCTGTGTGTGTGTGTGTGTGTGTGCGTGTGTGTGTGTGTGTGTATGTGTGTGTGTGTGAGTGAGAGTGTGAGAGAAAAAAGAGAGAGAGAGAGGGAGAGAGAGAGAGAGCGTGGTGTTGAGCTACTTTTGTGTTTAGCAGGTAGGTTTTCCTTTTTTTCAGGCAGAAAAAAATAGTATTCATATTTCCACATAATTAAATTTTTATATTTTAGAGCTAAGACTGCATCTATTATAATACCAGTCGTACCCATGTTTCCATCTAAATGGAATATTCCAGTTAATTGAGAGCTAGGGTGTACAGTATGCGTGGATGTTAAAAATAAAAAGGATCCATGAGATTCTCTGTCCAGTTCATGTGATGCTGATTTAACAAACATATAGAAATAATAGCAGAAACAGTGAGCAATGGTCAGGTCAGCACACACGAGCTGAGACGTCTTACTCTGGCATGATGCTGAATATTTCAGCATTAATCAGACAATAATATTTCCTGTGTGTTTGTCTGTTTCTCCAGGATCACTACCACTGTGGCCTGCAACATGGACCTGACTAAATATCCCATGGATAAACAGACATGCACCCTTCAACTGGAAAGCTGTAAGAGCAATGCATACTCTCTCTCCCTTTCTCTCTCTCTCTCTCTCTGACTCTTTTCCAAGGCATTAATGAGAGCGTTGCTGTGGCAACAAGCTATAGGCTCTTTTTTTATTCCTCAGCTCTTGCTTGTCGCATCAGCAACGTACGACTATATAATCTGTTTCGTATTTCATAACACATGGTCTGGATAAACATGAAAAAGAGTGAGTCTGCCAGATAAATATGCATCTGTGTATTATTTACTTAAAGCATCCCCATGATCAAATATATATATTGGGAAGGTATAATATTTGTGTATAGATTCCTATGAGTTGGTTGAAGTTTTCTCCAGCCTGTGAGATAGATACACAGTACACAGACAATGGATGAAGTTGTGGGCGTGAGATGTGTGGTGACAGTCAGTTTATTGGGTCGATATGGTTACCGCTGAAACCAGATTGTAAATTTTATCCTCTAAATTCTCCAAGCCAGTAAACCATTTTGTGATATTTCTCTCTCTCTCTCTCTCTCTCTCTCTCTCTCTCTCTCTCTCTCTCTCTCTCTCTGGGATTGAGCTTCTGCCATGGTTTCTGTGAATCGTTACGTAAGCTGCAATGAGAGTGAAAGAACCAGAGAGTGGGAGAGAAAGACAGAGGGAAGGAGAGAAAGAGAATGAATGTGTGTGAGTGAGTGAGAGAAGCAGATCAAGTCCTCCCGCATAGTTGTGTATTTCCAACATACTACTGTATATCTCCCATTCAAAACAATACGCCCATACGCAAAAAATACACACTGCTTTATAGTCACACCAAATAATAATAGTACTATATTATTGACATAAAGTTTGGAATCTTAATTTTCGGTCATAATAGTCTAATTTTACATTGTGTAGAAAGACTCGCCTTTCTTATTAGTAGACTACAATATTACCGAAATGTGTTTCTCTCCATGTATAGTACTTTGCATTCAGTATTCATTACTTTGCATCATTGTTCTCAACACTTAAATATTATGGCAAGCACCTAAAACTTTTGCGCCGGAGCTTTACTCAGTTGGCGGTCTCCCATTCTGCAGGTGTGCGAAGGGGTGGGGCCGCGGGACCGGACACGGATGGTGATTGATCATTGTTAATAGTTTCAGGCTTCTTCCCGCGATATAAAAACAAGTTCTGGGCAGAGTCGCGCGGTGGCTGCTGAATACAATGAGTGACATGCGCGAGGCATGATGCCATGTGCCCCAGAGACTTCAAAGGCGCGAATGGAATGACGCCACATTGAGCCAGATTTCTTGACCAAAGAGAAAAAGCCTGCAGTGTTTCTCACATCAAGGCCTCCGTTCCCAGCCGGGAACACCGTCTAGATGAGGGTTGTCCGGGAAATACCCACCTGAGGCCGTGCCAGTGAGAGCTGGGAAGGGCCGGTTGGCCAATCAACAACAGGAGCCATTCAAGAAAGCACGCATACGCCGCTGCCCACTCTGCCCGCCGTCAGAACTATCTATTATTAGTTGCCCCATCCATGATCCTTCAAAACTGACACATGCAGTGCATCAAATCTGTTACAATATAAACAGTTTGACAGGAAAAAGCAATAAGCACCATTTTCTCATTAATTTTAGCCGTTCATTTTCCACTGGCACACAAGGTTGTCTATAACAAAACAAAAACTGCTACATATCCTTCTTTTAGAAACGTTTAGGAACTTCCTGGTTTTAGGTAAACCATGTCATGGAAAAGCCACATTACATGTTATAGCACATTACAAAACACAATGAGTTCTGAAAAGCCAATTGCTTCTTTCTATTCCAGTACATGATTAGTGCAGCAACACTACCTGCTAGGCAGAACAGTAACAGTAAACCAAATGCTTTCAGGGGCTTCTGGGGAATGTAAAATCCAGGAAGAAGGATGTGTACACGGTTATTGCCGTTAACAGAATTCCAAATCAATACTTGCTTGATTATTTTCCCTCCTTCTGCTATCACTCGCACTGGTTTTGCAGCATTTTGGAGCCATGATACACTTAAGGTAATATTGTTTAAAGAAAATGAAGCTGGAGTTTACATGCTCTCCCTGTGTTTGGTGGGTTTCCTCCGGGTGCTCCGGTTTCCTCCCACAGACCAAAGACATGCAGATTAGGCTAATTGGTGTTCCCAAATTGCTCGTAGTGTGTGTGAATGAGTGTGTGAATGAGTGTGTGTGTGTGCCCTGCGATGGATTGGCGTCCAGGGTGTACCCTGCCTCGTGCTCTAAGCCGCCTGGGATAGGCTCCAGGCCCCCGCGAACCTGAATACAATATTTGCCCATTCTTCTTTGCAGATCTGCTCAAGTTAAATTAAATTTGATGGTGACCATTT
Source organism: Clarias batrachus (assembly GCA_003987875.1). Classification (NCBI taxonomy): domain Eukaryota; kingdom Metazoa; phylum Chordata; class Actinopteri; order Siluriformes; family Clariidae; genus Clarias; species Clarias batrachus. The sequence goes on from QMIH01000488.1 coordinate 512,761, forward strand.
GTGGACTGCAGTTTTCAGGTTATTCCATAGATTATAAAGACGCAACAACATTTGCCTTTTTTTTCCTTCAACCACTGTGAGATTGTTTTTTCTTTGCTTTGGGTCATTATCATGGTGGATGGTAACCCTTCATCCCATTGACTATTTCCTGGCTGAGGACAACAGATTTTCCTCCAGAATGTGACAGTATTTTGCCCCATCCATGCTGGTTATATCCTGACATGTGCCCCAGGCCCTGCTTCAGAGAAACATCCAGGATATTGCCACCTCCATGCTTTATTTTAGGAATCGTGTTATTTGGATGTTAAGCTGTAGAGACATATCAATTGGTGCTATGGCTAAATAATTCAATTTTAGCCACATCTGACCAACTGCGTTTTTGCAAAGCTCAGTCATGACTGCATGTGGCTTTTCTTGAAGAGTGTCTTTATTAAAGCAACCATCCCATACATGCCACATTTTTGAAGAATGTGAAATTATGACCACTCTTTGTCATAATTTCCTGCAACTGCTTCAGAGTTGCTGTAGGCCTCTTGGTAGTCTCTCTTCCTCTTGGATCTTAAATTTTTTACAATGTTTGGAATGATATCCTGATTCAGAGAGGGTCTGTGTTGTACCAAATACCTTCAACTTCTTCATAATAGACTTCTTCTTTTTCGTATCCATCTCCCGACTTGTGCGTGTGCCCAACTTTATCCCGGAGATCTTTTGACAGTGCCCTGCCACCCAAAGTTGATTGTTTGCTTTGCTTTCATTACCAGAAACGAAAATGCTCCAGATTTTCATGCTGAGCTAATCAAAATGACATGATGAGCTGATCACAGTTGAAAGTCAAAAGGCTTTGTGTGCCACTAAGAAGGTGATTATCTTTACCTGATTTAGTGTGCAAGTCATTTTAGGAAGGGTGATCCTTTTCCAAATCAGTGTAGACTGTTGGTTGTTTACCTTTTATCAGGAATCTTTATCTCAAGTCGTGGAAAGCCCTTGTCCAACACAGTTTGCCGATTCTTCTGTTCAAACACAGCTGATTCAACTACTCTGTTAATTACTACAGTAGGTTCTGCTGGGTGTTTAGATGTTGCTGAATCACAGACTGTGCTGGACACTCACTCTCCAGGACTGAAGTTGTAATTATTGTTTCAAATGGTTAAAAATGGTTGTCTAATTATATCTAGTGAATTAAATTAAAACATTGAAGTAACATCTCATTGACCATTCATAGGTGTAGGATATACCAGAGCTGTTATAACAAAGAGTCTGAAACACCTACATATTTACTTTGTCATTGTGTGTCCAATAAAATGTGGAAAACCTAAAAGAGCTTGAAACGTTTCATCATTTCGTCATACTGTATGGCGGCACAGTGGCTTAGTGGTTAGCACTGTCGCCTTGCACCTCCAGGTTGTGGGTTTGATTTCCCTGTCAGGTCTGTGTGCATGTTCTGCCTATGCTTGCTGAGTTTCTTCAGGTTCTCAGGTTTCCTGTCGCAGTCCAAAGACAAGCAGATTAGGCTCATTGGTGTTCCCGAAATCATCGATAGTGTTTGAATGAGTGTGTGAGTGTGTGTATGTCTGATTGGCACCCTGTATTGTCGATTGGCACCCCATCCAGGGTGTACCGGGATAGACTCCAGGCCCACAGGCACTCGGTAGAGATGATGAGAGTATGTGAAGATTTTTATTTTTTTTAGCAAGACTGTGAAATAAAGAAGGAATAAGACATTACAGTGTGTATTGTTCGAGGAAAATAAGCAGTAATGAGGTAGTGGGATGTAATATCACACCTGGTACCACACCAAAAATGACTTTTGAATTCAGAATATGCTAAAATGTGTATTTATTACTGAGGGCAAGATATAAAAGTCATTGTTGCAGCACTATTTTCTATTTAGATAAGAACAAGGTACCATAAAATATTTAGTTTTAGCATAAGACACTCAGATGTAGTGTAGAGCTATGTTATTAGGTCTTCTTATGTAGAACTTACACATTATTTACTGTACAGAACTACTCGATAGCTACTGTAGTTTACCTTCTTTGACAAGTGACAGGCATTGACCCTTATTCATTACAGATTGCCTTGATGTTGTTGTCTCTGACTTCTTTAATATCTCAAGGTCTAGAGAAAGTGGGTAGAATTGATATGTCTATATTATGGCCCCATAAAGAGAAGAGGTCTGATAGCTACTGTTTGCGCTGCTATCCTTTATACATTTAATCAGCCACTTCTTTTAGCTTGAGGGGATTTGTGTGAGAAAAATCCCCACAGCAGTAAGTCCTGCATGTAAAGTGGTTGTTATGAGTGGCGGTAAGAAGTCAGGATAGTTTTTAATCACTTTTTATTACAGAGCTCCCTCTTGAGGAAAGACATTGTTACTGGTTCCAGTGGTGTGATAGAACTTAGTATAGCACAATTAATTAAGGTGTCAATCTGAAATCTACAATTATGAAATTAAATTAGAACAGTTTACAGGAATATGTATATGCTATTCTGATTTTTTTTTAATACTTCCACACCAAAAGTAGATTCATAGATTTGGGAGTATTTATTTACTCTGCGGGATCCGTTTCAAAATCCCATTTTTTCAGTGATTCTGTGCAACCTCACTTTCTCTTTCTCTTTCTCTCTCTCCATCAGGGGGTTATAATGTCAATGATGTGATGTTTTACTGGGCAAGAGGCAATGAGTCGGTCAGTGGCTTGGACACTCTGCGTCTGGCCCAATACACAGTAGAGGATCATTACACTTCTGCCTCGGAGGCTGTGTATGAGACAGGTACACACAAACTCTGGTACAAGCATGTTAGCAAAAAACAGCTAAAAGTACAATACACTTCTTTTCTTTTCTTTCTTTCATTTTTTTTTTACATATTTTACAGCACTGATAGTTTTATGTGTATGCAGTATATACCCTATATTCAGTACAAATCAAAAGGTATTAGTTAGTTCTTATTTTTAAGATGCTCTCATGAGACCATTCCAGGAAATCAAGACCAAAACTTACCCAAGTCCATTTAAAAGTTTCCAGCCTCAGAAATCACCAGTTAATAAACAGCACCTCAGATCAGAACCGTTGTGAAGGCTTAAATAGCAGACAGGAAATGATTGCAAATTTTGAATGCCTTCAGCGTTGTTTTATAATATAGTAAGATAATTGAATTAAAAAGTGTGCAAAATTTTGACTGATGCTATGTGTATGTATTTGTATAGTATAAATTAGAATATCAGAAAAAAAGTTCAGCGGCACAGTGGTGTAGTGGTTAGCACTGTCGTCTTGCACCGCTAGGGTCTGGGTTTGATCCCCGGCCAGGCTCGATTCCCGTCTCTGTGTGCATAGAGTTTGCATGTTCTCCCCGTGCTTGGTGGGTTTCCTCCAACAGTGCAAAGACAAGTAGGTTAGGTTAATTAGCGTTCCCAAATTGCCCGTAATGAGTGTGTGTGTTTGTGCCCTGCAATGGATTGGCACCCTGTCCAGGGTGTACCCTGCCATGTGCTCTAAGCCACCTGAGATAAATACAGGCCCCCCGAGATCCTGAATACAGGATTAAGCGGTATAGATGATGAGTGAGTGAAAGAGAAAAAAAGTTCATTTTCTTTGTTTTAAAGTGAAACTCTCATATTTTATAGGTTTGTTTCATGTAAAGTAAAAGATTCCAAGCCGTTTTTTTTTTCTTTTCATTTTGATGATTTTAGCTTACAGCTAAGAAAATTTAAAATCCAGTATCACCAAATATTAGAATATTTCATTTCAAATTTGAGGACTGTAAATTACTATTCGTACCGTATAAAAACCATGTGTCACTCAGTGTAGTCCATTACTTACATGACTTGAAAGTGTCCAGATAACAATCAACACCCTCCATCACCATATTCATGGAAAGTTGTCTGGAAGTGAAAAGTGTTGCAGGAAAAGGTGCATAAGCAACGGGGGTGACTGCAGCCTTATAAAGATTACCAAGCCAAGCCAATTTAAGATCTTGGGAGAGCTTCCCAACGAGTGGAGTGACGCTGGAGTCAGTGCATGAAGAACCACCACATACACAACAGCTCCTACAACTGTAGCATACTGAATTCCTAGCATTAAACCCCACCTGAAACAGAGACACTGTCAGAACTGTCTTCCCTCGACTAAGGAGAAAAAGAACTGGACTGTTGCTCAGTAGTCCAAAGTGCTCTTTTCATATGAAAGTATATTTTGCATTTCATTTGGAAATCATCTTTTCTCTGGAGGAAAAGTGGAGTGGAACATAGTCCAAGCTGCTTGAACTCCGGTGGAAAGATTCCACAATCAGTGATGATTTGGCGTGTGCCATGTCATCTGCTGGTGTTGTGGTTCACCGTGTTTTATCGAGTCCAACATCAATGCAGCTGTCTAACAGATTTTAGAACACTACATGAATGACCCCATAGAGAATCTACGGCATATTGTCAAGAGAAACAACCTACCCTACCAGACCTAACAATACTGACATGCTCAAAGCAACCCGTTCCTCAGTAACGCCTTAGCACTGCCACCGGCTGACGGCCTCCATGCCATGGTGAACTGATGCAGTAATTTGTGCTGATGCATTGTATTGAGTGCATAAATTAACTTACTTTCTGTATTGTAAATGGTTGTTTTACTGTATTCTAATATTTTTAAATACTGCATTTTTGATTTTCACAGGCTGCAAGCTGTAACCAAACAATTATTGAATATGATTGAAAATATGGAAATATTTATATGTCGTCAGTCTAGAAGATATAAATTTAGTTTTTTTTTTTCAATAAAAACAGGTGAATTTCTTTTTTTTGTGTGGAGATTTGAGATAAAAAAATTTTTGTGATGCACTAAACTAATCCTAGTGCTACTATTACTTAAAATTGTTCTTAATTTATATGACTACTGCACATTTTACATAATTTTGGAAACTTTCCTGTCATTGATTCCAGTTATAAACTTTAATAAAAGTTAATAAAAAGGTATTAAAGGTCTGTATTAATCTGAGAATTAAAAAAAAAAAAAAATTGCTGTAGCCATTCCTCAGGCATGGTTTTAAAAATATTTTAGACAAATAAAACAAATCACTGAGACGTATCTTTAATTACAGTATGATATCTTTCCACTCAGGTAATTATCCTAAGCTTATATTCCACTTTGAGCTAAAAAGAAGCATTTTGTACTTCATCCTGGAAACCTACGTGCCCTCCAGCCTGCTAGTCGTGCTGTCCTGGGTGTCCTTCTGGATCAGCCAGTCATCCGTGCCTGCTCGCATATGCATAGGTACATTATCTCCATCAATTACATGCTTAAACAGTTATCTCCATGCAGCTTGTGTGAGACAGGACATACATGTGTGAAAGCAGGATGTTTATTAAAGCCTAACTAGGAATCACTAGCATTTGTTGTTTCACCTGACCTCACTGAGAGACAACACTTTCTTATTCTGAAAAACACAGAGAGATCAAAATATGATTATTAATAAATGAATGATATTAAATTAGCTCTGGTCCTGCTGTATGACTAACACTGATGCAAACAATACAAACTTTCTCACTCTAACATAATGGGACACCCAATTATATATTCAATCCTTTAGTAAGAAATATCAACATTTTTTTTCTGATTTTGTTTCAATTTTTATCAGTAGATAATAAAGGTATTGAATTGCATGTAAGCAACAAAAATCCTATTTGTTTTTACTTATTAAACAAAAGAAATAATCAAAAATGCATATTTCAACTAAGGAAAAGTTGGGACACCCCGATATTTCTTCATATCTAACATGGTTAAAATTATTGAACTGCAGCTGAAGCGGAACTAAACCTTTCAACATGACAATGACCAACAACATACAAGTAAATCCACCAAGGACTGGCGGAAAAGAAAAAAAAGAGTTCTGGAACGGCCAAGTCAAAGCCCAGATCTGAATCCCACTGAGATCCTGTGGGGTGATTTGAAACGAATTGCACAGCTGAAAGAATTCTACATGGAGGAGTGAAGAACACATTCCTCCTGTCAATATCAGAGGCTGGTAGATGGCTACAAGAAACATCTCATGGAGGTTATTTCAGCCACGGGGGAAATTCTACAGGGTGTCCTAACTTTATCTTTAGTTGGAATATGGATTTCTTTGGTTTATTAAGTAAAAACAAGCAGAATTTGATGTTGTTTACATGCAATTCACTACCCTTCATCTACGGTACTAGTACAAATGAAAAACAGATCAGAAATCAATAAAAAAAAGGAAATGAATATTTAATAGGGTGTCCTAATTTTTTCACGACGCTAGATGTAGAAGTCTTTGTTTTTTTCCTACTTAAACATGCAAAAAACCTTTCCTTTAGAAAACATTGCATGTACTAATGCTTGTAATCAGACCTCTGAAAAGGGTCAGTGAGAACTTTAGGAACAAATGAATTAGTAACAAACCTTGACTGTCATTTTGGTAAAAAAATATTTGCCATGTCTTATTTTCTCATAGCTTCAGATTAACTTCTCGTTAGTGACCATATTTTTGGAAATGAAGCTGTTCATAGATACACAATGATACTGCTCCATCTGATACTTTAGTGCATGCTCTGGTATCTTTAGGTTGGTCCTAATCAGAGCTATTTTTATCATCCCCTTGCCCGCCATGTGTGTGTGTGTTTTTTTTTTTTTTTTTTACTGTTAAAGGCGTTACGACAGTTTTAACGATGACGACTCTGATGATGGGTGCGAGGACGTCCCTACCCAATGCTAACTGCTTCATCAAGGCCATAGACGTGTATTTGGGAATTTGTTTCAGTTTCATCTTTGGAGCCTTGATAGAGTACGCTGTTGCTCACTTCTGCACACTTCACCACCCAGATTGCAACAGTGCGCTTACGGTGAGAACACAAGAAATGTTTTTTTTTTTAATTTAAAACTGTATACATGTTGATATTGGCAACACAGTCATGTGACATTTAGAGCTATTTATACATTTTAAGTTATTGAGGAATGGAATCCTATAGATTTAACCCGACATTAAGCACAGGAGCAGTGAATATGCTAATTAAATAATAACCTTAACAGTCTTGATATTAGCAGATAGTAGTTTCCACCATTATCAATTGATTTTACGATAGCAATGGACTCAGGAACCGCCCTGGATACACATCATGGACAACATTTGAGAATCGTGGCTTAATAAGAACTTGCCTTGAGCAAGTATGCAACATGTGCAGATTGATGTGTAATTTTCCCATTAAATAATATAAAACCCAATCATACTCCACTGAGCACTAGTTTTCGAACTGAACTTTATTGTAAGTGAATTTTATTTTAATTTTTTTACATTTTCCACGCTTTTTAAGTTATTTTTGCTCTGTATACTGTATGTTACATTTTTTTTAGATATAACAACTCCTTTGATATCATTACAATTTGCAGACGTGTTGACATTTAAAAGTTTCTGGTCATCATAGTGTCTCTCCCTCTCTCTTTCTCTCTCTCTCCGTCTCTCTCGCTTTCTCTCTCTGTCTCGTGGCATCTCAGCACATGCATGATTGTGAAGAGGAGATGAACGGCATCGTCACCACCATTGCCAGTAATTCGAGCCGAGCAAAGCGCCGGAAGGACTCTCCAAACCCTGCCCCTACATCGACACCTAGTGGAGAGCCTGATCTCATGGCGCAAACCCCTTCTCACGCAGAGCCCACGAGCCCAGCGGCCCTGGACGATCCTCTTAACCGCTGCATCAGGAACCTGTCTCTCATACGACAGACGCTGCGCTCTGTGAACTGCTGTCATGTGGAGAATCCACATTACATAGACAACTACTCTCGTGTAACATTTCCCCTCTCCTTTGTCGTAGTCAACCTGCTCTACTGGACTTACTATCTGTATTTTTAATATGCCTCAGAGTTGGAAGAGTGTGCACCTCATGTCTGACTGAGCATGAAGCAATCTTAGTTTCTGTATGTGTCTGGGTTGTGTGTGTGTGTGTGTTTTATTTTATTTTATTTTATTTTTTGATGAAATCCGAGTGGAATTAACAGAATATGCATGATGATGCGAGTGGGTTTCATTTCGCATATTTGACATGTCTGAGTGGGTGTGCAAGCCCTTCTCATCAATGTACCATTTCGTGGACCAGGTTCGCTATTGTTTTACAGAAACAGATGAAAGTGTAACATGCCAAGCGATGCAATAAGATGTTAAAGGAAGAGGCTAATTAGGACAAAGGCATTGGGATGCCATCTGACGTCAACTTTAATGCGGAGGTGCGAGTGTTGCTAACAAGAATGAATAGAATATATTAAGGGAAAACAGAATGTTACCACAAATCCCCTAGCGTAACATACTTGACAAGGCAGCTCGATGAATTAATGAAAAGGCATGCGCTGGCTACATGAATAGCTTGGATTTTTAGGCAACAAGCAACCAGCTCGGCATAAATGCTTCATTAACAATTGTTACAAAACTAAAATGCATGTCCTGCCACATGTTGCTCATAATAATAAACTGTCTAAAACTGTAGTGAAACCCAATTACCATTGATTAACTGATTTTTTAAAATATATATTTGGGCATCAATGTACAAACTTTATTGATCTTCACATTAATTTGTGAGAAAAAACATACTTGAAATCGAACTATATGTTCGAATATATTATATTGTATATCAGAATATTCTCTATTTAATAACTTTTAAATAATGCTGTAGGAATATATTAAACCTAGACCACAAAACCCTAAGCACTTTCGTTAACAGATAATTTGCCTATTAACCCAGAAAAAATCTAACAATAATCTTTTTTTTAAAGAAACAAAGTATATCCTACACATTTTTCAGATTTCAGTCTCTCCCAAAGACCTCTAAATGATCACACGACACTTACTTTTCACATATATACAGTATATTAGCTCTGCCACTATGGAATAAAATAACTTTACATCTCTATATCCTCACCAGCCATTTCAAATAAGCTCAATTCAACCATGTCCGTTCCCCTTGAAAGAACTTTTTAGGATTTTTTTTTTGTGTGTTTGCTCTCACTGCTAAGAAAGCAGGAACACATAGTAGTCCAGTATTGCTTTAAAAATGTCAAAATGTCTCTGCTAATGATTTATTCATACATATCTGAGCAATGAACATTTTATTGTATTATCGTTATGTGCCACAGACATTTAATGGATTTTTCCCTTATTGTCAATGCATTAGAGCTTTTCTACTTATGTTTTTTTCTTTTTTTTTCAAACCTGTATGATATCAAGATTGTAAGAATCCTAGGGAAATCACCTAGCATTCGTTATAGTTCGCTACAGTTTGGAAGACATCTCACTCACTCACTCATCATTTATATTGCTTTATTCTGTATAGAGTGTTGCAGAAGGCCTGGAGCCTATCCCAGGAGACTTAGGGCACGAGGCAGGGTACACCCTGGACAGGGCACACACACACATACACCCGCTCACTCAGTCAATCACACATTTATACACTACAAGCAATTCGAGAATGCCAATGATCCTAATCCACATGCGTTTGGGCTGTGAGAGGAAACCGGAGTACCTGGAGATGCATCAAGCACGGGGAGAACATGCAAACTCCTTGCTTACAGAATGGCTTGGGAATGGGAAAGGTGCAGGGCAGCAGTGCTAACCACTAAGACACCATGCCCCCTTGGAAAATAAATTTTCCCAGCTACCTTTCAGTTTGAATATGTAGTTGGCAACTACGATTTCAACTCACGGTTATTCAAGAATCGCCACAGTTCTGCTAAGAACCACTACAGTCCTGATACAGTAGAGTGCTGCGTTGAAGAAATTAACATGTAGTGCACTATGGGGTGGGCTAGAATGCCTTATTTTTTATGTAGTGCACTTAAATAGAGAGGATGAATTATTATTATTTGAGGTTTCTTATTTTGAGAGTGCTTATTTTCTCTAGTTATGAGGTAAAATTTGGCACTATTTGAATTTAAAAGTTAATAAGAAAGATGTTCATTAGAAGGTTTACCAGGGGTAGCCAGCTCGGTGTTAACAGAAGTAACAGGTGACCGGATGCGAATAAAATCCTCTGAAAAAAAAAGGGGGTTCTTTTTATATGGTCCATGACTATAGTAGATATAGGGAGTCTTGACAAATTTTTGTAGGTTTGAGAGAAATTGTAACTGTTTCTGACAAGTATTGACAATTCATAGCAATTTGCGAGGTGTCCTTACTCTGGAGGTACATTGTGACAGTTCAGCATAAGTTCGGCATAATTTGTAGGGGAGTCAAAAGTACATCCTAAGTGATTTGTGAATACAGTGTACCATTTTGTAGCTAATGTACAGCCAATTCTTCAGAGATTAAGACATATGACTTCGCAGGGTCGAGTGACCAAGAATGATCGAAGAATTTAATCTAATTCTCATGAATAGTTCGGGAATGTGGAAAAGGCCTCTTAGTGAGCCGGCTGAAATTCTGGTCAGTGCTGCAGGGGGCAAATGAAGCTATGGCTCTTTTTATTGCCTCCGTAAATTTTTTTTGGCCTTGGCTTCCTCCCTCTCTCACACATTATGAGGATCAACTCTCAGTGCGAGCCAGTGCAAATGATTTCATATGATTTAAAATTAAATTATTCATAGTCCATTTTACAAGCAGAAAAAGTGCCAAGATCATACTTGGTTGCAGAAAAATGGCACACACAGGAGCTTGGGTACTTTCATAATGTATCCTCTGTGCCCTTGACAGGTCACTGGATTGCTGGGACAGTTAGGGATTTTGAGACAAGCCTTGCACCCATTTGGTCTAAACAGCCGGATAGACCTAATTAATACATGCTGACTCATAAGGATGGATGGGAAAAAACCAGGAACCTGCAACATTCTTTCTTTTTTATATCGAAGACTCACTCACAAATGTGGCACCTTGCCGAGAGACTCATTTAGGCCAGTCTTACACACACACACACACACACACACACACACACACACACACACAAAAAAAAAAGCCATATTATGATATATGAAGCAGCTAGAAGAGGATGACTGACTAAAGATGTGTCAGGTGTTCATAATTGTATTATTAAAGCCCAGCACAGAGGCTGTACTCAAATTTAGATTAACTTTTAAAGAGCTCAATATCAAGGGCAATGTCTTCATCTGACATTCATTTCCCTCTACATTTTCCTTCAGAGCTGCGATGTTTTACGTATTTATGGATGCATGCTTATTTTCCTTTCTGGATATACACAATACCAATTGCATTTATGCAACTGCAATTATGTTTATCAATGAGATATGTTGTGCCCTGTGATGCCAGGGTGAACCAAACCTTGTGCCCTGAGTTCTCTGGATCCAGGCTCCCCTGCAACCCTACACACACAGAATAAGCAGTATAGCGAATGGATGGATGGAATATGATATGTCATTTAAACTGTGTACATATGTATATATTTTCCCATCAAAGGGAAAATGCTATTTAGTGTAGACTCTCCATGCTTATTTAATGTAAATAACATTTGAAAATCAAATTTATTTGCGGGGACATTTTAACATTCATCTGTTAAGAGATAAACAGAATTGTATGTAAGCCATTTAAAAAAAGAATGTTTTTATTTATTTATAGTACAAACCTTCGTATGGATTTTTTGTTTATATTTCATTATTGAGTTGATACAAAAACATTTTAAAAACATGAAATTTTCCAAAACAGGTAAAAGGTAAAGTAAAAGATTTGTATGGCAGAAAAAAGGAGCATATAAACAACCACTTTTAGATAAAAACCTACCGTAATTGGAAGCTGCTGGAGTTTGCATGCAAAAAAAAAGGCCACAGAAGAAGTGTGCGTGGTTCTGCAGGATGCTTAGTAAAACTTAGTGGCCAATTTTCTCATACTAACTCTTTTTCTTTATCTCTTTATTATTGATAGAAGGATTATTTTTAAACCATGTCAATGTACTTTTTTTGGAGGGTGAAAAAAAAGAATGTATGATGGATGTACTGCAATTGTTCACACACTCATAATAATATCAGATTATTAAGAAAAGTTTTATAAGGACTTGTTTTGATTTGCAAAGCTCTATCATTATATACTGTATATATATATATTTTTTTCCCGGTTTAAAGTCAGGATGTTTATATCAGAGAAGAGAACATATAAAAAAAGATACATTTTGAGACAAGTCACAGTTTATTTGTAGTACCCATGTCTCTTTTTCTAGGAGATAAGGCTTGCATTTCTAGGCTTCCATTAAATAATTTTTTATAACTGTTCAGATGGGAACGTTCAAATATTGAATCAATTTAATCTTTGCAGGCAGCACAATTAGAATCAACAATAACCATAACGTCTACACTATGAGTGGGAAATTTAATAATGAAGTTGGAGACTTTTCTCAGTAAAACGCATGTTAATCTTTTATTTCATGGGTGCACAAAATTCTAGATCCATAGACATTTTTCCTTAAATAAAATGACATTCTTATTATTATTATTTATTTATTTATTTATTTTTTTCAGATTCAAGATGGCTCAAATCTGACAATAGAAGATCAAATACAACTTGTTTTCTGTGTGAAGGATTTGGAAAGTTACAGCATTTCCTTGTTCGCCTATGAATCCAGACTTTAGAGCCATCCTGTACAAAGTCCTGATGGTTGCCAATTATTCCATCTCTCTAACTAATATAAAGCTAAAGCTGCATGCACAGATATTACAGTGTGTATACAGTATATAATATGTTTATTTATTTATGTATATATCAGCGTGGATGTGCCTTAAGCTTTTGAGATTTGAAAGCTCTACTGCTGAAACACTGACCCCGTGCCACAGAATTGGTTGTGAACATGGTGCACATGATGTTTGTTATAATAGCAGAGCTGTTGTTATAAATACTTTGGGATTACAGTAGTGACATTTAGCTGGCTGGTTGCAGCAAAAACTAAATGGAGCGTCCAGGATTTAATTTGTATGTAATAGTTATTAGGATCACAATAGAAGTCGTATTGATTTTATTGTTGTATTACCTCGTCCAAAGCAAACAGTCAATTACAGTATATACAGTAGGAGTCATTTGATAAAACAGCTGCGTGGTTTACAGTATATCTACATAATAAAATGCAGAACAGTGCCAGATTATTCAACAAAATAGCACGTGCATATTGTTTAGTAAGAAAAAGCAACCAAACCACAAAAGAACATAAATTATTCTAACTAAAGTTGTTTGTATGTTTAGAATAGAATTGAATAAATAGGTTAGATTAAAGCTGCTGTTTTTTTTTTTTTGTTTGTTTGTTTGTTTTTTTCATCATTTTATTCTTTTTAGATATCATCCTTAAATTAATTACATTTTGGGACTCATTCCTAACATTTCATCCAGCATGTTCATTGGTCAGACTATTCGAGTCTGTGTGCAGGGCTCCAGCCGTTTGCACAGTATACGGTAGCATTCTACTGCTTTGAAATATTTTTGTGTTTTGTCAGCATGGCATGTCAGCTGAACATACAGTACGGATGGCGTGCGCCGACATCTGGAGATGCCACACAGACCTCCTATTGGTAAATTTGCTGTAAAGTGTATACTGTAACACTGAATACATATATGATGTTGAATAGCTTAATAAGAAGATGTAAATACATTGTTACACACTGCATGTTTTCTTGATGTATTTCGGAAAAAGTTGTAGTCATAATAAACAATACAAGTGTAAAGTCCTCTTTATTTTCTGATTATTGTTTTTAGTTCAGAGCATCCAGTAAATCTCAAGCAGTATTATTATTATTATTATTATTATTATTATTATTATTATTATTAACATTTTGAGTAAAAACACGATTGGGGATGCTGTCATAGGAAAATGGAGCGGTGTGTATGAAACATAATTCTTTTATCTGTTTATTATTACATTTAACATTTCTCCTTTGAAATGAATAAAAACAATCACAACTTTATTATGTAATAAGAAACTGCGAAACACAACATCTCCTGTCCGGAAAATGTATTTCCTGCAACAGAAAAAGTACAATTACAAACGGCGTCCAAGTCAAACTCAGGATTTTGATTGTGCAGAATAACAGAACACATTTATAAGAGTAAAAACTCCATTTATTTCTTTATAATCCCCTGCTACACTAATGCCATTTTCCCAGCGGTTCACTAGATACAACCTGATACAATCAAGGTAGAAAGTTTTCTCAGTACGCTGAAAGCCATGATCAGACTGCCTGTTTCATGTCCGAAATGCTGGCCTCCCAGGAACTCCTTTACTAGCCCAAACATGTGTAAATCTCTAGGAGCGAGGTCGTGACTGTACAGAGGATGAGGCAATAACTCCCAACCGAGTTCCTATAATGTGCAAGTACTGTTCTGTTTGTGAATGATTGTGTCCAGTTCCCACAGACAGATGTGTCTCTCCCGCAAGTTCGCGACAGGTTATTCATCTATTCTCAAGCATCAGGCATGCCACTTGCTGAATATTCATGGGAACGACTGCAGTGGGCTCCAAGCCACCTCGGCCCGGATCATCACTCACGAACGTACGGTCTTATTTAAACTGTTTGCACCGTTCAGATGTTTTACTGCAGCTACGAGTCCCGTCACTGTACCGTGTTTGAAATCAGTTTAATGCCTTCATTCAGCCAAAATTGAATCACAAGTCCCTGGTTGACTTAAACTACTGTATTCCCATATACAGTAACTTAATCTCTGACTGTGACAGAATGCAGACACTAAAGATGCTTTTCCAAATGGCTGAAAAAGCATTTCTTAACAGGAAACTACACCATATCAACAATTACTTACATAACAATTTTTTTTTTTTTTTTAATGAGTGCTGGCCAATTGCAGGGCACAAGCACATACATTACGGACAATTTGGAAGCACCAATCGGTCTACACTGCATATCCTTCGACCCAGAGGAAGCCTACCCCGCTAAGCCTGAAAGAGCATGCAAACATCACACCTGCAGACTAGAGGTGGGATTTGAACCCCCAGTCATGGGAGCTCGAGGTGACAGCGCTAACTATTGAGCCACTACGAGGACACACACCATTTGTTGATATACAATTTGTTATTAAAATTCTACGAAAAACGTGCAGGTGTCCATTTCTACAAAGAATTCCCACGTCAGTGTTGCCTAATCAAGATAAACACATTCATGATGATTAATAAGCAATTATGATTGATTGATCCATCCTTGATTCCATAATCTACCTTGTTTTTGTTCCTTAACACTAAGAAAACCGTAATGTTTCAGTATAAGTAATTACGTAAAACTGGCTCTGGCTGCTTTTGCTTTGAAATAAATCTATATTGACATAAGCAAATGACTTCTTACATAAATTTGTCTGTGCATGTGCACATAATCTACAGTGACCTGAACTGTTCCATCTCTTTACACTGTTTATGTTTGTGTACTACATTTATCACATGTATCATACACATTTTACAGCGAAAACACCTAAAATGTACGAAACCACAATGCTAAAGGCAATGTGCAATTAAATGCTGGCACACTGAATGATGGTCCATATGGGGTGTAGACAAAGAACTTATGTTCTTTGTTGTGAATGTGTATTGAATATACACTAACCATCCAAAGCACTAACATTGATTACCAATTATATACCAGTGAACTGGTGACAGAATCATGGGCACACAAGTCTCATTTATGTCTCTGAGGTCCATCCAGTCTGGTCCGATCCTACAGAAAAGCCAATGCAGCACAACTCGCAGAAAAAAAAGTCACTGCTGGTCACGATAGAAAGGCACCCGAACAACTACTACACCACAGCATGCCACACATGGGGCGAAGAGCCGGAAACCTTCAAACCCCCAGATCCCAATCCAGTTGAGCATCTACAGTATGGGATGTCCCAAACAAGAAAGTCCAATCCATTGAACCCCCAAAAGACAGGGCTGTGAAAGCCCTGATGCCAGTCACCACAGCAAAGGTCTTGAGGAGTCATGCCCTGAGGTGCCAGAGCTGCTCCTGTGGCACAAAGGGAACCTACACAATACTGAGCATACTGTAATTTGTTTTGCATTGTAATGATGTGACTGATCAGTGTATAGTAACACACAAAAGCCAGCATTATTGGACCTGTATTATGAATGCAAAATTAAAGCAACAATCTGAGCATTATTTAATAACTTTAATTCATTTAATTTATTTGAAACTTACATGACTGTCGTTAAAGCACAGATGTTTGAGAAAGAAAAAACACATTTAATTTACGATTTTTATTTGTATTCATGCATTTAAATAGACTTTTTTAGATAAAAATTAAACCAAATCTGCATACGCACCAAGTGTTAGGGATATAATGATTCATAAATACTATTTATACAGCTTAATTCAGTAAACAATGCACAAAAAAGGAAATACCTTTCCCCCCCTCATTCACAGCATGGTAGAATAATTATATATAGAACAATAAATGCAATAAATGCTCTTTTTCTTGGTAAAAGCTAATTTAAAAAACTAAGACCCAACCTTAGAAATCATGTCCTTGGATGTTAAATAATGTTAATTATTCCTGATGTCCAAAAAGTACCAATGAAAATGAACACTGAAACTCATGGCGTGTTTCTGTAAGGTAAATGTCATGACACAGCCATAGTAGAAAATTTATTTAACCAATTAACTCCTGTCATAGGATATCTCTTTCTATATATTGGATATCACCACTAGAAGGCACTATTTCACTATTTAATCAGATTTTATTTCAAGGCAGATCTAAGGAATAAGATGAAATATGGTTAAGGCATTCACACACGCATGTGCATACATATTGTACTTAGATATTGTTTAGCATGTAATCCAACCATCACCTAGTGTAGTGTTTACTTACATTAACCAATATTTCTCCCAGCGGGACAGTCAGAATTGATGAGTTTGGGGCAAGAGCTTGATGCCCATCAGACATGTGGCTATCACAAGTACCTTAGCATTACTAATATAATATCATCTGTTAACTAATAATGAACTGAAGAATTTAATATTAGTATACATGTAATTTCTATATTGTATAAGTTAGTTAATTTTGCTTAATCCTGCACAAAACTTCCAGTCCAGCTACATTTTAAAATGAAAAAGAAACTGAGCAATGGCTTTTTATAACTGGTATTATGCATTACTTGAAACTACTGTAGTTGAAAAAATGTCCAACATTGGATTTTTTTTCCCCTTAGAAGTTTACAGTGGTGACAAAGAATATTTGGATGTCTATGGGGTATATACAATACTTCTTTTTGTCATCACCTGGTACAGACACCATCTACATCTACATCTACTCCATAATCCCTGTTTCCATTTCTGAATCTTCCAATGAAAGGGGTCCGCATATAGACATTCCCTTTTTCCCATATTTTATGTTCGTACTGGGATATCGAAAGTAATGCAAAAGTGTGCATATATATGAACAGTACTATGCAAAAAATAGAAAGAAGCGAGTGTGACAAAGTTACCAAAAGAACTCTTATTCTCCAGCACGTCCAGTAAACCCTTTTTATTTACAGTACTGTGCAAAAATCTTGGGAACATCCAAACAAAAGCCATATGCAATGATGCTTTTGAAATCATTTCTACATTAAAAGAAACTTCTGTAAAAAGCACTAAGTAATAAAAAACAATAAACGGTCAATATTTGATGTGGAAACTCTTTGCTTAAACATATGCGGTAGTGTTCGATACAGATGTGTGCAGTATTCTAAGTAAAACAGCTGTTCGGTTTTACTGAGCATGCTGGAGAATCCAAGTTCTTTTGGTAACTTCGTTACACTCGCTCCTTTCTATTTTCATGCAAAACCCAGGAGTCTACATTAAAGATTTTTTTTTTCCATCTGAAAACTGGTTTGTCATGTAATATGTTGCTTTCTTTACAGACATGCAAATATTCTTCTGTAATGTTATTTATTCATTAATTATAGTGTATCTTTGTAGGGAATGGCCTTGTACATAATGCAGACTTATACAGTATAACAAAATTTGTACTGCAGATAATATGGCACCGAAGAGTTTTGCCCAGTAATGTATTTATTTATTTATTTTTAACTGACATGTTGGTAGACTAACTCTTCCTCTATATGAAGGTACTGCACAACTCAACATAATCTCCCTTACAAGTGATGTATTTGCTCCATAGCACTTCTCAACTTCTCCTTGCAGATGTTCCATTATGCACTGTTGTACCCACTTCCGTGTCGGAGGTCACAGTTGATTATCTTCCATTGCATGGTTAGTTTTCAATGCTGGTCTTCACTTTTGTTAAACTTCTTTATCCATTGCTCTTGACAATGCTGTCATCTCTGTAGACATTCTGTAACTTGCCGGACAGCCCAAGAACTTAATGGCAGAAGAACAGGAAGAAGAGTTACTATAGAAGAAGTGTTACTCTGCCATTATTTGCAATTTGAATGACAGTTAATAAAAACGGTACAATATATTTGCATTGGTTTTGGTACGGCAACCATACAACATTTTCTTAGCTTTAGATGATTTTTTCAATTATCATGAGAAACGATGCTTGTGAACTTGTTTCTCCACCAACCAAAAGTCTCTGACAACCACATTTGCCAAATTGTTCATTCTCACATCAAATTGCATTCTAAACAATCCTCATGATTTGATCATGATGCTAAATTAAAGTCGTCTCAATAATAATGAGAATATAAAAAGACAGATTTGTCTCGCTGCCATTCCTGATGTATTTTGAGCTATTACTAGCCTCAGCAGTCCGTGGTTGCCAAAATCTCTGTCCTGTAAACTGATTTGAACTGATCCTGCTTTCACTTCACATATTGCAGCCGTGCTCTTAACAGCCTAATGCCAAACGTATTTACTGTATAGAGACATGATTATTTAACTCAACTGAATTTAAAGGTAAAAAATGGCATCCAGTTTAAGCATACTTAACCATCCTCAATACCCCACCCCTGACACACACCGAAAGGTTTACAATATTTAATCATTTCTATAGTAACATCTTTTAGATCCTTCATATAATGTGTGAGTAATAAACATTTTATACATTTTATTTAAAAAAGAAAAACAATGTTCAATCATTGATATGGGGAAGCTTTCTGTTAAAAAATAAAAGAACTTATTTAATAGTAATGTGAGCTTTTAATGTCATTTTTGCATTCAATGTAGTGTTAAACTTCAAGAGAGAGAGAGAGAGAGAATAAGAAGAGGGGCTAGTGAGGACATGGATGGAGGACTGTTTATAACTGTTATTATGCATTTGATAAAAGAAACTTATTTTGTATATAAGTAACTATAAACAGATAAAAAATACTGTCTTTTTATGATAAGAAAAATTCTATGTATATAACCTGTTATAATTATTGTTAATCATTTGGGATTATTATTATTATTTGATAGTAAATTCCTATTTGAAAAAAATCCCACTTTGTGACACGGTGTTATAGGAAGATAATCAACCTTGCAGTGTTAAGAGTAAATGAAGTACCAGAAAAGTGACATATTCGACCTCTAATAGAAATTCCCTTCACCCATGAGCTCATTCTACATGCTGTTAACTTCATCCCTCTGCTCTCATTCACGAGCTCAGCTCTGATGTATATTTCAGCTGCACCTTCTTCCATCTCAATTTTAAAATGCAGTGCCTGTGTGACATTGACCATGATGAGGGCTTGCCAGGTTACTGTAGGTTCCCTCTCTGAAAAAGCTTACTTTCATCCCTTACATCTTTTTCTCGCTCCTGTTTAAAACATGCTGAGTATGCCATAACTTGGAACCTCTATATATGCCATAACTTAGGACCATGTTGAAATAGTAAGAGCAACTGAGTACATACAAGCACGGACATGCAAACAAACAAACAAAAGCAGCCAATGGACCTGAACTCCACCTATCAGGACAGAAATACATTAATAAAGGATAGAGTGCGCATCGCATTCATGTATTCTCTATTATTTAATATCATCTTTATAATGAATCTTAGGATGCTTATGGGAAGATAGATGCTGACTGGTAATTCATTCATCTGGAACATGCTGAAGTTTTTTCCACAAGAGGGAGCACTGACTAAAGTAGCTTTTGTGTGATGCATTATTAAATGTGTTACAGTTAAACCTGACATTATTTCGCATTCGAAAAAAAAAAAAAAACTTGCAAATGCCTGCACCATCCAATTCTGTCAAAAAAAAAAAAGAGTTGTTTTTATGTTTTTCAGACACTACTGATTTTTCTCATACATTCATAGCCGGATTGTTCATTAAAGCAAAAACATTGAGGGAATATAGACACAAGCATAGACACAAATATACCGGATGCGTACACACATGCACACACGCTAATTTACACTATCATGCTTTTGGGATGTTAGAACACCCATCATCTCCATCCAACACAAGCTCAGGATCAACCCAATTCCTTTTTTAATTCACAATAATACACATCAGACATGAACTTCAATTGAAAAAAGGTGGTTAATTAGCTGATTATTGGAATAATGCGTGCTGTGAGATGATAAAATGTCCAGGCCAGGGCCGGATGTTCTCCTGGATCAGGGTTGACAAAGACCAGGCGACAGCTATCACGACCTGTGACCGGATACATGAACTTTTTTTTTTCTGGTAAAACTGTTAATAATAATAATCCTGCTTTGTCTGACCAGCAATAGGCGAACAAAGCACCAACAGAGTGAGTGCTTGTAGATGAGAAATCTACCATGAATTATATTGTTCCTACGCGGTTGTAATAAGACTATTAGAAAATCTTAAACAAGTATTGATCAAGAAATTTAATAAGAGCAACCCAGCTGGCCGAGACAATTAACCAGCTCAACCAGCTCACCCTGTGTTGTTGATCATGAGATCATCCAGGCTGCCTCTTGACCATATGTTTACTGTCACACTGCATCTATCAGATCACAGCTGGGGAGGGTGAAGGTTAACACGTGCTTCCTCTGAGACTTATAAAGCCATTGAACTGCACAATTTGCTCAGGCTAGCTGCCATCCATCCCCGGCATGCATGATCATGAAGATGATCATGATTGTCAATAAGCCCCTCCCACATACTGTAGATAGCACAGGCAGGATTGGTCTAGCTGCAGTTGAACTTTCTCCATGTGCCCAGTTTCCTGCCACTTTTCCCACTTCATGACTCGTCCTCTTTTGTTTTTGTGTGTTTGTCCAGAACGCGTCCTCAATCCACTGCGGTTTGTAAATCTTTTTTACCCCTGCAGCTGAAGTCTGTGGCATGTTTGAATAGCTGTCACTTTATAATTATGGCTTATTGTATTATGCATTAAGCAGTATCCAGAGAGGATTACTTTCACCGGATGACGTCTGTAAAACATTTTCACGTCTTTTTTTTTTTCGGGATTACATTTTCCTGTCAGGATGGCGTTGAAATGAACGTGGCAGGAACAAGTTCCTTTTAATCATACTTCTAATCAACCTGCGAAATCACTCTCTGCTCAATTCCCCATTCAGGAGTGGTTTAATATGGATATGCCAGGTGACTAAATAGGGCATGAAAGTAGTGGTGAAAAGCATTGTGCAAAACCTCAGCGGTCTGTGTCAGGGTTTGAAATATTAAAATTGCTGCAGAGTTTGTGTGGAAAAAAAAGGATTTAATTTGGTCGGTAATTTTTCAATTCACTTAAGTGTTGTGTATGTATGTGTCTAAAATGGGAATAAATACAATGGTCACCACTGGCCATATATACTGTATATATACAGCGCTGTGCAAAAGTCATAGGTGCCATATTATATTATATTTTGTTATATAAGTTTGTTATGTCTGTATTATTATATACAAGACCATTCCCTACAAAGATACGTTAAAACGAATGAATAAATAAGATTACAGAAGAATATTTGTAAAAGATTTCCTGTAAAGAAAGTGCAGTTTTCAGATGGGAAAAAAAAAAAAAAAACAATAATGTAGACGCCTGGGTTTTGCATGTGTGCGAGTGTGATGAAGTTACCAAAAGAACGTCTCGGGTTACTTGACTGTAACCCTGTTCCCTGATAAAGCGGGAACGAGATGCTGCGTGAAAACRCTAYGGRAACATCTCTTTGTTGCCGGTTGTGAAGCTTGTGCATGTCAAAACCCGCCGAATACCTTCGGCTTATAACCTGTGCCAGGCATGACGTCACCGAATAAGGTGCACCTGCAGGTTATNATATCTTCTTCTAAGTTTACGTTCATCTTATGTTGCCTGCAAGGCAATGGCATTGAGCACTGCCTCTGAAAGATCAGTATTTCTTACGCAAGATCAAAAATAAGTACAGTTGTGATGCTTATTTACATATGGATGTAAATTCTTCAATATTGAGCATTTCACATTGTAAATATCATCAAGCCTTCATGTGATCCCCAGAAACTGAAAATTTTAAGACCAGTCTGCTTTTCTCTCTTTCTTTCATTTAGGTTTCATCTGTAGCATTAGATATTAGAGCTACAGTACCTTTGTATTGGCTACATGGCCAGATAAGAAACTTGGATATCTTTATATAGATTTCAAGGTCAGCTGTCAGCTGTGGGCTTATCAGAAGTGCAATGACTCAGGCACTGTAGTCCTCAGTAGTGAACCAAACTTCTAAACCATGCAGTTCATTTGTCTTTTGCTTTTAAGTAAGCTTTGCTACTGGAAATATGTTTTCAGCAGATCTGGCTTACCGTTTACTATTGAGGAATTTCTCAAAAGTTACAGTAACTACATTTGTAGATTCCGGTTCTGTTGTAAGTAATAACGGTTGCTGGAATGTCTTTTCTGGTCTGTCTTTCTTGGCTTATTTATTGAAATATTGGTCAGTCGGTATTTACAGTCATGTTGCTTTAGAGGCCAAGAATGACTGACTAAATATGTGTGAATGACAAACCCTGATGACATACAGTATGAGTAATGACCCAACGATGGCTCATACTTACCACTTCATCTGGCCTAAAAATCACAGCACTAAACTCACAGACTTATGTGCACAGACTCACTCATGTATGCCCTTTTTTTGTTTTCCTTTGCTATCTGGCAAGTTGTAAACATTAAACATATCCATGACCTCTTCGTTCTTATTATGAGCTACATACAGTACAAGCATCAAATCATAAAGACGAGTATCATCAGTACTCACAGCAGGCTGAGTCAATAAGTCAAATGGCAGATGCTAAAAACAGTTTTGTGATCTACAAATACTGAAAAGATGCTCCTTTTTATCGCCTTTTAAGTCCTTGTGTAATTATTTGATGTGAACTTCATTCTAATATTTGGAACATAACCGATAAAACATATTGCAAAAATGGAACATTTATGAACTGAGAGAAATGATGTTAAAATCATCAGTAAAGAGGTAATAGGAACATCGCTGTTTCCTATATCAAGGCCACACACACATTTCTGGTTTTGCAAAAACTGTCCCAAAAACGTCTATGATAGGTGGACTCTGAAATTCCCTTTAGGTGTTAATGAGCATATTTATCATCTCAACAAAGTAACCATTCATTCATTTATTTATATGCAATAACTTACTTTATCCCCAAGATATTCAGTGGAGACTAGATGCTCCAGGCGTCCCTCGACTCTGCATACAGGATAAAGCAATAGAGACGATGAGTGAGTAAGAGTGAGATAATAAGTCTCATTTGTTATTATATGCAATGGCATTGCTATTCAACAATCAATATTTAGCATGACGTTCTTCATTCTTCAAAGGCATGTGCAGTACTCTGGTGTTACTTCTTCAAACCATGCCGCCTGAAGGTCAAGTAAAGAAACTTGCCAGAGGTAATTATTTATTAAACATAATTGCCTTGTTTTTTTGTGCAGAGATAGCTCCTTGGCTTCATAAAGTAAAAGTTCTGCCACATATCAGTTCCTTCTATTGTTAACTAAACCAACACAACTTCTTCAAAACGGTACTTAGTGCTCACACGTTGATCACGGCTCTACAGTAGTGATTGGTCGTTCATGAACGATTCATACTTTTTGAACGAATCTTTAACGTGACTCAGAAGAAGGAGTAGTCTCGAAGAGTGATTCGTTCATTTTCTACTGGGCGCGCATGCGCAAATCATCACAAAACCTCTGTAGGTTATGTACAGGAAACAGAATTGAACGGTTCTCAAAGAATCTTCCAAGTTGGAATCGTTCGTTCTTTTGTCACGTGACCCCCATAAACACTATGCAGTGCAGTACACAGGAAACAAAACTGAACGGTTCTCCTTGATGAGTCTTCCAAGTCCCGAGTCGTTCGTTCTTTTGTCACGTGACTCCCATAGACGCTATTCGGTGCAATAGATTCAAAAGAACGAACGACTCGGACTTGAAGATATAATGGTGAGCTGCTCATTCTGTTTATAATATGTCCTTAGCTGCATTGGAGTATTTTCATCACTGGAACTGTGGCCACAATGTGTGTATGTAGACTTGTTGTGAGTCTGTTTATTGAAAATGTAACATTTTATTTAATTTCTGGTCAAAAGAACGAAATGAACTAAATGACTCGTTCATTTTGATAAACGAGATTTAAAGAACCGAGTCACTAAAATGCAAGCGGAAGGAGTGGATAGCGCTGTACTCCGAGTGTGTTACTCCGCCCCCAACAGTGCGTGAGCGAGCAGTTCGATAAGATGCGGTCGGCTGCCGTCACGTTTCGGAGGAAACACGTGATAGGATTCGGCCCTCCAGGCTGAATGGTAATAGTAGCCTTAATGTGGGCGCCCCCTATTGGCGGGGAGGAATTGGACGCGACTAAATTAGGGAGAAAATTGGGGCGGGCGGGGACTATAATACATGGCATATGTTGTCTTAATGCTTTTTGGACATCACTGTCCTGTATGTGTTCATAGTACTAATTTGTTTTGGATCAAGTCGAGATCTGTATTGAGTGAATGTTGGGTGTTGCAGTGAACAGTGTTACAGTGAAGACAGATGCCATGTCATGATGAGTTTATGTTAATTGTAGGCTTATTGTATTGAATAGTTTTTGACATTAAAAAAAAAAAAAAACGTTTTAATATTCTACTGTCTGTTGCAGTTAATGGGCCGTTGTCTACCTGCTTATTTAGACTTTTATTCAACTATTTTACAGTATGTGCTTTAAAACACTGTCTCACTCTCTTCCTTTTGTTAGTGCTTGATTTCCAGGAAGCCATTTCAGGCACGGCGCAGGGGTGCATACTTTGATTTTAAGTGATATTATATTACTATAGTTAAATAAATGTCTGTTATCATTATTTTTATAATAACAGTTCATACTTTCATTTGGGTCAGTTCATTGCTTGGCTTTCTGTCTTTTTTATATAATTTCTTTTAAAGCCTTTTACCTTTGATAGTATTTTATATTTTTTGCAATATTTTATCTTCTTTTATTGAATAGATAGATCAAGATTCATTCTCTTCTCTTCAATTTGTCCAGGAATCATTTCTTCATGTGTTCCATTTAGCTATCAAAGTAGCTGAAGTGTCTGTAATAGTGGCTCTCGTCTCGGACATAATGACGATGTACTAATAGCGTAGCATAGCATTGAGCCCCGTCAAATGCATGAACCCAGAGAGAGAGAGAGAGAGAGAGAGAGAGAGAGAGAGAGAGAGCATGAGCAGTGCATTTGGTATTTTTAGTATGTATTTCTTGTGGACGTAACAACCCAAGTCACAAATTCATTTCAGGAGTTGAGCACGCCAGTGATGTTCAGGCCCTTGCTAGGGAGTTAAGCAGGCGCTTTATTCCACAAGGACATCTAGTTACCAGGAAAGTGTTATTTTGGTATGTGTGGTTGGTTGCACTGGTTTTCATCACTTCTATTCCATTAGGAAATTCTATCCTGATATTCTATCACTTCTCCTGAGTCACTTTTTTCCCCAGCTACTCATTTACGCTTGAATGACTGGTTAACTTCATTCAAAGTGGTAAAAAAAAAAAAAAAGTGGAAATATCATAAACCTGGAATCCCACATACAGTAGGCTACATAATGTTTCACTTTTTTTTCTGTGTAAAGCACAATTAAGGATTTTAAGAGATTTTAAAATGCCATTCCAGTTTGAGTAGGATATGGGAGATAGTAGATATGAAATCAAGGAAAATAATCAGCAAAAAGTGTTATGGTAAATGTTTCTCTTTTTCTTCCTTCATTTTCCTTTACAAAGAAATTAACATTTTTTATTAAGAAAAGAAGTTGACAAATATTTTTTGGTCAATAAATACACTTAATGTTGTGGAATATACAGTATGAGAAAATTAGAACATTTCCTTTCACCGTGAAATTATAATTATTATTATATTTTTTAAAATTATTATTATAAAATTTTTTTCTTATAAATCTGCGAAATTGTTTAAGGTTTGATTATGTGGGGTGTAACAGTCATGTATTAGAACAACTAAACAAACTCCTATGGCTTGTACAAAGAACTACTGTCAGATCAGTCCACATCTCCTTCATTCTCTATACTGCTTAACAGGGACACTGGAGACCTGAAGCCTACACTCTGGATGGGGTGTCAGTTCATCACAGGACAGGCACACACACACACACACACACACACACACACACAGCCTACCTGCATGTCACTGGAAACTGAAAATTGGGACTAGAACACATTCTTAATAATAATAATAATAATAATAATAATAATAATAATAATAATAGTGGCTAACCACTATGCCATCGTGCCACCCCCATATCAGTTGTAATATTTAAAAGGAAATAAGAAATGATCAGTACCTTCAAATCTAACAAATGCAATGTACAGTATATATTTTACATAACATGCATAAAAAAATACAGTATAAAGCATAATTCAACAACATTCCGATTTCTGTCTGAAACTGCTGCTTAAAATAGTTTTTCTAGAACTATTCATCTAAAAGGAAAAAAATGTATACAGACATTAATTTGCAAGATCTACGTAAGAACTTATTTAGCTAACTATGTTGATTTTAGTTCCTGTAAATTAATTCATTTGGCGATCAAAAATAACAAGGACACAAATCGTCATCGATGAAAAACACTATGGAACATACATGACCTCTGAACATCCCTCCTGTGACCAAACACCATCCTCACGTCATCGATGCAGGATTATGGCTTACTCATTACCACATGCTCCACATTTCTTTTATTACTGCAGTGTTAGCCTTTATTTTTATTACCCACTCCAAGAGAGTACTGTACAAGTTCATCCCTAATTTTATGTGTGTGTGTGTGTGTGTGTGTGTGTGTGTGTGTGTGTGTAGTTCATCCCTATTCCAGTGGATATCCCCAAAAATCCCTGGCATTGGAGTGCAGGTCTCTACACTGAAGTACCAATAGCTCCCCCTTGTGGACAATCTACAGCCTGCTAAAATTTAATGTGCAACTGTACAGTATGTGTTACAAGCTAACGTGTTTACAGCTCGAGATAACTTATCTTATCATAACAATAGAGAAATCACCTTAAGATAAATTTAAAAGTTTAAAATTCCATATAATTTTTTTTAAATTGTGATTTGCTTGAAAAAATGAAATGCTGTTCATTCATTCATATTTTATACGACTATTAGACTTGAGGCACAAGGAGGGGTACACCCTGGACAGGGTGCCGATCCATGGCAGGGCACACACATACAGTATACACACTATATGTAATAATTTGGATGTTTTTGGACTGTGGGAAGAAACCAGAGAACCCAGAGGAAACCCATCAAGCCCTGGGAGAACATGCAGACTCCACACACACACACAGATTTGAAGCAGGAATCGAACCCTCGACCCTGGAGGTGCAAGGCGACAGCGGTAACTACTTACACCACCGTGCTGCCTGCTAGAATAGCAGACAACCTTTATTCCACAATGTTAGTTCGTCATGGCGAGACGATACGGTATCAGTTTCATTTTCTCATTAAGTTCATTTCAACAGGTCATCAGACGAAGGTCAAGAAAAACACGAAGACTGAATCATTACTGAAAGAATTTGTTAAGAGACATGTTAAGTTTACAGCCAAGTTCTGGTCAGGGAGGAAAAAAAATAAAATCACCCTTATCTAACAAGAAGCCTTTATTATCAACCCAACTGAAACAATCATCTTTTCAAACGTAGCCTAATATTTCACAGCAAGAGGAATTCATGGTCATTATATTGATTACACTGGGTTGAAATTGTAGTTCAGACTGTTGGCAAGGAATCCTTCTTTGCGCTTCTGTTCCAGATTAATCCCAAATTCAGAGAAATACCGTTGCAGATGGGGAATTGTGTCACCACTGCCTCGGCCCTATCTTAACATAGCAAATAGATAAGTCAGCTGGCTGTCATCCAATAAAATCACAAGTTTAAAGCTTTTGTAACGACTTGCTGCAGATCTTTGTCCTCGCTGATGAATCCCATGGTAAATCTTATAATCTCACATTCTTTCTCATTGGAAAAATGTGTTAAAGGGCAACAAGTCTTAAACCTTTAACTGTGCAAAACTTGGACAAGAGGTACAAGCATTTAGTTCTCACAATGACACGTACAAACAGAGATTTATCATTTTAGACATCCTTCATCACGTTTCCTGTACTGCACTATTCCTCATAACCTCAAGACTGCACGTACTGTATTCATTTATTTTTAATTGATCTAACATTTAAGTCATCTATTGCATTATAGAAAAGGGGAAAAAAAAATGTGCCGTACACGTGGGTCCCCAGGTTTGGAATCGAGGACTACTGATTCACCTGACCAGCAGTGTTTTCCCTACAGGAAATATGGCACCACGGCTCTGGACATGGGCCTCAGGGGATGCGTAAAAGTCTGCAGAATGAGGCTCTGTGCTTTGTTTGGAAGCTTGCCAGGCCATTTCAGCCATAACGGGAAAGGAAAGAGAAATGGAAGAAGGGTATGAAAAAAAAAACCTATGAAAAGGAGGCAGTATTTTTAACTCTAGCGGTGCATCATAAGGACCAGAACCAGTGCACAAAATGTGATTTGGGCCATTGAGAAAGTGGAAGAGCAGAGTGATGGATACACTTTCTTCTTCTGCTAGTAGAGAAAAAAAAAAGCTTTTGCTTTTCAACTGTTGGAATGGATAAAACAGTTTAAAAATTATTGAATTGTTTGGAGCACAATGTTAAAGTGGATTTGGTTTGTGATATGGTCAACTCCTGAACTCAGAAATACTGATTCACTGAACATATTACCTTTCTCCTTATCCCCTCATCTCTCTCTCTCTCTCTTCATTTATACTGTGTGTGTGTGTGGACTATGGTTACTCACAAATGTTTATTCAGCTGCAGCCTTCCTCCTTGCTGCCAGTGAATTGGCAGGTTTTTAGACCACTGCCTCGCCGTACCTTCAGCCTGCAATTATGACTCAGTTAACCCAGAGTGAGCGTCTTTACTGAACCCAGTTTATTGACCGAATGACTTAGAGGACACTAGAGGCCAGTCGGTGCTAGTAATGCTACCCGCTGTGCCACTATGCCTGCCTGCTCTGGATGTATTTTTGTCTATAATATATAGGATAAGAATCATTACAGTGTTGAGAAGTGGCACTGAAGATGCATGATGGGATATTAGCACATAATGCGTGATTATTAATTCGTAGTCACCTGAAAATGCATAAGAGAAGTTTTTAATGTGTAAATTCTAATAGAACAAATCTGAACCAGATATCTAAAAGTAAACTTGTTTACTCACTCACTGTCTGTCTATACTTCTTTATCCTGTATTTAGGGTCGTAGGGGGCCTGGAGCCTATCCCAGGATACTTAGGGCACGAGGCAGGGTACACTCTGGACAGGGTTGGGAATGCAGTGAAAGGCACACACACGGACTCATTCATACACTACGGGAAATTTAGGAATGCCAGTTAGTTTAATCTGCATGGCTTTGGAGTGTGAGGGGAAACCGGAGTACCTGGAGAAAACCCAGCAAGAATGGGGAGAATGTGCAAACTCCATGCACACTGAGACGGGAATCGAACCCGGACCCTGGACGTGCAAGGCGACAGTGCTAACCCTAAAAGTAAACATAAGAACATTATAGTAAAATTACATTCTGTAAACTTATATTAAGAAAATGTCAAAAGTTGACCATATGAACATATGATTATTTGTAAGTGCCATTTGTTCACAATGGCATCTATATTATATCTATTCATATTTCATGACAGTTAGATAAACACAAATTCTTGCAGGAAAAAATGGCGAAAAAAGCCTGTGAGATATGAAAATGTGCTTAAATATTGCTCCACCTACCATTATCTGAAGTGGCATACGATTTTAACCTAATATTAAGTTTGGGATAAAGCCAAACACCTGGCAAGCTACTACTGTGAATATGTACAGTATCAATGGTCTGCTTTGTATTAAATGTCTGTCAGCTGCTGCATTACAAAACTACAGCTTGCTAAAGCAGAAAAGCAGAAACTCTTATAAATAATTATCTGTGCAATATATATAAAAAATGGAATATTTTGTTTTAATTGCTCTTTTTCAGACTTTCATCTCCTGCACTGAATTACTCAGCTGACCAATCACTGATGCTGATTTAGTGAAATGTAAAGAATCAAATAGTGTGTGTGTATATATATAT
>QMIH01000488.1:543279-602703 GCA_003987875.1 Clarias batrachus
TATATATACATATATATGCGAAATAGAATACATTAGGGGTATGTTTATGGTTTTTGGAGGCAGATAGTTTGGAGGCTTTGTAGTTACATTTTATAAATTTCAGTTACACCAATCAGCCATAATATTAATATACATTTTTTAAATTTCAGAACCCTAAATGTAATTATACTAAAATGACATTTCAGATATACAAATTTCATGTAAATTTACTCACTCACTCACTCACTCATCGTCATTACCGTTTAATCCTGTATTCAGGGTCACGGGGGGCCTGGAGCCTATCCCAGGAGACTTAGGGCACAAGGCAGGATACTCCCTGGACAGGGTGCCAATCCATCACAGGGCACACAGACATACACACACACACTACAGGCAATTTGGGAATGCTAATTAACCTAACCTACATGTTTTTGGAATGTGGGAGGAAACCGGAGTACGCAGAGGAAACTCACCAAGCACGGGGAGAACAGGCAAACTCCATGCACACAGAGACGGGAATCGAACCCGGACCCTGGAGGTGCAAGGGGACAGTGCTAACCACTACACCACCATGCCGCCTTCATGTACATTTAATGTAGATTTAATGTGTTAGGTCAAATGTAAAACATTTTGACCAGCATGGTAACATATTGGTTAGCACTGTGGCTTCGCTCCTTCTGGGTCAAGGGTTCTATTCCTGCCTAGTTGTTTGTATGCATGAGTGTTTGCATGTTCCTCCTGTGCTTGATGGATTTCCTCCATGTGCCCCGGTTTCCTCTCACAGTCCAAACACATGCATTTTAGGTTAACTGGCATTTCCAAATTGCTCATAGTGTGTGAGTGAGTATGTGAAAGTGTGTGTACTTGTGCTCTGTGACGGTGTGGCACTCTATAGCCAAGGATAAGCAGTATAAACTGAGTGAGTAAAACATCAGAATGTAAATGAATGAATGAATATATATAAAAAAAATTATGAATACTAGAAGGTAAATGCATCTCAAATTATATGTTCTACTCAAATAGCTTCTTACAGTTTTTTTGGATTGCTAATGCACGCTTTTCAAAACAGGGCCCGTGTTTTCAAAACACAACACACAATTAGCACAACCACACACCCAATTAGCAAAACACTACAGATCCTTTGCATAATTAAACACTCTTGTAAAAACTATACACTTATGTTTACAAATCACACTTTTTTACCATAAGACACACACGTTTCACATTTACTATACTCTGTTTGCACGAGTTACACTCTGCTGTGATAAACCTAAAACACTTTTAGCACTTCTACTTCCCTACGATTAGAGTAGGCTACCATCAACAACGTACAAATATAAAGTAAATCCACCAAACACTACACAAGACCAATGTTGCACACTGAAGAAACTCATTTATTTCTCAACATGCCCAGAATGTTGACCTGGAGATTAATAGTACTGTAACAACATGTCACTTCACATTGTCTCACAAAACCTACACATTGTCTCTTCGCCTAGTTGGATCTGTCCAGAGAATTTCATCAACATCGCAGGCAATGTTGTTATTAGCAAGACACCATGGAAAGAAACCTCATGAATGACGAATCCATCCTTGTATTGCTGCTACCTCTATCTGGTCACAGACCTCTTCCATGGCTTGGATGAGGGTTACGGAGATATACCTTCCACCGCCATGCCGAGAAAAAGATATAGATATAGGACGGTGAAATGTGGATGTTGCTGAAACCAGTTCTGAACCAGAGCAGAGCGGTGGAAAGACACATTGTCCCAGACAACAATGTGTTTCAAATGATCGATTTGATTTGCTGCTGTTATGTTGTGCAATTGGTCCAAGAATGTAAGTATGAGTGCTGTGTTGTAAGGCCCCATATGGGCATGGCGGTGGAGGACCCCATTCTATGTAATGGCTGCACAGAGTGTTAGATTTCCCCCACGTTGCCCTGGGATATTGACTATAGCCCTGTGGCCAATGACGTTTCTTCCCCTCCTTGGTATTCTCGTCAGGTTGAACCCAGCCTCATCTACAGTACGAAAATGAACTCATGCTGGATCTTCTCACCATCTATTCGTAAAACTACCAGACGAACAGTGTCAGGCAAACTTGTGTAGTTAAGTATAGATCTAGTATACATATTACAGAACAGTAAAAGATTATGAGACAGTATGCAAGATCACACTGCTAAAGTGAATACATACCTCTGCATAATCACGCCGCAGTTATTTCACCCTTTCGGAATTGCGCTCGAATGGGACTCGATAAATTTGCTTCATTTGAATATGTTTTTTTTTTTTAGGATGCATGCCAGTGTTGATATTGAGACCTGATGGATATCGTTAAAACTGTCATGGTTATTGACTGGAGCTGTTTGAGTGTTATAGCATTGTTGGCCAAAACCATGTTTACTATCGCCTTCTCTTGCTGTTCTGTGAACAGAGGAGACCTTCCCCCTGGTCGTTCCTGACCCTAAATCCTATGTAGAAAAAAAAAAACAGTAAACAATAGAGCAGTGAAAATATACTTAGAGGAAAGCTCTAGCCACCTTTTCCACAAAGACTCATGAACGACTGGTGCCACTGTGACTGACGCTGCAGAGGGAGTTCGCCACACTTCCCATCCAGAGATCAAGGAGAGGTTTTGCTGTCAAAATTCAAACCCTCAATCTATTTATTTATTTATTTACTTAGTGTGTGTGTGTGTGTGTGTGTGTGTGTGTGTGTGTGTGTGTGTGTGTGTGTGTGTGTGTGTGAGTGTGCTTCACTGCTTTTAGTCTGTCTATGGTTGGCGTAAGACCTATCTTGTGTCACCTGTAACTACAAAAATTATAAAAAGAATTACCCAAAGTGGGCTTTGAAGGTACTGCAAGTGGGACACAATAGGTCATCATTTGCAATTTTGTAAATTAAATTTCCCTATGAGGTTTAGGTAATTCTACAAAAATGGTAGAAAATGCTGTCACTTATAGTAGTTTTGCTGATTCCAAAATCTTTTTTTTTACATAACAGACAGTACTTGTTTACTCGGAAAATGTAGTATGTCTACTTTTAAACATGAAATACTTACTTTCACGTTCAATATTTAATTGTAGCACTTTTTTTTACAACAGGAAAGTTCAAGGAAATATCTCGACACTGTGATCATACATGGAAGTGGAACCATATACCTTTCATTTAAAGATATTTTTTCACAAAATATATCTGATTCACAATATTATCAATATACTGTATATCATCCCAAAGCAAAGAAACTCCAAGATGAGATATCATGTTAATCTCTTCTTTGTCTCCTAGACAGAAATGAGTCAACTTTGAGACTTGAATGAGATTTAGACGTGTTCTTCATCTTCTCAAAGGTGTCTCAAATGTGGCTCATTACCTTTAAATCTCAGATATAGTTCATATTTGTCTTGTTTGCGACTCATATATGCAGAAATGAGCCATCTTTGAGACTTGAATGAGATTTTGGCCATTTTCTGCACCTTCTCAAAGGTGTCTCAAATATGGCTCATTACCTCTAAATCTCAGAGATAGTTCATATTTGTCTAGTGTGCGACTCACATAGTTTTTGTTTCACCAAAACAGTGTTTCCCACACATAAAGTATACAGTACTTGTAAACTGTGCATTTGGGTTTTCTGATATGTTCTGATATGATCCTTTAAAAAAATTATTTGCTTAGTCATGTGTGTATAGTTAGCTAAAATGAAATAAAATTGAGTTCTTTATATTGAGGAATATATTCTGCTGAAAAAAATGTCAATCTATATTGCATAATCCTGATTCATATACAGTATATTTATTTTAAAAAATTGGGGTTTAAGGGCTAGTGACAAACAGTGCCATCTACACTAAAGACTGTTTAGTACTTTATTATATACATCCATTTAATCTTCACATATGGGTAGATGGAGGGGAGGGTTAGTAGGTTGGATCTCTAAGATATGTAGGTTGGTAACAACTAAAGTCAATTACAAAATTGCTTTGTAATAGATAAATGTTTTATTTCAAAATCAATTTTTTTTTTTAATCCAACCACCCGTTATATTACTGTACAGTACACTCAGGTGCCCTAGTTGATCAACATGGCTAACATTTTACAATTGTGTACACCGTAATGAATTTATTGAAATTAAACTGGCAAATGGCAAACTTACTTTACATTCTGTACAAATGTCATAACCTGTGGTATACTTAGCTGAAATTTACACAGCTTACGTTTGTTCTTAAATTGCAAAAGGAATTCAAATGCTACCTGTGGGTGGTTTAGCATGTGGATTAGCATACAGATATAGCTAACTAACACTTTTACACAGTTTTTTAAATGGTAAAAATCAGTCAGCATGTCCTAAGTTAACCAGTGTGGTTTGACATATTAAGTTACTTTTTACCTTAAAAAAATGAATAGTAAGTTAATGTTACTGTATAATCAGTTTTTGCAAACCAGTAGTTTTATTATAGAGTGGTCAGTGTTGAACAGTAGTTACCAGAACATATAACTTTAGAGATATCAGTTTATTCTATTCTATTAATACCAATACGTTTGTGTTTTGAAAAGGTTATCTTGGTAATTATATACATTTTAACTGGGTACGTTTCAGAAGCATGCCACCTCAGGAGACCAAGAATGCAGGAGAATGTTCCGGAATCTCCATCAGCACATCATCACTCAGGTAAGCACCAGGCCATGGGCAAGCACAAGCCCACCTCTCAACCCTCAGACAGTTTGGAATGGAGTGTTTAGGTAAATCTTAAATGGTTCAATATATATTTTTTGTTTCATTGGATACTAAGCAACTCCAGGAGTTTCAGACTTTGGACAAACTTGTTGGACATCCACCACAAGAGAAGACTGATGTAGCCGGTGAGAGAACTTTTCCTGGCATTGACCCGTTCTTTTAGCCCTTACATACAGCAAGCAACCAATTTTATTAAAAAAAAATTTCATCTCCTTTTTGACCAATTTTTTTTCACTGGAGGATTCTCACAATGCTGTGGCCTTTGTCTAACTCCTGTATAAATCATACTTTGAGTTGAGCAGTGTTACACTTAATATCTTTGTCAGGTTTTATGACATTTTGTATCGTTTAGTGTCTTGGTTTGCCAGATTTTGCTGGTGTCCGTTATATTGTGTGAATTCTTACTTTATTACACTGTATGCTGTTAATTGAGGATTTTTGACATGTTCAATAAAACTATAATATTTCTCATTTGTATTTCATGCATCTCATTTATACCTGACTTTAATCTCATCATGGTCTTATATATGGCTCGTTTGCTTCTTCTTCTGTTTGCAGTTCTGTTTGTCATGTACATCTCAGATTTCTCAAATGTTTCTCAGGTATGTCTCACTTTGTTTCTCAGTTATGTCTCTTTGTTTCTCCTAAATGGGGTTTAGGAGAAATAGAAAAAACAAAGTCAAGCTTGTAATGAGACAGCTCAATTCAGTCTCATGAGAAAAGAAAAAGCTCATTCTGAGCAACAAAATTTAGCTATGAGATAATATAAACACTACAATCATGAAACAGTCAATGATTATAATTAATACAGTAATATGAAATAAATAGCCTCATGTCATTGGTGTTACTGTAACACAAAAAAACGACTTTTATTTTTTAAATACATTTGACAATTTATCTAAATTGTTCCTGCGTCTATGATGAAGATCACTGGACAAATGAAGAAAAGTATATCAGATGTCTCTCTTTGGAAATATCATAATTTATTTTAAAATGCAAGCTTTTAAGTTCGGTGTTACCTGTTTTATAATTATAATTGCTAAAAATTATAACTCATTACATCTAATAATGAAAACTGATTTTTACATAATTAAAAACCACATGGTCTAACACATGCATTTTCGTTTGAATTTTAGATTTTAAAATTTTCTCTAAATTGCCATTGATGTTATCGTCATTGGTGATACCAGGAAGAGAAGTAACACCTTATATATATATATATATATATTTTCCCCCATTAAGCTAGTGAATTCATGAAGTTTGAAAGTGTTATTGCTATTAAAGGAGTTTTAGGTATGAAAGAAGAAATAAAAAAGACATATTTATGATATATTTAGATTTAAAAACTAGCCAAATAAAACAAAACAACATGGTTTAAATTACATGTTTGTTTGTTTTTCTTATTATTAAAATCTATAGGGAAATACTTTTTTCATTTCGTCTACTGATTGCTGTTAAAGGTTTGGGTGGGCCACAGATCATATTTTCAGATTCCAACAACATTTTACAATCAGAACAGTAAATGCAAGCCTTGCAGCCACATTATAGTCAGAGCTATTTTTCACTCTCACTCATTCTCTGTACCACTCATCCAGGCAGTATGCCTGGGATCTATACCAGGGAATGTGGGGCACTATGCAGGATACACCCTGGCTGGGGTGCCAATCCATCACAGGGCACATGCACACTCATACACTTACTTATACACCAGAGGCAATTTGGAGAAATCAATTAGAGGAAACTGGCGCATCTTGAGGAAACCCACCAAAAACATACTCAGACACACTACGCCACCATGGCACCATAGAGCTATTTTAACCATGTTTCAACAATTAGAAAAGAGAATTCAACAATGCTGTGGTGTAAGTAACATTAAAGGTTTTTAAACTAGCCCATGCATCACGACAATGCACTCATTATTTTATAAACGTCTTTAATTTTGCATTTATTAAGCAATCTGTATGATTTCATGTTTGGTAAATTATCTGAGCAATGCTGGCGCAAACAACTTGGGGTGCTACAGGGAATCAGGTTGTGTTAGTACAGGTGCATCACATAGGTGGTCTTGTCCCTGGCTGGAGTGTGTATATCATGTATGTATCCTCGAACACACCACGCCACCTTTGTACTGATCTCTCTGCTGGTTTCTGTTCTCTTTTGTTATAGCACGTGAGTCTTCGGTGTCAAGGTTCTCCAGAACAAACACACACAGACACACAGACAGAGGATTTCATGTACATGTTGATTTTAAATAGTCAGAGGGAGTTTGTCCTCATCGCTGTCTCATTGTGTGGTTTGGCTTTGTTACTGGACACACTCAAGAGTCTATTTTCCAATCTCTTCCACACCCTGACTTGATTTTTATTTTCTTTTTCTCCTTTTTCCCCTCATTTAAAAGATTATAGTGTTCTTTTCAGTCTCTAAGCCCATTTCT
This sequence comes from Clarias batrachus, assembly GCA_003987875.1. Taxonomy (NCBI): domain Eukaryota; kingdom Metazoa; phylum Chordata; class Actinopteri; order Siluriformes; family Clariidae; genus Clarias; species Clarias batrachus. The sequence goes on from QMIH01000488.1 coordinate 550,427, forward strand.
AAACAGCTGTGTGTGTGTGTGTGTGTGTGTGTGTGTGTGTGTGTGTGTGTGTGACCTCAGGAGCTCTGAGGTTACTGTAGCTGGGGCAGCGTTGTGGGATCCGGCGTTCTCGCTCCGTGGCCGTCTCGTTCTCTTTTACTGTGGAACATTTTGAAGGTCTCAGCTTCCACACAAGCCAGTGCTGTGGTTTATAAGCAATTACAAAAAAGTTCTGGAAGCATCAACAGTAGCAGCTGTGTGTGTGGCAATGCAAAGCAGGAGGAACAGAAGGAAGCAAAGGAGTGGGACATAACAGCTGAGTTTGGAAGCATATGGAAGAGGAGATTACGAGCCTATGGAGATGGATGAATTTAAAACATATTGTAATTGAGAGTTGAGAGAGGCAAAAAATGCAGGATGAGCATTATGGCCGCACCTTTCTGAGACACATTGAAACAAGCATAGCCTTTTACCTCACTCAAATATTACAATGTTTTTAAAAAATAAGGTAGGGTTGTAACTGAACTTGGGTGGCAAGGTGACATACTGGTTAGCACGTCCAGGGTCTGGGTTCGATTCCCACCTCTGTGTGCATGGAGTTTGTCTGTTCTCCCCATGCTTGGTGGGTTTCCTCCAGTTTTTTTTCCCCACAGTCCAAAGACAGGCAGATTAGGCAAGTTTGGCATTCCCAAAGTGCCTGTAGTGTGTGTGTGTGTGTGTGTGTGTGTGTGTGTGTGTGTGTGTGTGTGTGTGTGTGTGTGTGTGTGTGTGTGTGTGCCCTGCATCGTCCAGGGTGTACCCCACCCCGTGCCTTAATTCTCCTGGGATTGGCCCCCCACAACCCTCTATACAGTTCTAAGCATATAGAAGAAGAGTGAATGAGAAAGTAAGTATAACTAATCTGATCACATCATGCAGAATGATTTTGTTTTAATAGAATTTAATTTCTTTGAAAGTTTGCCAGAAATCTGCATGAGCAGGAGGTTTTTAAGTTAATGCAAGCGAGAGCGAGGGCAGATATGATGCATAGTAAGACAAGCACATTTGTTACAGTAAGTTGCAGTGCAATATATTTTTATATATATATTATATATATACTAATTCATCCTTAGTAACTGAGGCGGTTTAAGTTAGGCTACTGGATGTAACTGATACCCAGCTAACAATTTTAGGTTAGCAAAAAGTGCTATGGTTTTTGGTTCCAAGAACGTTCCAAGGGTTCAGTTTTCTGAAAGGTTCTCAAACGTTTAGAAAATGTTTGAGTAATGTTCTGGAAATATTTTAATATTTATACAAATTTCACGCCCTTATTGCCTATACCACCTTATCCTGTATTCAGGGTCGCGGGGGGGCCTGGAGCCTATCCCAGGAGACTTAGGGCACTGGATGGGGTACACCCTGGACGGACTCCCAATCCATCGCAGGGCACACACACATGCACACTCACTCACACACTATGGGGAATATGGGAACACCAGTTCAGCATGCACTAGTCTGCATGTCTTTGGACTGTTGGAGGAAACCGGAGTACCCGGAGGAAACCCACCAAGCATGGGAAGAACATGAAACTCCATGCACACAGACCCGAGACGGAGACCAAACCTAGGAGGTGTTTTACAAAGTATATTTACAGGTTCTGGGACCATGGTTAGATGACATTCTGGTAGTGTTTCGACAAGATTCTAGACCAGAATCCACAAATAATGTTTTTTTTTTTTTAAACATTTAATTAAAACAGATTAAATATGACATTGACATTAAACAGATAACCTGAACAAATGAACAGAGAAAAAACATTGGTACATAATGCAAAAAAAGCTGCTTTCCATTAAAATATAAATATAAAATCCTTTGGCACTGTTCCAGTTTGGAGCTGAGTGACATGAATAAGATCAGACCTCCCTTACAGGATGAAGGACGCTCACTCTTCAGAGTACGTTTCATGAAACACGTTGAGCGGAACGCACTTGTTTCAATAGTTGTTTTGTCTGAAGGTGGAGATACAAAGGAGGAATAGGAAGAGTGCAAGATGTTTGCATGAAAGCCATGAATCTGTGATAACTGGCCTCTCACTATGTCATCTCCGAGCCTGCCCTTTTATTAGAGATGAGGACTAAAGGTCTGCTGTTCCTGTCCGAGCCTGTAACTGTCTGACACGACATGCACGCTCATTCCCAGAGACTTCCCAATCCTGGGCCAGTCTGATTCATAGACAGAGAACAACCACCAATTATATTGCTCAGATCCAACAGTGCTGTACAGGGACTGATGAGAACTCCATTCCAGAAGTGCTGGAGTCTCTAAGGTCAGAGGTCCTAAGGGGATGTTTTATTATGCTGTATTCTATATTAGGACAAAGATCGCAGTGTTTCATATGGTAGTAAATCTATTGACAATAACTCATCATTCACTTCACTGCAACAGGGCTTTGTATCTATCAAAGAAGTAAGGAACAGTATTCATCCCGAATGTAGTGTATAATGCGCGCGTTAGCACTGTACAGTATGTACAGTAGATTAATGGATTTGGACAATCGGTTCCAATCTGTTGCAGTCGAGGAATCTTTATAATACACTCTTCTCAATTCACAAGAGACGACAACAGTAGTTCACTGTTCCTATCATAGTTCCCGGTCACAAGAGTAGCAGCTCCACAGCTGTGTGTATGTGTGTGAAGGACGCAGTCGAATTTTCACATGAGAAAAATACGACAGAGGGTGTGTACAAGCAGGGAAGGAAAAGTGGGAGTGAAAGAATTAGATGATTCAATCATACACTGAAATGATCTAAAGGCATGAGACAGCTTGTCATGATAAGGAAAATGTATGAGTCGGAGTGTCTGTCTAATGATAAGTCAGGAAACAAATCGTTATGGACAGGGAAACTAATTCCTACAAAGTGTTCCTAGAATTTGCTCTCCTATTGGGAGCTTCCTCATGCAGGCTGGAATGCTGCTGGGGCTCAGATATAGACACACCGGGCCTGGGCTTCCCCTGCTCTACACCACAATTAATAGACCTGACGTTCACCCATTTCCAGGTTTTACTGTAGGAAGCATTACGCATCCAAACCCGTCAGCATCATATGGTGGCTTGTGGGGAAGAGAGCATTAATCATTTTCCAATGCATACTGACGCTAACTTTAAAACAGGAAGCAAGACAAGCCATTCTTCTCAGACAGAGCAGGCTAATTATATTCTTTCAGACTCCCAGCTGTGATGACAGGATGCAAATACCGACTTCTATTAACAGATGCCAGTAGTTGACTCGTGTCATTCTGATTGACAGGAGGGCCATTCTTAAAATATATCATAACTATAGGCCTTAAAAAGAGATCTATACAAGAATTTTTTTTCTTTAACTTCTAAAAAGTAGAATCTCATAATAAGAATGGGTCGGTTCATATTCAGCAAATTGTCTCTATACTGCCATTGTCAAAGCAGTATTCATTGAGTTTAGAGCACTAAAGTATACATTTGGGTCTGAGAGTCAGCCATGATACAGGGCCCCTGGAGCAGATAGGGTTAAAGCCCTCGCCCAACAATGTCAACCTGGGTGGAGCTGGGGCTCGAACCACCTATCAGTGACTCGGTGCCTTAACCCTCTGAGCAAGATGTAGTCCTTAAAGCACAGAGCATGTTAGCCATTATTATTATTCTTATTATTTGCATTTATTTTTAGTTATTTTATTTATTTTTTTAATAAACATTTATAGGGCTCAGGATTGCGCGATAGACAATATGATGAACTAAATTTTAAAAAGATGAGATCAAAAGATAAAAAGACTTTATCGTCATTGTAGTGATACAACGAAATTTGTTTGATAGCTTTCAGAGACCAGCAGCAATAAGAAACGTAATAATAAACAAACAAACAAAAAGAAATAAAAGAATAAATACAAAGATAATTGCACAAAAATGTAATAAATATAATGATACAGTATATACAATGGAATGTATGTGAAGTGGGTCCTGGATCTTGGGGCACACACGATTGTCAGAGATAAGAAAATTGTGCACAGGTTAATAACTAGTTAATAACCAGAATGACACAGTCCTGATATAAAGTGTCTTGTGCACTAGCAGCGTGTGTGTCCTGATTGTTCTCTATCTTTTGCCTGATGGGAGGGTCACAAACAGTCTGTTTGTTAGTTCATTTTAAAAAACTATACAATCATGAATGCGTAAAAAATTAAAAATAGGTCTCACAGGCAAAGAAATAGCAGAGATACACATGATCATGAGTTTTTATAAATGTTTTCAGGTGTTGTTATGAGCTTTTATTTCTGAAAAAAAGGCTAATTTTGAGAGTTCTATATTTTTTGCGATGTTATTTCCATATTCTACTACCTTTATAAAACTAATGATAATCTTTGTACTACCTGACATCTCCATAAACCTCCAAAGTCTGAAGCCTCCCTGTTTATACACACCAACAAGGCTTCCATATAAGCACTTTATTTTTAATCCTCATTGACCTATGCTGTGTTGTCGGCACTTATCTGTGACACTTGAGTTTTAAGGGTTAATTAGACTTTTACTTGGTTCATGTTTCATAACCAAATAAAACATATCGTGTACTTTGTTTGATGAGGTTGTATAAACAAAGTACACGATATGTTTTATCGTTAGTGTATATATATATATATATATANTATATATATTAATACACATATTTTTTCATTAAAAAATTAGGTTAAGTACTTTATTTGTCGCATATACAATACGTTCATTACAACACAGTGAAATTCTTTCTTCGTATGTTCTAGCATATCTGGGGTAAGAACGCAGGGTTAGCCATGAGAGAGTGCCCTTGGAGCAGATAGGGTGACAATGGCAACCTGGCAGAGCTGGGGCTTGAACCGCCAACCTTCCGATCAGTATCTCAGTGCCTTAACCCTCGGAGTTACCACTGGCCCATTTATTATAATAAATGAATAAATAAATAAATAAATAAATAAGCCACAGATTCTTGTAAAAGTACAGTATTATGGAAGCTTAATGATAACACATTTTGGGACACGACAGTGCACAGGGGATGTGCCACATATGGGTAATCTGCTGGTTATTAGAACATTGTGCTTAAAAACTGCACTAGATTTAATCTCTGTTTTTTTGTGTTTACACGTGCTATCTGGGACTGAAATTTAATGCATAAAATATGAAAAAAAACAGACACTTTAATTATGTAAGGAATTAAACACAGCAGGGCATGCTTTTACTGAAGAATAATCCTTTATAGAGTGTGATGCAAAGTAACCAGCTTAAAGTTGTTCTGTAACAGTTTTAATTCTTCTTATGGTAGAGCAACATCTCAAAAATGAATTTTTTACAAAAAAAAAATCTCCAAGAAAAAAAAAAATACATTTAACGTTGTCCTTACAGAAAGCTTTCCCATATTGATAATTATACACTCACATGCCACTTCATTAGATACACCGTGCTAATATCAGGTTTGGACGATAGTGACATTATACATGTAGTATCATGCAGTTGCTGCAGGTTTGTAAGTTCATTTGAACTCAGTTTCCTCTCCTTAGCTGACAGGAGTGGACAGCACTGTGGTCTTCTGCGGCTGTAGCCCTTCTGCTTCAAGGTTGGATGTGTTGTGTGTTCAGAGATGCTCATCGGCATACCTCGGTTCTAACGAGATGTTATTTGAGTTACTGTTGCCTTTCTGTCAGCTCGACCCAGTCTGGCAAGTCTCCTCTGACCTCTGGCACCAACAAGGCATTTTCAATCAGAGAACTGCCACTCACTGGATATTTTCTTTCCTTCACACCTCTCTGTGCAAACCCTAGAGATGGTCGGGTATGAAAATTACAGTAGATCACCAGTTTCTAAATACTCAGACCAGTTGATCTGGCACCACAACGCCCTATTTAATGTTCAAGGTCACTTACATCACCTTTCCCCCCCTTGGTTTTAAACATACAAGTACTGTCTTGACTGTGTCTACATGCATGAGTGCACTGGGTTATTGTCATTTTATTGGATGATTAGATATATGGATTAAACTATTAATATTACAGTATATTTTCACTTTTTAAATAACAGAAATTGGCTGTTCTTATTAGGTTTATTTTATGTGGAATGTCAGGCTAAAAAGTGCCTGTTAGTTTTTACTATAGAAAATATAACATGTTAATATGAGTGCATTTGGAATAAACCACTGATGGTATGGGAAATTAAATCAACACCTTCTGACCAATCAAATTTAAGAATTGTGCAGCACTATGGGACACTCCATATTGATGTTTTAACTTCAGAAGCCTAATGTAATTGTGTGATGTAATGTAATTAGATGAGCGCAGTACATGTACTTAAAACTCTTTCCGTTCTCACTAAATGAATTAAGCAGGTTGAAATTAGGCTACCTGCTGCCCATGAATAAAAAAACAGTCTTGAGATCTAATTGTGTAATTTACTTTCTAAACAAAGTAAGAATCTTTTAAATGTTTCTTCGCCATTGAGTCTAATTTTTTTTATAAGACTGTGAGCTGTCGGAGTATTTTTATTTTGTCAAATGTTGCAATTAAAGATCTTAAATACTGTATTTTGCTTATGTTTTAAGAACTGACAGATTTGCAACCATGTGCTCTCTCGCTCATGCCTGCTCATGCTCTTTTAAAAAAAAAAATTTTTGCACGTTTTTATTCCCCAGCATTTAATACTATTAAAGTTCTTTCTGCTGGAGGAGGATTATCAAAACAGCATATCAAAAGTCAGTTTGTTACACAAAGATCTCTGTCTGTATGAAATTCTCTACTTATCTTTACTTTCATTTTTAGGATATCATTTTGTTGAATAGGACTTGTTTTGTGGGAAAATTTTTAAACATACCTGAATGATGAATTACTGCTTGCTACTTAAGTGTTTTCAATGTCTCCTGCTCGAAAATGGTTCAGTAGTGGGCAAGCACCTGAATATGAATCCATTAACCAAAATGAATACAATGCATGCTAAACAGGTACAAATACAGACATGAATAGCAGTAGTGCGTTTTAAAAAGCTTGCCAGAAAGGTTAATGTGAAGGTTTTTTATTTTTTTGTGTGGGCGCTAGTGTTCAGATATGAAATTTAGAAGGCAAAAAATATGAATAAGCAGCATATTGTGATACAGTACATTTATGTGGTATAATTGCGTTTATAAACTTCCTATATTTACGTTTAGTCAATAAACGGTCAGGGTTGTGACAAAATAGTGCACTCAATTATTAAAAAGTATCAAAAATATTATTATTATTATTATTATTATTATTATTATTATTATTATTAATAAAATCACTGGCATAGGTGATGAGCAGGATTTTGAACAATGAACTCTTCTATGCACATCTACAGTATAGTTTAAACCAATTATGAAACTGTAGTAATGTAATGTAATGTTATAGTAATGTTCTCATGTTTTGTCCAAGCTTTTCATTTCACAGTTGCCCACTTCAGGTTTAAATCCAAAAACAGATACATAGATTGATATTTGTAGCAATAAACAGATACAGGTACAAATGCATTAGTGGCATTGCATAACACCACTAGTACATCTGTTTGTACATAATAAATAAGGCTTAATGCACATTATCATTTTTACATATTAAGTGGCATGGAACTAATAAAAGGAGCCAAATAGTGAATTATCATATGATTAAAATACATCACATGACATGTACAGTACAGTACAGTACAGTACATGTTTTTCATGTATGCCTTGTTACTACTGTCTGTTGCAACAAACAGTATATTTTAATTCCGTGTCTAATTAAACTTTATTTGATTTTTAAATCTGGGGCATGTTTTTCATGCATGATGCTTAACAAAATTCTTTGTTTAAAAATTATTTTTCCCCCCTAATTTAGTCATATCCAATTCCTCCCAATCACTAGGCGGCGCCCACATTAGGGCTACTACTACCAGTCAGGCGGAAGAATATCACACGTTTCCTCCGAACCATGTGACTCATGCCACGTTGAACTGCTCCCTCACGCACCGTTGGGAGGCGGCGTAGCACACTCGGAGGACAGGGCTCCTTCCACTTGATCGAGCTCACAGGAGCCCCTGATTGGCTGTAGAGCCGAGATTAATGTGGAAGCACTAAGTACCTCTCATCCCTCTCCTCTGAGAGAGCTCTCTAAACCTTCGGCTGTGAGAGGTTACAGCATCATCTGGGAATCGAACTCGCAATCTCCGGATGATAGGGCGAGCACTTTACCGGCGCCACTCGGAGGCCCGTATGATAATTAAAATTTTTTGTTTTTTTTAAACAATTTTACTTTTTACTGGATTTTTACTATGTTATTTTCTCACACTACCAATTATTTTTCATACATGGTTTACAATTTTTAAGCACAATACTGTAGAAGGCACTTTCACATAATTTTCACACATGCTCACATATTTGCTGTAGTTTGCTTGTTCTCCCTGTAATTGGTGGGTTTTACCCCGGGCACTCTAGTCACCAGGCACATGCAGATTAGGCTAATCTACGTTCCCAAATTGCTCATAGTGTTTGAATGAGCATGTAAATGTTTCTGAAGATTTCACCACAGTAAAAAAATGGAAATAAATACAGTGGTAATCATCATTGACCTCCACAGGCCCTAGTTCGACTAAAGATTCCTGTATAGATAGATCACATATTCCGTCAATAACACTCACTCACTCACTCAATTACTCTCTCACTCATCATCTGTACCGCTTTAGCCTGTATTCAGGGTCACGGGGGGCCTGGAGCCTATCCCAGGAGACTTAGGGCACGAGGTGGGATACACCCTGGACAGGGTGCCAATCCATTGCAGCGCACACACACACACATACACACACTCATTCTCACACTTTAGGTAATTTGGGAACACCAATTAGCCTAATCTGTATGTCTTTGGACTGTAAGAGGAAACCGGAGTAACCGGAGGAAACCCACCCAGCATGGGGAAAACATGCAAACAGAGACGGGAATCGAACCCGGACCCTGCAGGTGTTAATAATATAACATAGAAATTCTCATACGTGTATCCCTTCTATAGTAAACATTCTATAGTTCATCATATTTGTTTGTTCACAACCATTTACCTTTATGCTCAAATGAAAAACTGTGAATTTTGGCATGAACCAAGTATTTGTTTATTTGCAAGCATATTTGAAATCTCAAAAACTCTGTGAATGTTTTGACAACTTTTGGGTTGCATAGCTATTTGTTTCAAACTTACAAAAGCACTGAAAAAAGACTCAACACTTGCAACACATTACGAGCGATGAAGATTCTGGTTCCCATTAGTGAAGAGAACTGATAGCCGAGTGAATACCGGTGGCCCAGATCCAACAACTTCTCCCTGTCTCCTCTTCGTGTAGTGATTCATCATTCCAGACAATGATGTTAGCTGTGTTCATCCTTCCAACTCTGCCTCAAATGGGAAGGTGGGATGATTCCCATTTGATTGATGATGATTGGGATGTACATCTGTGTAAACAACCACCCTGGGCAACCAGGGGAGCGACCAAATGTGAATGGAACGCAGAGCCTAATGTATACTTTTAATCTTTGCTCCTAAAAAGTGTGAAAAGGTGAAGTGCACTGAGAATGTTAGAGTTTTTCTTGTTTCTATAAACAGTTAATTTAATCTGTTAGTTGTCATGCAGAGAAGGATAGACAATCCAGGGTAGGTTTGCAGGTCAGAGGTCATTAGCCCTTCATGATCTCTTCTTCACTCTCATTCTGTCTGTCTATGATTGTATACCCTACACACTCTGAGGCTCAGAGAAAGCTTTTTTCCCCCCTCTATGGCCTTTGGAGCTAAACCAGCTGTTAAAGCTCCTGTCTCTATCTATCATTTTATATTAGCTCTCATAATCACATACACTTAACACTGGGTTACTTGCGTTTAACACACAGCTACAGCTATACTTCAATACTCACAGGCCATACTAAAATGCATCTGAAAAAAAATAAAATAAAGTACAGCTTTGGAGAAATAAAAAAATCTTTAAGGACAGCTGCTTCGTTCAAAGAGAAAAAAACAATATACTGTGCGCTCGCCAGTTCTTCAGAACTGTAAATGATACAAGCAACATATTGTTAACAAAAAAGGTTTATACTGTACACAACATTACACCTGAACCATCCAAAAGAAATCACTTTAACTTCTGCAACTACAGACTAAGTCTACTTTAGAAATAAGGTGTTATGGATATAGATCTAGATCTAGATAAGGTGTTATGTATTCTCACTTTTCTTTGTTGAAGTGGAACGCAGTGCACCCTGGACAGTATTCTTTAAATGATTTAAATCACTTTTCACCAGCAGTGCAGCTTGAAAAGAGGCCAACATTTTCTAACATTTTGCATGAATTATCTTACATATAATTTGACATACTTATATGGATGGGGTGCCAGTCAACTGCAGAATACAAACAACACACACAACAAATACTGTACAGTATGTCAACTTAAGGTGCGAGGGCACAGTGCTGACCACTACACCATTGTGTCGCCCATCTTCAAGTGATGTAAATTAAAGAGTTAAATATGAGCTTAAGCTCAGCAATCATTACCGGAGAACAAGAAATGGCATAATAATAAAAACATGTGCTTGTTTTGAATCACACACACACACACACACACACACACACACACACACACACACACACACACACACACAAAACATGACAGTAAGTGGATTGCCAACTTTCAATTGACCTTAGGTGTAAAGGAAATCTACTGTGTATGCATCGTCCTGTGATGGACTGGTGTCCTATTCAGTGTATGTCCACGCTTCTGGTGAATGTTCCTAAAGTAGTTTCCACTGGTACCCTGCTCCTGCTCATAATAAACTTGAAATTAAATGAAGGAAAGAGTGTTATTTAAAATAATATTTTTGGGGGTACATTTTATTTAAGAAAAATGCATGCAAATATATATTATGACATAGGTATTTAAGATCATAGTTCAATACACCAGTAAAAATGAGTTTAGAAGTAAACAACTTGAAGGTTAAATATAAAAGTAATTGAGGGGACAAAGCCAATAACAATCATTTACATCTTGAATAGTACAGGTTAGTTCTTTTTTTCCCGTAGTGTGCCAAAAAACAAAATAACACAAACGAAAAAAAAATAAAAAAAAATAACCTGCATTAAAATCCTCCAGGACATTAGCCTTGACTTGTCTGGTGAGTTCCTTGGGCTTCAGGATGGGTTTTAGTTAGGGGTATCAGAGTAAAGGGGGCTGAATACAAATGCATTCCACACTTTTTAGATGTTTAATTGTACAATTTTTTTTGAAAACCATTCATATAATTTTCCTTTCACCTCACAATTGTGTGTAATCACACAATGTGCCGTCACATCGGCCTATCACATAAAATCCCAATAAAATACATTTCCATTTGTGGATGTAATGTGACAAAATGTTAAAAGGTTCAATAGGTATGAATGCTTTTACAAGGCATGTTATACATATATTATACATACTGTGTATATAAGCAAAATGATAATAATTTTTAAATATTTTTTTTAGATTTACATATTTAAAAAAGTTCAATAATTAAAATAAGTAATCAATAAAAGTAACTAAAAAGTAATATCATTTATATCCTGAATAGTACAATCATATATGTATATGATTGTACTATATGCATATATGTATGTCTTAATTCAGTCAATGTGTCTTGCTCTTTGGTTCAGTATTATTGATCCTGAGGGCTCTGGTTTGGAGACACGCGCCTCCTTCTGGCTATCAGGGCGGATTTGAATCCCGTGGTCAGTTTGGAGCCAATAGGACTGCACGGCACTTCCGTTTATGGTCTTTATGGGCGGGGCTTGTTGTCAGGTCGAGCGCTCACTCGGGACAGAAAGCGCGTGCAGGCGCCGCATCTTTCACTCCGACCACCTGTTGACTGGAGCGCGCACGAAGTTCCCGACACGCGCTGGGCTGAGATCGGACGTGTTTTCACACAGATGTGCATTGGATCTATATGTGTACACGGAACAAAGTTTTTTTCCACAAGTTTTTTTTTTTTTTTTTTTTTTCCTGAAAGAAGAACTTGTGCTAAGTCGTACTGTAAGTGACATCTCGAGGACATCATGGACGGAGTTTACAGTTACGCAAACGAGATGTTTAGGATTTGGAAAGCCAGGCGTCATCACCCATGCACGGTCGCGTAAACTTGCACGTTATGTGATTTACGCGTGAGATGGTCCGCTACAACATCCCAGGTTGGGGAGAAATAACTTAAAACACACACTGCGACACGCGTCTTCGCCCCAGGATGAAAGTAGAGAGCGTGTTCTTTGCGCTGGCGGCTTTGTGCGGGATAATCGTGGCGAGCAGGAGACACTGTCCAGACCTCACCGTGGAGAGCTGTGAGTGCGCAGCGGAGCGCTCCGGGGCGCTAAACCGGCGCAGCGCGCGCGTCACGGTGGCGTGTGATGATGCGGATCTGACGGACACGCTCGAGCCTCGCGCGCTGCTCACCACCACAACCTCACTGTGAGTCCACTGAGAGCAACACGGGAGGGGTGGGTGGAGGAGGCAAAGTGTGCCAGAGATTTTCGCAATTGTAATCAGTCTTATATAGATTGTTGTGGATTCACTTGGATAGCTATATTATTTGCAAGAAACCATATGCATGTTCCTGGCACAAGTTTTGTTTAGTACGTATGCGTGAAGACGTTATGTTCAGCCAGGACTTATCCAAACTTTTTTTTCTTGAAACTTTAACGTTAACTATAAAAGTCACATTTATCCTAATAACTATAATCCTCATATTCAAATATTAAGCATTTTATCCAAAATCCATACTATATATATGTTCATTTATAACTGAGACATAAGCCATGTTATTTATGAAATTCAAGTTAACTTCAGATTAAATTTCACATCATATACCTACCTGTTCAACCTATTCAGTTCAAGTGGACAGTTACAGTGAGGGACAGTAAGTATCTAATTAGACAAGATTGCTTTTGTTATTTAATGTATTTCCAGTGCATCCATCTACATGGAATGAATGTTTTTAACCAAAAAGTATGTGTTAATATGTATAAAGAAAAGCAAAACAAAAATGATAAGGAAAAGGTATACAGACTTTATGTTAACAATTTACAAGTGAAAAGTTTATATAAAAGTGCAAGATATAAATCAAGATATAAAATGTTTTTTTTGTTTCTTTCTTTTCACTGTACATTAGCAAATAACTATTAGAACACGACAATACATATACTAGTTTTTTTTAGAAAAAACAATGTTACATTTTAGTTTCCGTTATTGAAATTAAACAAAAAAAATGAATAAAATTAATAGTTGACCCCTCGCTATGCTTATGGCCCCTTTATGTCTTTAAACAATGTAAACAGTGTGTGGTAATTATCACAACATTTAGTGTAGGTTTGCTGAAAAAGGGATACAAGCAGATGATTAAACACATGTGCGCGCACGCACACACACACACACACACACACACACACACACACACACACACACACACACACACACACACACACACAATCATAAAAAATGATCTGGACTCCTGCTGTAAAATTTGTTTTAATTAACTTTTAGAAAAACATATTTTTTCTTACTTTTCAATACACTTTGTCCATCTGTCAACAAGCTTTCATATTCTCTTATTAAAAATGTTTTAGGCAGAGCTAGCGAGCCACAAATTCACAGCTGTCTTCACTTCTTCATCAGAAGTGAATCTTCATCCCCAGGGTTGCTTTCAGGGAACCACGTCTAATGGAGCGAGATCAGGACTATAGGGAGGATGCCTTACGATCTCAAAACAAAATTTTTGAGTGACGACAGTGTGGGCAGAAGTGTGCAGACGCGCATTATCATGCAGGATCACAACGCCCTTGGATAGCAGTCCCCTCTGTTTAATTCGGAATTTAGGTTTCAGCTCATCAATAAGCATGAGCGCATTTGATTGTTGGATCTTCTTCCTGATAATGTCCAATACTATCTCTTGAGAATCCTAGAAAAATGTAAGCATTGATTTTCCAGCTGATGGCTGACTTTTGAACGTTTTCTCGGTCAGTGATTGAGGATGTTTCCGTTCCATACGCTGATGTTTACTCTTAGACACAAAGTGATGAATCCGTGTCTCATCACCAGTAACGATTCTCTTTAAGAAACGTTCACCTTCCTTAGACCATCGTCCCAAATTTCATTTCCTGATCCTCTTCCGTGTGTTGTTTCGGCACCGGGTACACCCTCAGACCACCAAAACCGAATCAGTGCACGCTGCTCTTCTTTTGTGCACTATCATGAGTGGGGCATCCATTTCTGCTCACACTGCTGTTACAGATAAACCGATGTTACGCATTCACACCTGCGCAGCAGTGACCGGAAGGACGGTGGCCTTAAAGGGAAAGCACTGATAAGACATTGCCGCAGTTTTAAAAGAAGTTTTAATAGACTGGAGCGCGAATAATCTTTTACTTAACCTCATGTGTTTTTGTGTAATATATATATATATATATATATTTTTATATATTTTTTTGGTACGACCTTGTTTTTAATGTATATTACACAATTACAATAAATCATGACGCATAGATATTGTAGGGACAGCAAATAATTCATCCAATTTTCCTGTCAAATAAATCTAGCAATGAATTATTAAAAGGCTCATTACTTAGCAATTAATTTCTCTTTTCTGTTGACAGCAGCTACTTCAGTGCCTGCTGTACTGAGTAAGACACTCCTGGAATAAATCTTGTGAGAACATTACAGGACTTGTTAAACTAACACCTCTAAATGGACTCCTATCAGCATAAACAGAAAATCTCTTCCTCCTTGGGTGCAGTGTTACATATGCCTTATGGCTGATCTCCTGCTTAGTAGATTCCTGCAGAGCTGGTTATTGTGCAATTTTAATTCGCAAAAGTGATTTTCCTCAGGGTAACAGAATTGGGATTGTTGGACGGCATTGTGTTTGATTGATCTTATCTGTATTGCTGGAAAACCACTCAGATTAGTTGATTAGTTTATCTGGAAGAATACAATGTAATTGTTCCATTAGCAACTGCTTTTTCAGATGCTATGTTCATTCAGAAAAAAAACATTAACATGTCTTGTTTTGTTTTTTTTCTTCCTTGCCTTTCGGCTGTTTCATTACAGGGATCGCCAAAGCAAATCATCTGCCTCCATCTAACCCTATCCTCTTCATCCTCTTCTCTCACACCACCTACCTTCATGTCGCTCTCACTGCATCCATAAATCTCCTCTTTGGTCTTTCTCTAGACCTCCTGCCTGGCAATTCCAACCTCAGCATCCTTCTACAAATATGCTCACAATCTCTCCTCTGAACATGTCCAAACCGCCTCAATCTGGCCTCTCTGACTTAATCTCCAATACATCTAACATGGCTTGTCCCTCTGATAGACTCATGCTTAATCCTATCCATCTTTGTCACTCCCAAAGAAAACCTCAACAGCTTCATCTCTGCTGCCTAAAACTCTGCCTCCTGTATTAATATGTCTTGGGTGTTACAAATCCTAAATAAATTAGCTAGTCTATCAGCTGTGTGAATACTTAATTGTGTTTGATGCCATATTTGATGTCTGGGGTAGAACAGACGGCTGTGTTTGGAAACAAGGGGCAGGGTAATATTACAGCAGTAAGGTGCAGCATGCCATCATACCATCAGACCATAATCGAAAGTCCAGAGTAGAGTTTAGTGGTATATAAAATGTTCAAGGTATATTGATATATCTTGTCAGAAGATGTAGGATGAGATAATACTGATTATACAGATATACAGTAATACAGGTCCTGGGATTATTGACCCCAAAGTCTGGTTCATTTTCATCAGTGAGAACACAAGCGTTCCAGGCTCTGGCACCATGTGCAAGTCTGCAGGTGGTCCTGAGAACGATACGGAGTACTCGGGCATGGATCGAATCAGATATGAAAGCCAATCATAACCGAACGCGGAAGTGGACACAACCTGATCGACTTAGTCCGTCTGTCTCAGTGTGCGCGGAGCATGGGTCAGTCTCATCCTCTGATCCACAGAGCCATAGCTGATAAAGTAGGAAAGCACACGAGACCATCAATTTTAACGTTCCCCCCCCCACCCCCCGAAAAAACAGTAATATTAGGCACAGTGTAAAGATTCACTCCTTGTTTCTTTTTTTCTTTTCTTTGTGTTTAATGGTGGCTTCCAAACCAATTAGGTGCATGCTGCCACCTGCTGTATCGGAGAGTGAAAATACACAAGTGTACTTAAATAAGGGGAGCGAAAAAATAATGTGACTGTCAGCGGGAGAGTTAGAAGTGGAAGCAATTGTTCTTGGGAACTTTCAATTGTGAAAAAATCAATTGTGCCTAATTTGGAATTGGCCTCTCTTCTCTCTCACACTCTCCTGAAAAGAAAGCATGTTTCTGGCTTCATTCACGATGCAGAGCCTCAGATTGGTCATAGAAAGAAAAGGATACATATTGAGGCTACATCTTACTACAGTACAGTACATCTATCGCTCAAAGAACTACAATGAATCCCATTTGGGGGGCGGGGGGGGGGGTGTAACAGTATGCACATTTGAGCTTGCACTCTTTGTACTGTGTGTGTTGTGATCGGAGTGAATGCTGTCTAGCTTTATCTAGTGCTGGATGATTTTCTCTGTAAAAGAAATTCACCCATTTGTACTTGAGAAATATAAAGTCTGTGCATGTTTGAAAAGTCAGATAAACAAGACAATTTAAAATACAATTTAGCATTGTCAGCCAATGTTTAAAATTTAACGAACAAATGTGATTGTATGGGCGGCGGTTGGTGTACAGTAGTGGTTAGCACTGTCAGCTTGCATCTCCAGGGTCTGGGTTCGATTCCCGTCTTTGTGTGCATGGAGTTTACATGTTCTCCCTGTGCTTGAAGGGGTTTCCTCCGGGTACACCGGTTTCCTCCCACAGTCCAAACACATGCAGATTAGGCTGATTGGCGTTCCCAAAATTGGCATAGTGTGTGTTTGTATGTACCCTGCGATGGATTGTTACCCTGTCCAGAGTGTACCCTGCCTTGTGCCCTAAGTCTCCTGGCTCCAGGCTCCAGGCTCCAGGCACTCCGAGACCCTGAATACAGATTAAACCTGTATAAACGATGAGATGAATACGATAAGACTGTATGTAGATGTAGATTAATTGAATATATACATAATATATACATAAATAACTTGTATATACAGTATGCATCACGTAAAGTTAGGAGGTTATACTTAATTTCCAATGCTTTTTGCAGCCATATTGACTTGACATTCCTCAGTGAGCTATGGCTAGTTTGCCACTGTGTACTAGTTATATACAGGGCCTTTAAGGGTGTGCTGTGGTTTCTGGCACCATGGAGTTGGCAGCAAATCCTATGGGTGATGTGGGCAGCGGGGTGGGGCGCTCTGTGGATTGGACTTGTTTGTCAGACGCATCCTATGAGCGCTCGATTGGGATGCGGTCTGGGGAGGTTGGAGGCCTTGGGTTCTTTGCTTGCATTGGGTGCCTGTCCATGTCCAGCAGACTGTTATCTGTGAATTGTGTTGCATTGGCTTTTTCTGTGTGATCTGACAGGATGGGCTGGGCTTTGGTCTCTGTGAGAATGGGTGAGGCTTGGGTGTCCATGGTCCCATCACATTTACTAAAAAATGAATAAATGAATGAATGAAGTAGTGAAACAACTGATATGGTGATGTTATTGATATATCTGTTGTAATTGATGATGCATTCTTAGCGCTTGAATATCGATTCTTTGAATACACACTATCTGATACCTGACTAAGCACATTCAGTAGGGAGCCAGATCGCTTTCGTGCTTCACCTATAAAGTGCTGACTGTAGTAATCTTGACTGTTTTCTCATTAATGGCCAGCGTGCATTCATTTTAGTAGCAGATGTGCTTAAAAGCTGCTCATTTATCTAATTATGGCATTCTCAAATGTGTTGTAAATTTAGAGTGAGTGTAAAGGAAGGCTTAAGTGTGAGGTCACATGTATTATTTTGATATATTTTAATCTATATATTATATAAAGTATGAATAAACCTACTGGCTATGAATGACACTGCAACATTTTACACCAGTTTGGCAAAAATGTCACTTAAGTTTCAGCAGCTCAAAGGGTTTCAGCTTGGTGAACTATTTATTAATTAATTACAGTGGAACCTTGGATTACAAGCATAATTCGTTTCGGAAGTGGGCTCGTATTCCAAAATACTCATTTCCCATAAGAAATAATGAAAACTCAAATTATTCGTTCCACAGCCCCAAAAAATAAATACATAAAAATAATTAATACAATCTATAAAATGATAATAAAACAAATTAATCTGCACTCTACCTTTAAAAAAAAGTACAAATAAATGCTGACAGATAAGTGTTCCCGTTGGTGCGCGCAGTGTGTGTGTGTGTGTGTGTGTGTGTGTGTGTGGAATTAGCCCCTTCCCTCGCCTCGTTTTACACAGTAACACTCCTCCTCCCTCTTCTCCCCACCTCGCTTTTTATGATTCACAACAAACACACACACACACAACGGAAAGAGTGAGGAGAGAAAGTGATGCTCGGTGTATATAATAGTCGCATGTGTGATACATGATACTCGGCGCTCATAAACTAATACTTGCTCGGTTTCCCAATAAAAAATTGATTAAAAATCTTTTTTGCGGAACACTCGTAAACCACGTTACTCGCAATCCAAGGTTCCCCTGTATTTAATTTTGCTATTGTATTCTTTGTAATTCTGTGTTGCAGTTAAATTCTTGTTCCTTCATGTAATTTGTATTCAGTTTGGACTGTTTGCTTAATGCGTTTACTTTTATAAAATAGAAAAGTATTATTGTTTTTATAATTCATTCATTTATTTATTTATTTTTAGTTTTTACAACTTTGATCATACTTTACTGCTTTGCACCTATTTCGTATTTACTGATGATATGTTGTGGGCTGAAGGTATCAGATTAAATATAACTAGATAGAGATTCCTGGAGAAATTGTGCAGTAAGGGAGCAATGGCACACGCCCTTTTCAGGTCTCTTTTTTTAGCCTCTAGCTCCTACAGGTATAAGATATGAGTCTGTACAGTATACTGTTTGTTATTCCCGGGAGTGTTTGAGAGTCATGGGGACATTCGCTTGGGCAGCTTGCTGCGGCTGCCCCTCCCCCTGCATGCAGAACTCTCAGGCACAGTGAATGCATCCATCTTTGACTTCAAAACCAACAGCACTCCTGTGACATTTTTAAAAAAGTTCAAAGGAACAGTAGAACCTAGAGCCTTAGGTCTTGGGTTCTTTAAGAGAGAAGGCTTGAACCTCTATATAGAGTGATTTTGCAGTGATTTTTTGTATCACCATTTTTGAAGGTGTGAGTTATATTTGATCGACACGATGTGTTATATTTTTTGTCCGGACCAAAATTTGCACGCTTGCTCTCTTTCCTTCCCTTACTCCCTGAAGGTGTCCTAGTAATAAATCCGATACTTTAATATACTGTAAATACACATGCCATATTGGAGTGGTTTAGCAAATGTGAGAACGTTTCACAATTGTCAGAGATTGACTTTGTAAATCTTTTGTCTGGGCTGGAAATAAAGCAAAAGCAGCATTCTGTGTGCTTTACTCATGACCATTGGTGGTGCTGTTGTACTTAGTTCAAAAAAATGAGAAAAAGAATCCAATTTGAACCATTTGTTAGAGGTAAATAAGATTAAATGATTTTATTTATTAACATTATTATTATTATTATTATTAATATTATTATTTTTTTTTTTTTCCATTTGTACCAGTCTTGGTGTTTAGTTTCAAGCAGGTTTTGCTCACTAAGTTTTGCCAGATGTAATTTAAAGTTACTTCAGCTCTTATACATGTCCTGTTGTAAAGATGTAGCCTTTAGGTATGTTTTTCATCCCAATACGTACTGTATGTACTTGACTTCTGGCTCGAAACTTGATCTTATGTTTTGGTACTAGCTGGCCAGGAAGTCTTGTTCCTGCACTAGGAAGTGTGACCTTTTATCAAACTGAAGTGGCCACCCTCGCCTCACTTTTGTTTCCCCACACTGAAAAAATAAACAGCTTGGAGAGGGAAGTGTGCATATGGTCAGAGGTAAGCTGACTGGACTGTTCAGTCCTCTGGCTATGTGCTAATGCCTCCCTTTGGTCTCCTTCATTTTCACATTTATTGCCCCTAGAACCTGGGGTGCTGCTTTATCCTCGTTAACATGCTGGCATTATTGCTCCTCTGAGTGCTCGGAGCAGGATGCCCCTCTTTTGTAAGAGCAACAGACTGAAGAGGCAATCTCATTTGATTTATTGGTGAAGATTGAATTATCGGAATGATTATTAAAATGACGACCTGCTGGGTTACAGCGAATGTGGCTGAATGGAGCGTGCAGAGATTTGTTCCAGCAAAGAGTCGCGGGGATATTTAAACATTTGTTTTCAGAGGTTTGCGACTATAATCAAAGAATTACGGAATTTCCAGAGTAAACAATATTCTTCAGATAAAGTCTGTTAATATGTATTGTGTCTAAGCTTTGTGCATGCTTGATATAATTACATTCTGCACTCGCTCCTAATATTAAATAGTAATTCATAAGGGTACAGTAGCTATGGTACTGTACTGTATATTTATTGAATTACTATGAGCTATAATCAGTAATTATGGTAATTATATTATAGAAGCAACTTTTAAATTGGTTTTCTGTTGACTAGAAATCTGAAATACCAGAGAAATGTCTTTTTTTTTGTATTTATTTTATTCCATCAGTTCGCCTTAATTGAAATTTGGAAAATCCCTGATGCAATTTCTAGCTCAAAATGAACAAATGTCCTTGTGCGCACAAGTATGCAAACTTTGTCCCTTTTTTAATTTGTGAATGTGATGTGACAGGAAAGCATAACAAAGCTGCTAGTCCTACTGTATATGTTCATCTCGAGTGCTTGTAGCACACACACACACACACACACACACACACACACACACACACACACACACACACACACACACACACACACACACACACACACACACACAACAATTTATGTGTAAATGTTATGGTTGTGCACTCCTTTCCGATTGGATTACCTACTTTAGTGTTAATTGGCTCCAGTTCATACATGTTTATTTCAGGAGAAGCTTACGGTACTTTTCCTGGCAGAGGCTTGTGCTGCTTCTGCTTTGGACAAACAACCGGCCAATTATTTTTTCTTTTGGTGGATGCTCTTGTCTCATTGACACGCACGCTTATGGAATACTGGTGATTTATTATTCAAGTCACTATGGATGCTCTTGCTTTCTTTTCATTTACACATTATGACTAGACTAGAATTACTCAACTTTCTGTGTCAAGCTGAAGATCTATGTATTGTACGATTATATGTCAGTTACTGTAAGTTGTAACAGTCACACATGCTGTATGCAGTGCATTAGTCTGTGCTATTCTATTCATTCGTTATAAAAAAGAATTGAAGGAGGAAACCAGAGGGATTGACATGTCTGATATGGCAATATTCTGTTCATATAATTAAACTTGGGTAAATAAATGAACTATTTATTAATTGATTCACTTATTAATAAGTGCTTTATTCTAGTCAGGATTTAGGTGCAGATACAGCCTTGAGGGTCACCTAGGTGAGAGCGCAGTCTTTCAAATCTTTAGGCAATTTACTGTTGCCAGTTCACTTACTGTACTGGCATGTTTTTGGGAACTACACAGACACATGGAGAACTTAAGTCGAACTTGAGCTGAGTATTCAACCAGGGACCCTGGAACTATAAGCAAGCCGGTTACCTGCTCATTAAACATTCCTACAGTACTGATGCTTTAATAGCATTAATAACATCATCTGTGCAAAAGATAATATCATCAATTAGATTTGATTAAAGCAGGGTCCATATCTTTTTTTCTTTATTGCTTATCAAGAGGAGTGTAGTGCTTCATCTGAGCAGTGGTCAAAGTCTCAGCTCTGAAATGGTCTTAAGCGTGTGTGACACAAGGCCAAATGTAGTGCACGATTGCTGCTGTTGAGGGCATGAGGAGTGTGAATGCGTACTGACAGCTGCTCTGGCACTAGGATCAGTTACAGAGAGAGAAAGAGAGAGAGAGAGAGAGAGAGAGAGAGAGAGAGAAGTGCATGGCTACCGCTTGGCACATCGATGAGCCTTCTTGTGGAAAGGATCTGTCCACGCTCTAGTATTTTCCGTGCATGGACCCACACCTCACTTCCATAGCTGACAGCGTGAATGAGGTTGTGTTTTAGTTTCCTTGGGTTTGAGATTGAGCAGCTGTCGTTTGGAATTCTGATTTTTTTTTTTTTTCCAGACTGTGGCAGGGACATCTCGGCAAGTGATGCTGCAGTTTAAGTGAAGATGACTAACATGGGGAATTCACTGCCTTTTATTAGTCCTGATTCGTGAATCAGTTCACAGACATGGAATGAATCTGTGGTTTTCTACTAGCTCAATAAACATGCCACCAACAAGGCTGCTGAACCTTAAACAGGATCATTCAGTCTCCTTTAGTAAACCACATCAGTAAGATAAAAGGTTCCCAGAACCACAGAGTTCAGCAGAGCTCCAAAATTTCCCATAGTCAGTGGTTTTCACAAGAAAAATTATGTGTCTGCAAATCCCTGATGTTCTTGGAGGTGTTAATGCATTCAAATGATTTTCAGTGCTTGAACATTTAAATATTGACCTAACCCGGATTCTCTTATGAACGAAGTCAGTTTAGACTTTGGCCAAGCTGCGATCAGCATTGGTGCTTCCACTCTTGCAGTCCTGATTACAAGAACATCTTAAAGGAGCAGTTTAACATAACATATAATATAACAATAGATACATACATTTATACAAAAATATCAGGAATATACAGCCACCGCTTTTCGTTCCAAACAGACTCCAGCCCAGAGTTTAGAGTACAGTAAGTCCCCAACATATGAACGAGTTCTGTTCCAAGAGATCGTTTGTAAGTCCGGTTCGTTTGTAAGTCCAACAAACATTGTCTACAGTAGGTACTAGGATACTAACACAACTCGCTATACACTGTATAAAACGAACATGTTCCATGATCTTGTCCTTGTTCTTTAGAATCGTTTTAACGGTTGAATGATTCATGTTAAAAGAAAGAGCAATGTATGCCATCTTTTCACTTCATTTCGCTTCATTCTCTCAATTATTTCCACTTTTGTCTCCCTTGGTATGACTTGGTGCTTCTTAGCAGTACCAGCTTCATCGCCGCTGCTTTTATGCTTGCTTTTATAGATCCTGGGGGCACCGGACATGTGATCCAACTTCCCCGATCGAACCTGCCACCATGCCACCTCAGTTGCCAACATTTTGAACCTGTCAAGCCCATTTTTTCTCCCCATCAGATTTATTCACAGTTGTTTTTTTTGTTGTGTTTTTTTTTCATATTCCTCAAGTGTAACGTGAATCCTGTAGCTCATTGAGAATTGAAAATTTTACAGCAAGTGATCTGAAGGCTGCAGTTAACATGCACATCAGTTCTGCAGCTCCTAATAGGAAACGACAGGTCCAGAGATGCCCTGGGTTAACTATTCCATCCCATCAGGAAAGTCTCTCTGTCGCTCTCTCTCCCTCCATATTCTCTTTATTTATCACTCCCTCTTAATTTAAGCTGACAGTAAAAGTAGACATCATGAAATGAGATGAAGTGTGGTGACATAATCTCAAGTGTTATGTCTTCAGTTCCAGAGATGATATGCTAGCCCAGGGCAAGGTCTCATGCACTCAAGTCACGGTAATCAGCACTGCCTTATCTCTCTGCGTGGAGATTACCTGAGGCCAGTAGACGGTCTTATTCAGTGCTCTCTCGAATGCTGGTGAACAATAATAGCTATGGGCTTCCTCTGAGCATTTAGTCTAGATTTTGGCTCTAACCAGGAGTTTTCAAAGTCAAACCTGGAGACAGTTAAAACATTCATATTTCTTCTGTCATTCCTTTATAATGCTCTGGTTACTACTAGTCTCTTGACCATTAAAAACTATAGAGCATTCACTACTGAGATGACATAATGGTGCAGTGGGTCACAATGCTGCCCTGCAACTCTAGGGTTCCCATTTTGATCCTGAGATTGAGTTACTGTTTGGTATTTTGCATGGTTTTGCTTCTAGGTTATCTGTTTTTCGCCACCTCCCAAAAACATGCCAGTGGTTGAATTGATGCTCCAGGTGGAAATGGTCGTGTGAATTTGTGTGTGTATGTTGTCTTCTTTTGCAGTGACATCCCATTATAACTTTGTTTCTACCTTGCACGCATTGTTCTTGGCACAGACTTTGGATCCATCATGACCCATACCAGAATGAAACAGTTACTTGAAGAGTGAGCAAGAGGATATAATAATGTTAATGTGTGATCATTCATGTACACCAAGCAACAAATCAGAAGTTTATAGCCATCCTTCCATCAATCTCGGAACCTCTTTAGTCTAACTAGAGACCCTGGAAGCCATTCACTCTCTCATTCATTTATCGCCTATACCGCTTTATCCTGTATACAGGGTCTCAGAGGACCTGGAGACGTGGTCCAATCCATCGCATGGGGATTGACATTTATACAGGCAATTTGGAAACGTCAATTAATCTAATCTGTAACCCGGAGTATCCAGAGAAAAACCCACCAAGCACGGGGAGAACATGCATAACTCCATGCACACTGACCCCAAGGGAAAAATCGAACCCTCCATGAAGGCCAATTTATATAAAGGTTAAATATCAGCTCTACTAATAACAGCTATTTGAAATCTGAATGATCAACATGTTGTAATAATAATATATTATTCACACTCTAGTGCTTTTATGGGCTTTGATAATAATGATGGTGACTTGGAGGTGCCGTGTTCCTGCACCTATATGGTTTGATTCGCCACTCTGGTCAGTATACAGTACATGGAGTTTGCATGTTCTCTCTGTGCTTGGTACTGTAGGTCTCCTCTGGGTACTTGGCATTTCCAAATTGCCTGTAGTATGTGGCTGCGTAGAGTGCTTGTGTCTTCCGATGAGTTCGTACCCCATCAAGCGTGGACCTTGCCTTAGTGCCCCAGGTTACATTACATACTGTAGGCTCCAGGCTGCCTGCAACCCTACACAGGGTAAGTGGTATAGACAATGAATGATGACGCATTCTGAAAAATACTGGAGCCAATTTGCAGGATCGATTATAAACCAGGCCAATTTGCACAGGAAGCAGTCCGAAGGCATTTTTGGCGCAACAAGATGTGCTCATACAGCATTTAAATTCATGCCAGAATTTAAGTCTCAGCATAATGGATGGTTTGGAAGTCTTTGCATGGTTTCCCTACAGTACATTGTGTTTTTACCGGGAGGCCGTTCAAAGAGTGTGGCCTTCCAGGCTGATTAAATCAGGTGTTAATGACAAATGCAGCTTTTTTGAAAGCCTCACACTTTATATTCACGTACAGCATGTCGCAGTATCCTGAGTGTATGGTGTCATGATCATATAGGTGC
Source organism: Clarias batrachus (assembly GCA_003987875.1). Lineage (NCBI taxonomy): Eukaryota > Metazoa > Chordata > Actinopteri > Siluriformes > Clariidae > Clarias > Clarias batrachus. Next base: position 575,865 of record QMIH01000488.1, read on the forward strand.
ATAGGGAAAAAAAATATTTTGAAATACTCCAGATTCAAGAGTATGATCATAAAGCATACATTTTATTACAATGGCCAACTCATGAACATGGTTCCAGTAATATCTTTACTATTTGGCATCGGTTTCTGCAACCAGATTTGTTATAACAGGACAGGGACAAAACAAGCATATCAAAAAACATTATCAGTATGTTCCGCATAAGGTCTGATGTCACTACTGATGCCAGGTGTAGTATCATAATTCTTAATGAGGATGGTGACTTCGCTACTGAATACAAACCTATTCATATGTAAAATAAAACAAATAAATACACTATTTTCAATTACATTTCATTTAATTACATTTCATAACTGGCCAATAAGGATTCTCAATGAAAGCTTCTGTTGGCTGTATGTAAATACTTTTAGCTCAAAATGTCAGCTACAGTATAAAAGTAGCAGTATAGTAGTAGCATGGTAGTAGACTTGTGAAGCTAAAAATAATATCCCACATGGAGAGTAAAGGAGTTTATGAGATATTGGCACTGCATTCAGTGTTCATCATGTAATGATAAATAAATCAGTTCATAAATTAACTCTTTATAGCCCAAGTAAAAAAAAAAGTATGCTAAGTTAAAAAAAAATCATAGCATGCTAAAGCATACTCAAGTGTACTTGCTCTGGCGTAATGACTAGTGTACTTGAAGTTTGCTATTTTGGAGCAACTAATTTGTTAAAAAGGGAAGGTGAGAGAGTGACGCTCGGCGTCAAAATAAGAGTCGCATGCGTGATAGTGATACATGATACTCGGCGCTCGTAAAAACTAATACTTTCTCGGTTTCCGATTAAAAATTTATTAATTTAATTAATTTATTAAACCACGTTACTCGCGATCCGAGGCTCCACTGTACTTAATTTTAAACTACCTAACAAAATCCATGAAATTTACCTTATGCCGATGAAAATAAAATAATAACGATACGAACTAACTCAAGCTATGATGAATATTCAATACAGCCATGAATTCAAACTAGGAGCGGAAGAACTGGGAAGCCAATCAGAAAACAGGCAGCACGAATCTCTGGTTGGCTGGAATAGTTGCAGAGTTCTAACGCTGATGTAGTTCGTGCAAGTGTAGCTTTATGATAGTGAGCGCACAGAAGAGACAGAGTTCAAACACAAATGATCTTGAATGATTTTTTAGTGCGCAAAAACAAGTTTGAGAGAGAGATTCAGCGTGCAAAACCGAGTCTGAAAGTACGCGCATAGTAGTAGTAGTGAGTAGTGCGCTAAATATAAGCATAAATAAGTACATATGAAGTACATTTAAATGTAACAAAAAATATATACTAAGGATACCGTATATTAAAATTTGTGTTCTAATGTATACTTTGTACAATGATTATTTCAAGCATATTTAAAAAAATATATACCAAAAATAAATTGAAATCCAAAGATTAAATAAGTGTGCATTAGACCAGCCTTTGCCTTAAAGTATATTTTCCTATAATATATTTTTGGAACGTGTACTATAATACAATTATTTTTTAAATTAGTTTAAAGTTTAATTCTAAAATTTGGTAAAATTGATATGTGGTAAAATTGAAACTAATGATTTTAGTAAGCTTTTTATATATTAACTGATAGTACAACTTTTTGTTATTATATTTGCAATGTACTATTGAAGGATTCAATATATTTGTAATACACTGAAGTGTTTTTTTTTCCCACTGGGGAGGGCATCATCACTCAAATAAATAACGAAATGCTTGCCTGTGTGCGCAAAAACATAAATGTACAAAAAACTCGAAATATACAAATTCCACAGAATTTAACAAGATACAGAGACTTTATTGTTATTGTAATGATACAACGAAATTGGTCAACAAAGGTCTTCCTCACCCAATTAACGGTTAACGAGTATCTCTGTTTTGAACACTGATATCGCCTTTACATAAAAGAATGCCATGTAACCTTAAAAGAGTTTTAGAAGTCATGATATTTGTTGGCTCGCTGCTTAGCCAGGTTGCCTCTGCTTGCTGTTTTGCAGTAAACGGATTTATAACACATTTTGTTTATAATTTTATAACTTCAGCAAGGTTACGAAAAGTCATGCCTATAAGTAGAAATACATTTAAAATCCCAAATGTGCGCTTGCTGCTCACCATCCGAGTCATATAAGGCTAATTGATTTTGCCAGCAGGCGAGCGCTCTCAGCTTAGTGTTGGCTGATTTAAAGGCAGCATCGCTTTTTACGTAGGAAAAAAATTAAATTAAATAAATGCTAGTATTAAACAAATCGAATATCATACGGTTCTGCAGTATATGATGATATATGTTTTCTTTTCCCTAATTTCCAAAGGGAATAACCTCAGAAAGGGCCAAGTTTGTGTTCCATCCAGTATCCTACTGTATCCATGAACTCTCAGCCTCAGGAAAGTTCACGGACTGCTGAGTTATTGCTACTAAGCTGTCTATGTCTAAACATGTCGAAGAATCGTATCCAAAAAACACAGAGTACAATGCATAGATGAAACACACTCTTACATGCCTGTAACAAAAGTTCATAAATCCCGTTGTATCCTGCAGACAAGTTAAGAATGTGTCTGATAGAATGTGTACAGACTATTTACTATCTAAGAATATAAGGCAAGGAAAATAGGGAGCCCGCCAAGCATCCGTTACTGCGCCGTTGTCTCTGCCTCCCTTTGTCTGGACATAATAAATAGTAAAGTTATTTAAACTCGCATAAATCTGTTGGACACTGGCAGCTCAGGCCCTCAGAAGTGTGTTGTGCACTGCAGCTTTCCTAAACATCGTAAAAAGCAGAGCCGGGTTAACATCCTGAGAGCACGGCTTCTGTCTGTGGGGGTGAGCTTATGAGAGAAGGAATGTTATCAGCCCTCCAGAGACAGGATTCGTACAGATCGTCATCTGATGTGCTGAAAGTCATTGCCTTGTGTTTACCGGCAGCTGCGATGCAAATCGCCGGCCTTGTAGTGTTGACATGCTTTAAGTTTTTTCGGAGCCACTGTATCAACAGTTATTGTTTGTGTTCGACTACAGGATCGCTCGATAGTGTTATTCTCACCGAGCACAATGTTATCTTGTCAGCTGTAACCAATCCGACAGGCTCAAATAAAAAGAAAAAAAGAAGAAATGAAATAAAGAAATGAATAAACACAACAAGTCCTGCAGTGCTGGTGGCTAAAATAGCCAGAACTGCCTCTCAGCATTGTCCAACCAGATGTGCCACACTTTCTCCTCTTCCAAGTCAACAGCCTCCTTAATATCCATCTAAACTATGTCTGATTCGCATCCAACATCAATGTTAGCCTATTTGAAATATGTTATTCTGGTTAGCCCTTCCAAGAAACCTGATATTACAGAATAACACAGGGTTTGGAGCTGAGGCTGGAAAGAACGGGTCTGTCCGCGCGGCATGTTTGTAATCGTTCGAATCTTGATTTCTACTCTGCTTGGTCCGTGTGACTTGTGCCCACCAGGGCTAAAATTTGGGTTATTTTTATTCCTTCCACCCCTATAATAACGCAGTAGGATGGCTGAATGTCCCAAGGCTGTTTTGAGAGCACTTCTCTCCGGGTTTGGCCAGCTGCGCGCCTTTGAGGGCTGAAAGCGGAGATAGGAAATAGAAAGTGTGTGAATTATGCCTAAGCTTCGACTCTTGAGTTTTACCCGTGAAGACTAACACCAGGCGAATCTACAAAGGCTCTACACACACTCGCGCACGCGCGCACACACACATGGTTAAAAGTAGGCCTTTTTATATTGGATGTCTACATACTGTATAAGGGAATGTCTATGAGAGAGAATTTGTGTGTGTGTGTGTGTGTGTGTGTGTGTGTGTGTGTGTGTGTGTGTCTATTGTGCACCCATTCCTGATGGAAGCGATCAGAGAAACACGGAGTGCAATGACATAGACCATTTGCTCCAGCAGCCCCTACGAGACAATATTTGACTTGTCCTCTGCCTCTCTGTCTCTGAAAGCTGCTTATCCTGGGAAAACATAATTGATATTGTAAATAGAAAGTTGGAAGGACGCGCTGGATGTTCGGCATGTGCTGTTTACATAATGTACAATTATGTTTTGCCTGCGATTTCCTGGACGTTGTGCAGAGGCCTGGAAAAGGCATGAGGGGTCGAGGAGCAGCTGAACTTCCTCTAGCCAAACAGAGCCATGGACTTGGTGCTGCACTCAGTCACACGCTTGAGTTTGCACAAACACAGAGCCTCTGTTTGTGCCATGCTCTCTGAGAGAGTGTGCCGGGTGGTTATTAACCCAATAACATAATCTTCCTTTATAGGCCAGTTGGAATCGCAAGCAGTACATCTTTAGTACGTTGCACAACATACTTGTATACTTCTCAGTATACAAGGGGCATTCAATTCACGGTTATGAGAGTAAAAACGACTTTTATTTCTCTATATAATCCCCTGCAACACTACAAAACACTTGCAGTGGACTCCGAGCGCCCAATGTCAATTCAGACGTCAGTGTCAACCGGTTTTACACCATCATTCCTGAGAGTTTGATTTGAACACCCCTCATCTATGTACGGTAAGCAACTGCAAACCCTTCTCACTTTTCACCCTCTAAAGTGAAGCGAAATCATTACAACGGTTTGTTTGCAGATTTGGTCGTGTTTAGTCTCACACTGCTTAAACGAAACGTCAACAGATTCAATCTGCCTTGATATTATGAGTGTATTCAAGATATACAAGATAATATAAAAAAAATTACATGTGATATTTATGTGATTCAAACAGGCCACAAGATAATGGAATAAATTGCTGAGGATGTTGTGGGAAGAGGCAAAACATCGTTGCTAAGGTCTTGCAATCCTTGGTTCTAAATAAAGTCACAGAAATCACTGTGCAATGGACCGCTGGATTTAGCAGTACAGAACCGCGGCTAGATGCACTGACATTCTGATGCACAAGGGGTGCTGTTCCTAGTTCCTAGTGTGAGGTTTAGATTCCAGCAGTCCTAAGCTACGTTTGTTGAGGAAAGACATGTTACCCACTTATCTAATAATTTTGTTTTTCTGTACCGTAAATGATTATGCTGCATTCCTGGCGCACTGTTAGAAGTAAACTGTCAGTTATAATGATGTAATGAGCCACCTCTGTTGGTGACTATTGGTCTTGTTTTGCTTTAGTGAACTTGAAACATTTTTGCATGATTTTTTAAATTTAATTTCTACTAGGACTAGAAAATACTTGGACTTGGACCATGGACCGGACTTGTTTTTCCAATGCCCAATTGGATTGAGATCTGAAGAATTTGAAGGCCAAGTTAACATCTCGTTGTGCTCCTCAAACCATTTTTTTAATCATAGGCATCTTGATTGGTATATTGTCTGTGGCTATGTAGCCCAATATGCAACAAATTGTGATGCACTGTATATCCTAAGCTCTCTATCAGAACCAACATGAACTTTTTCAGCAATTTCAACTATAGTAGCTCTTGTACTGGATTGGACAACATGGGCCAACCTGGTTGTCTAGCCATCACAGTGTCTCATTTGTCAAAGTTGCACAAACCCATTTTCCTGCATCCAACAAATTAATTTCAGAGACAGAACTTCCAGGTGACATTCCATCCATCCATCTACCTGTAGGAAACTCTGTAGTGATACTACAGGCCATTGTATTTATTCCCATTTTAGGACTGTAGTGGGACCTCCAGTTACACGCCATGCGCAATTTGGGAACTCCAGTCAGCCTAATCTGCATGGGGAGAGCATACAAATTCCATGGGAGACCCCAAGACATGAATCGAACCCGGACCCTGGAGGTGTGAGGCGCCTGTGCTAACCACTAAGCCAGCGTGACGCCTTCAGGTGATATTGTAACGAGATAATGAATGCTAATTACTTCTCCTGAGAGTGGTTGTTAATGTCATGGATCACCATCATTCAAATACATTTCTGATTCAAAAATAAAGAAATATCTGTGCTTTGATGAGCAAACAGAGCATTGGATCAGGAGTGCATTACCTGAGGAGGCTTTGAAGAATTAGTTATGAACACAGAGCTCACGATAAGGCGATGCAGAAAAAGCATATGTCACTCAGTACCATTCATGAACCAGGATGTGCTACAAAACACTAGCGCCTGAAGGAATGTGTGTGTTTTTGTGTGTTTTTTAGTAGCGCTATGGTTTTACGGCAAGCAGGGGACTCCAGCCTTTTATAGCAATTATACAGTATATGAGTTTTATACTCTTAGGTTTCAGAACAAGTATGAAAATTATGACAAATGAGATCTAACTGCAATTTAAAAAAAAAAAGCGCCAACACACACTGCCATGTGCTCCTGTTCATGCTCAGGGGCAATACAGCACAGCCAATTCACTTTGCCATGTATTTTTTCTTTATTTTTCTTCGGAAGTAGGAGGAAACTGGAGAAACTGGTATATTTAAAAAAATAAAAAAAATCTACATAGACATGAACCATGGCTCGGGATGAAATCCCTAGAGCTCTGAGGTGGCAGTGCTACCTGCTGCATCAATTTCCTGCCCAGTATTACAGTATACATAAATAAATGACTGTGGTAAATAAATAACATGGTAAATATTTGCTTAAAGTGGCATAAAGTTATTGAATTGCATTTCTGCATTTATAGGGTGGTCTGAAAAGGTTTGAGAATCTTTCTTTCTTAAGGTTTTCACTTCTGGTAGATAGTATTCAGACAAAATGATATAAAATGGGAGGGGAAGTAGGCAAAAGCATGGGCATAAAGTCAGACATCAGAAAGCTCTTGAGAGAAGATCACTGCCATTTACTGTACATTACAGTTGTGGAGTGTTACAATCTCACTCCCAGCACTTTATTTCCAGGAGTACCTTTTCCCTAAAGAGTCCTTCAACATTGACGTTGGGACTGTCAAAAACACGTTTGAGAAGAATAGTGCTTGCTGCTTTTTCTTCTGTACGATTTTTTTTTTTTGTTATTTATTCTCTCTGGGGTGGTCGGGAGTAGAGGTGAAATACCCTGAACGGATTCGCCCTTGTTCACTCCCATGTTGCTAATAGACCACATGTGGAACTGGTTTGTGTATTTGCTCTATCGACGGTTTACAAATGTGCTTCGTAAGAGGTGCCTCGTGGGAACTTATAATCTTTATTCAGCTCCATACTCACAGTGCATGGTTAGCTGCTTCCCTAGAGCCATGCCCGACCTTGGGAGAGGTAGAAAGAAGATGAAAGAGCCAGCTCTGGTGTCAGTGTGTAGGGTAGAGATGACATTCTTGTTCACATAGTGCATGTAAAGCAGGCTCTCTTTCCTTCACACACACACACACACACACACACTGAAATACACATACGTGCATACTGCCATGCATGCTAGCATGCCTGAGTGAGCAGCACATCAGGTGACAGGATGATATAATGTTCTCACCTCTGTGATTAATATTTCTGCAGATGTGGAATCTGAAAATGCAATTGTTCACCATGCTACTGAAATAATGAGCACAAGGTTGAGAGACTAAGCATGACATTATTCATACTTGAAAGACATTCTTTCTGTCTGTCCTTCGCTTTTTCCGAAGCAAGTAACAGCCTCAGGTCTAACAAGAAGACCTTCTGAACGTCAGTCTATTCGTCTCTCTTTCTGACGATTTTTATTTTAGTATTTCAGCCAGCAGCGTACTATTGAAAGAAGGGATTCTGTTGGCTGTCAAGAGCCAGTATTTATGGCAATGCAGATTTAACTATGCAGATTTAAAGGCGGTTCTTCTGAAATTTGAAGCATACTTTTAATGTCCTGCAAAAAGGGGAATCAAATGTTTTGTTCGGTTTTAGGCAGAGCTGTCAATAATAACATGTTAATGCATGTGATTCATCTAGAACTTTCAATTTGTTGCAATTTCTTTAATGCAAATGAATCACATGACCCTAATGGCTTCCCATAATTGCACCGTGGTTACCCCACAGTTTGTGATAATGGCACGTTCAAAGCGGATAATAAGATGACTGAGGAAACATCACCAGGTGTGCTGAATGTCAAGTTTCATTATAAAATCTTTCTAGATGGATGTTTGGATAGAACCAAAGTTGTGTGCTCGAGCTGCCTTCAAGGGGAATTACTTTTACAAGAATAAATTACAGGAAGACGTGGAAGTGGTGGCTCAGGCGGCTCTAGGTTGTTGATTTTTTGGATCTGGGTTCGAACCTTGCCGTTGGTCGCCCCATACTACCCAGCCACTGCATGCAGTGCTGGTCCCATTTACAAGATTTTAATTCAAGTTTTAGCACAACACCACTACCACTCCAGGGAAGCTTTGAAAGGACTCATTAGGACATTTCTGAAGACCAGTACCTGCATATTGCTGCAAAAAGAACTATGTTGACATGTCACTGTTGAGAAACAAATCCAAGTACAGTACAGTTCATTGTACAGTACCCCTTTCAGAAGCACTTGATGAGTAAGGAGGTTACAAATCTCTCAAAGACCGGAATGCCACCCTCAGGTCAGGTGGCAGAACTCCATACAGTCCTGCTTGAGCAAATCCTGGGGAGAGGAAGTCTAAATCAAACTACAAACGGAAGCCTAAGGACCACTCCATCAATGACCAACAGCAGGTGTGGGTCATCCAGTATATCACCAATCACAAGATCAGCACGACTGTCAAAGGTGACAACTTACAGAGGAACTTAATTGTTTCTTTGCTTGTCATGAGGTGACAGCAGTGGAGACAGAATCACAACACCGCTCACACCATCCCAGAGGTATATCATCACTGTGCACAAGAATGATATGAGGCGTGCTCCTGAGCAGTGAACCTGGGGAAAGCTGCTGGCAGTGATGGTGTTACAGGAACGATGTTGAAGAAATGTGCAGATCTGCTCTTGAAGACTTATCCCTGACTATCCCACCTTGCCGGAAGTCATCATAATCCTGTGCCCGCTGAAAAAACACATAATTTAGATTTGGTTGACACTCTTATCTAGAGCAACTTACATTATCTCCTCATTGTACATTTGAGGATTAAAGGCCTCGCTCACAACTTGGTGGTCATGGGATTTAAACCTGGGACATTCCTTAACCTCTGAACTACCTCTGATGTTATAAGTGGCCTCTAGTTGCACTTAGACTTGTGACAGGAGAGTTCCTAAAGCACGTTGAGGCCAGTCTTCCACCCACCTTTGACCCAAACCAGTTTTCCTACAGGAGTTAAGAGTTTTACTGAAGAAGACATTGCCATTGTGCTTCACATCGCATGAAACTTACTGTACCTTGAATCTCACTGAAGCTACTGTGAGAAGGTTTTTAGCTCTCCTTTTAACATTGTTCTTCTGGGGAGACTGGTCACCAAACTTAACCAGCCTAGGACTTTCCCAACCCACCTACCACTGGATCAAGGAATTCGGGCCAACTTGTTGCCAGACTGTCAGATCAGGCTCCTAACTCTCCTCCATCTTTAAACTAAGCACCACAACAGGCCTGTGTGTTGAGTTCCCTTCTTTACACCTTCTACACTCATGATTATGCTTCCATCCATCCCACTAATACAATCATCAAATGAAATCCTTAAAAATAAAGGAACCACCCTAATAAACTCCTGGAAATACTGTATAATGCAGACTCTGTTGCATTGTTTTCAGGTTCCTGGGTGCACAAATCCGTGATGATCTCTCCCAGACCACCAACAACACAGTAGTAGTTAAAAAAGCCACAGCAGTGACACTGCTTCCTGGGGATCCTTAGGAAAAACAACTTACAGGAGAAGTAACTGGTTTCCTACTATCATTGCTCAATAGAGTGCATGCTGACATACTGTATTACTGCATGGTACAGCTGCTTGGCAGCAGACAGGAGAGCTCTTCAAACGGTCATTAAAACTTCATCAGCTGCTCACCACCACTGTTGAAAGACTTATTCAGCTCTTGCTCTTGGTAGAGAAACTAATCATCTGTTTAACCTTATACAGTCAATTAGATCATGGACTTAAGAACAGATTTTAAACCAGAGCCATATGAGAACTGAACATTAGCAAACACAATGACAATGACTGTTAGCGACCATGTGCCCTACTGTATACACAAATACAGGTACATCTACAGACACAGGTGCACTGCAATTATATAAGACCACTGCAAATCAGAAAACATTCAAAGGCAATATCATACAGTAGCTGACTTTTATATGTTTATTGGATAGTATTGTCTCAACACAAATGTTCAATATATGTTTTTATTACTTATGTGTTTTTAATTTTATGAATTATTAGGAAGGCAGCACACTGGCTTAGTGGTTAGCACTGTCACCTTGCACCTCCAGGGTCCGGGTTCGATTCCCGGCCAGGTTTGATTCCCGCCTCTCTGTGCATGGAGTTTGCATGTTCTCCCCGTGCTTGGTGGGTTTCTTCCGGTTTCCTCCCACAGTCCAGAGACAGGCGTATTAGGTTAATTGGCATTCCCAAATTGCCCATAGTGTGAATGAGTGTGAGTGTGTTTACTGTATGTGTGTGCCCTGCGATGAATTGGCACCTTGTCCAGGGTGTACCTTGCCTTGTTCCCCAAGTCTCCTGGGATAAGGTCCAGTTTGGATGATAAAACAGACAAAGTTGCATCCGCATACAAGCATGACGAAGACGAACTACAACTCCCATCCATCATGGATCAAATTACCTGAGTTTGAACACACCTGCACCCAGTTCCCCATGTGCTTAAATAAAGTAGGACTTTGCAATGGAGAGACGTTGTTACAAAGTCGTGTGCGTTTGTGATTGCTGTAGCATGTATGGCTTTAATTCGTTATTCTGGTGTCTGATTTTCTGCTTGCTTAAATCTGATTTTCTGTTTTTATTTTTTTATTATTATTTTTTTTACTATGGCTATAATTTGTCCACGTTTGGTTTTTGTCTTTCTTACCTGGACCTGCGTCTGCATCTACGTCGTTCGGGATATAAGGCTCCATCAGAACTGTTACTTATAATATCTTTATACCCTACGCAGTGACAATGAAGAAATCAATTTATTTATCTATCCATCAATTGCCTCAGTGAACAGCATAAATCGATAGCTGGAGTATTTTGTGCTCACGCAGACGGATGTGTGGGGAGTACACTTTAAAGCTGATCTTCTCTTGCAACACTTAAAACTCAGTAGCAAATCTTGTGTGCTGTCCTTTAAACAGGACTAGGGTTGTAATACTGATTTTGTAACAAATTATGATAAAATACACATTTAGAGAAAACTTCCAACTAGCTCAGCTAATTTCCATTGATTCTAGGTGTCCCTTTAGTGGAGTTAATTCAGTGGTAGGAGTGGTTGAATGTGGTGACTAAGGCTTTGATTAAGGCTTTTGATTAAGGCTTTGCTCAATCTCACATCTGGGTTAAAATACGTCATGAGCTTGTTTCAAACAATGGATATGATTTTAGCAAACATACTGTAAGCTTGGGATTTTGCTCTGGAAGATGGCAAGCAGTTGGTCAGCTGTATTTGTTGAGGTTTAGAAGAAGGAAGAAAGCCACATGCTTTACTTTAGCTGTTTTATCATCTATTTCTACTGCTGCTATAACATCCCCATGTTTCTAGGGCTGACTGATTTCAGCGACCGCCCTACAGTACATGTGTGCATAGTCAGAAAAGTGGATTGAATTCCGAGCTGCTCATTCTCATTCAAGTCGCATGACTGCTTATTGAAAATGTATCCAATATATACGACCAAATACGAAAGTGACCCAGATCTGATCTGAAAAAATCTGATTTGTGCATTCAGACAGCCATAAAAAAAAAAATCAGATTTGTGTCACATTAGGATAAAAAAAACGAAAAAAAAAAAAAAAACCCAGAATTGAGTTATTTCAAGCTGGTAATATGTATACCGATCAGCCATAACATTATGACCACCTGGCTAATATTGAGTAGGTCTTTCCTTTTGAGTGATGCATTAACCTTTTCATCAATTTGATCTAGCGCTTCTATTGGAACAGCCTTTGCCTTTGCATGTGCATCAGTATCCCTTGTCCACGCATGATCCCGTCACCAGTTCACTGGTTTTCATTCCTTGTATTACTTTTGCTATGTCCTGACCACTACAGACCAGGAACATCCCATAAGACGTGCAGTGTTGGAATTGATCTCACCCAGTTGTCTAGCTATTGCAGTCTGGCCCTTATCAAAGTCACTCAAATCCTTATGCTTGGCCATTTTTTTCTGCTTCCAACACACCAACTTCAGGGAAAAAGGGTTTACTTGCTGCCTAATATATCCCACCCACTTCCAGCCACCATTGTAACGCGAATATAGCTACTGTGAGAAGGGCCAAATTGAACTGGCAACAAGGTAATGGGTGGCCAGGGCTCACTGGTGCACATAAGGAGTGAAGGCTGGCCTGTGCAGTCCGGTCCAATAGAAGAGCTACTTTAGCTCAAATTGAGAAAAAGGTTCATGCTGGTTCCAATAGAAAGGTTTCAGAACACACAGATCATTACTGTTCTGGTGGCAAATGAGGGACTCAATATTAGGTGGGTGGTCATAATGTTATGGCTGAGCTGCTTAAATACAAAACACTTGACACTTGATAGGATGCCTTGTACACATTCAGCGATACACCGTAGACCACATCTAGAGAGTGTTTTGTTAACACCGAAAAGTTGGTCGAAAACAGTGATTTAGTCTGCTATTTTCTCAGAGGGTGAAACTACCTGACCGATTCATATGGAAGTAAAATCACACAGTACTGTAGCACCTATGAGTGTGCAATTACCTGGTCCGAATGTAAATTTTATACCACTGGAAAAGGGCTAAAGGTGTATATTTAGGGCTAAATCAAGGCAGAAGTGATTGGACAAAAAAACTACTGCTGCGTCTATAGTCAGTCGATTGGCTGACCGCTGTGACATACAATTTATTCAGTGAAACTTGTTACAGGTTTCAACAGTGGGGGAGTCGGAGCAAATGCACCAGTCTAACTACATTTCACATAAAAAGTGTGTGATAAAAAGTCAGACAGCTTGTAAAAGGTGCAAGAATTTTATCAGCAGAGGAACAGAAACATTATGATTATTTATGCATTGTAAAACTTTAAGCACTGTCGCCTTGCACTTCCAGGGTCCCGGTTCGATTCCCATCTCTGTGTGCATGGAGTTTGCATGTTCTCCCCGTGCTTGGTGGGTTTCCTCCAGGTACTCCGGTTTCCTCCCACCTTCCAAAGACATGTAGGTTAGGTTAAATGACATTCCCAAATTGGCCATAGAGTGTGAATGAATGTGTGTATGTGTGTGTGTCCTGTGATGGATTGGCATCCCGTCCTGGATGTACACCGCCTTGTGCTTTAAGTCTCCTGGGATAGGCTCCAGGCCCCCCGTGACCCTGAATACAGGATTAAACGGTATAGATGATGATTGAGTGAGTGTAAAACTTTACTTGTTAACATTTATTTATTATATTTTAATGACTTCGCACAAGAATTTAACAAGGTTACGATGTTTAAATAAATTCAAATCTTTTTTTCTTTTTTTTTTTTTTTAGAAGATTGAGGTACTGTAGTGTTAGTGGTAGAGGGGTACTTTTGTGCAAGATGTTTTCAGCTGAGGTGTCTTACATTACATTACCATAAATAGCAATAAATACTCCTATATGCAGTGCCTTAGACATTTATAGCCCAAATCCATATAAATAACTCTTCTAGTGGCAAAAAATGGTAGTCTAAGGGATTTATCACACGGTATGGGTGAAAAAAATGACACGGTCATGTTTTATTTATGAATTTGCACGATTTTGCTGACGCTCATTTTCTTTTTCCCCTCCAGGATCCTCAGCAATAACAAAATCTCGATGGTGAAAAACGGCTCTTTCTTCGGCTTACACTCTCTGGAGCGACTGTGAGTACATTTAACCTTTCCATGAGCACGCTACAAATGATTTTAGCACAGAAGAGCTGGCGCACCGTCTTCAGTGTACTGCTTGTTGATCGCTCAAATGAGTCCCATGTTTAGGAAGTGATTGGATCCAATAGCTGACTTATTATTATTTTTTTAATTCAGCGGCTCCAGCTCCATGTTCGAATGTCTGTCCCAGTCCCAAGATTAAACTGTCTGTGTGTTAAAGTGCAATGCACTTGGTACTGATGACACCGAAACAATGCGCATTTAATCCGTGTCTCAAACAAAAGGATTACGTCCCCTGCTCCACAGGCCATGTAATGTTTTCCGGCAGACCATGGATGCATTCTTCACAAAAGATCATGTAATGAGCAGCTAACAGACCAGGAGCATGTTTGGTCCTATTGATTACTCCTCCTACCTTGATTTTAATTAAACTCCATCACCCAGACGGCCACGCTGACATTCTAAAGGGCCTTTCACAGCATCTATTCATGTTTTTACTGACAGGCCACTTTAGTGCAGATTGCCACCAACTGTGCAACCTAACAGAAATAATGAGAATAGCACATGCAAAGGGCATCGTCTGATATTTTGCTCTGGTTTGAATGCCAAACACAAACATGAAGAAATGTGAGAGACTAGCAGGATTCCGGTAAGAGAGCCTAATGTGAGATAGCGCGTCAACGCTTCATATTTAGTGAAACACTCGGCTCCATTATTTTTCACACTTACAGAAATCTTCGACTTATTTATAGCTATTGTAGTCTCAGCCAGGCAGGAACGACTTCAAGACGCAAAATACGTCTGATTTTGGCTAAGAATTATTGCAAAGAAAACTGAGAAACTGGAAGTCAAAGATCTCAGTTATGAACTGTTTATTCTGCACTTTACTACTACTGCACTATTCAAGTAAATGCTAAACTGTATTATAAGTTGTATTTGCACGTGCATTCTGTGTTATGACAATAAGTAGAGGTGGAAAGGTTAATTGAAAATTATTATTCATTCATTCGTGTATATACTGCTTTATCCTGCACCTATCCCAGGAGACTTAGGATATGAGGTGGGGTATACCCTGGACAGGGTGCCATTGCAGAGCACACACACACAAACCCTATAAGCACTTTTGGGAACAGCAATTAAGCTTATATGCATGCACCAGGGGGACATGCAAACTCCATGCACACAGACCCAAGGCAGAAATCGAACCCTTGACCTGGGAGGTGAAAGTCAACAGTAATAACTATTCCACTGTGCTGCTATTATTATTATTATTATTATTATTATTATTATTATTAATATCAAATAATTATCTAAATACTAAACATTATACAAATTATGTTCTTTTTCAATGTGACCTGACCTGAAATCAAGTACTGTTTTACGTCGCATTCTGGGTAATTCGAGTTATGCATTTTATATGCGGTTGCTGAGATGCCAGTTCGCGGCTTGCTTACGAGGGAAAAAATTTTTTGAAAACCTAGCTTTAAACTATTTAAATAAGGAAACAGGGAACCCTCAGACTTATTTCGACACCAGGGTTTCTCTGCCACCCTTAAAAATAACTTTAAAAACAGCAGGATTTATAGCGGAAAAATTTCAACATTTTTCTATAACAGCTGGAGTAACCAACATGATTGGTGTACATTAAAGTGCTTTAAAACCATATTTAGGATTAAAACATTGTTAATTCTCTTTAAAGGATTTATCATTTCATTATTGCCAAAATTGTAGATTTTATACATTTCACCCACTGCACTTTACTCTCCATAGTCCAGTGAGAATTGATATGACGGGTGACATATTTCATGTCATGAAACACCTTTACACAACAAGGAAGTACATAGTTTAATATAGATTATAGCAGACATTATTTCATAATATTTGTCTGCTACTAAGTTAGGCTGCTTATGTAATTGTTTTAAGATTATAAGATAGCAGGCAGTAACATAAAAAGAAAATGGCAAAAGTAATTAAAACCTAGGATTTACCAAAATAAGGTGTTACAGTAGTTTTTCAAACTCTCCTGCCTGTCACATCTGGGATATTTGTAATTACGAAGGTCAATACTTTTTTACATGTTTCTCTGTACTGAGAAAATATTGGTAATGTATGGACACTAAAGAAGCCCATTAGATTTCCATTATACATGTATTTCAAATAATGTGTTTTTTTTCTTCTTCTGTTGAACATTGAATTGAATAAATGGGAAAGAATTAAGGAAAAAAGATTGTATAGAAGATATTTGTACACTTTAACTGTGTATTATTGTTGATGTTCAGTTTATATACAGTCTTATGCAAAAGTTTAGGCACCCTTTGGTGATTTTTTTAATTGAAAAGATGTTAACACAGTGTCTCTTGGAAATGGAAAAAAAATGCACAATATTTTCACCAAACATAGTTTAATGGCCTTCTTATGCCATACATAAATTGAAAAAAAAAAAAAAAACATTATGGCACTATGCAAAAGTTTGGGCGCCCTAAGAGTTCCAAAGTCTCCGATTCTTTTTACACCTTAATCAGCTCGTTAGATCTGATGCATGGCAGCAGCTGTCATTAGAAAATGCCAATTTTAAAAGGTTTACAAATACCTTGAGTCTTCAAACCACTTGTGGACACTCAACAACCTCTAAGCAGCTGTGTATGGCTCTGAAAATGAAAGTTGTTGATGCCCACAATGCAGGAGAAGGCTACAAGAAGATTGTCAAAATGTTGTCAGCTTGCAGTTTCCACAGTGAGAAGCCTGATGTGTTT
This sequence comes from Clarias batrachus, assembly GCA_003987875.1. NCBI lineage: Eukaryota > Metazoa > Chordata > Actinopteri > Siluriformes > Clariidae > Clarias > Clarias batrachus. The sequence goes on from QMIH01000488.1 coordinate 592,462, forward strand.
TGCAAACAAGTGCTGTGGACTGATGAAGTTAAAACAGAACTCTTTGGCCACAATCAGCAAAGGCAAGTTTGGAGAAAAAAGGTGCAGCTTTTTCATGAAAAGATCACCTTGCCAACTATTAAGCATGGGGTTAAATCTATCATGCTCTGGGGTGTGTGTTGCAGCCAGTGGCACAGGAAACATTGCACAGGTGGAGGGAAGAATGGATTCCACTAAATACCAGCAAATTCTGGAAGCAAACATCACATCATCTGTAAAAAAGCTGAAGCTGAAAGGAGGATGGCTTCTACAACAAATTGAAGGTTTTGGAATGGCCATCACAGTCCCATGATTTAAACATCATTGAAAATTTGCATGCCCAGATCTTGGACCAAAGGATAGAAGCCTTTTGCAAGGAAGAATGGAAGAAAATCCCAAGTAGAAGAATTGAAAGACTTTTAGCTGGCTATAAAAAGCGTTTGCAAGCTGTGATATCTGCCAGAGATGGTGTTACTAAGTACTGATTATGTAGGGTACCCAAACCCTTTATCAAGGGGTGCCTAAACCTTTGCATAAGACTGTAGATGTAAAAGACTCATTCATGTTATAAGCTAGAACATGGCATGTACTATCATGTAAAATCTTAATCTCTGCTTTAAAGACCCCGCATACAATAATGTGTGTCTAGACTAAAACGGTCCAATACAGTTTACGTACATAATCTGAAATTGCCATAATGCTCTTACACACAGATCAAAAGAGGTATTATTGTCTCCCTTGACCTGAAGCTGCCATGGTTTTTTGGACATGCTAGTAAAAAAGTCTGGTGAGGACATGATCGAACCAAGATGCAGGAAAGCCTGAATAAGGAAGGATAGCGTTGCGTTGCTGCTATGTCAATAGAATTCTCATAACAACCACTTCAGCCTTGTGCTATGGTAGGTCCATGCCATGTGTAGAAGTAGTTCCTATTAAGTTCATGTAGTGCTTACCACGTCTTTGTTCAGAGAAGTTAATATATACACTGAATGCACATTTTTCCATTTTGACCCTGTTCCCTCTGCATTATGCAGTATTTTTACGATACATGGCCTTCGTCGCATTGTGAGGCCGGGCTTACTATTGGTTATTACTGATATTGTCATATAGAATTCTAATACTTCACAACCTTATACAGTATTTCCACCTTTAAACAGCTGCCCATTTCTTTCCACATTATGTAGTTTTTTTCATTAGCATCCCCTAGTCATACAGTGTGTAGGGAGTTCTCTACACACTGTACTATCTCACCTTTCATAATCAAGCCTTTGATATGTATCCAGATTGGAATCCATTTAAAATACTGAACATGGCCTTCCTGCCCCAGGCCATGATGATGATGCTTTATGTACCAGTTTGTCACTGCACCAGCACTGGGTACTTGTCGTACGGATGCCGGTACTGCTCGCTGCCGCTGCATCTGTTAACGAGGGATGTATCCCTGTGAATAAGACATACTGTTTTGTGTATACAGTAAATATGAACAATGATGTCCATTGGGGTCAGAATAGTAGTTCATTGCATCAGGGTGCTTTGTGGTATTTGAGGATTAACACATAATTCGAATTATGTGCCTACTAATGTACTGTACATATTGTACAAAAAGTTTAATGACTTCCTTAAACAATACTACTATTACTACTACTAATAATAATTGACTTCCTTCAGCCTATACAACTGTTTATCTATGTACTACATTCTTTCTCTTAATTTGCTCAAGTAGATTTCCTAATCTAATAAAGTACTAATTATAAAAAGTACCAATGATAGAATATTTCATACGTTTATAGAGCATATATACTTATGCACTTATGATCCACTTTATTAGGAGTATATGTACTGTATACTGTATGTGCATTCATCAATCATGTAATGGCAGCACAGTGCAAATACAGATAGTTTCTCAGTCTCACTGAGCTCTAAAGGCAAAACTGCAGTTTCTTAAAGACTCAAACCAACCCATCTGGCATCAACAACTTAACAGTTAAACGCGCACTTTCCCTATGCCTGCTATCAACTTTAACTGAAGTTCTTGGCATGTAGCTGCCTGATTGTATGCATTTTACTGCTGCCACACGATTGGCTTTTTTTCATAGCATTTGCATGAATGAGCAGGTGTACAGGTGTTCCTAATAAAGTGTTTTGTGAACGTGAACCTCAGCAGTGATAAAGCAAGCGGTGCATTGACTGACTCTTCTTTAAATATCTTATCTTGATAGTATCTGTAAAGTAATGTTTTACCAGTTATTTAGTACCAAATCACTTGTGGATAATTATTGTCTTATTAATAGCATATTGAATGCCTTATTTCGAAGCGCTCAACCATAAATACTCTCTTGATGAAGTAGATAAAATGTTTTATCTTTAGAAAAAGTCACAGCCTGCTGCTGTCTCTAATTGCTTGTAAAGGAAACAGTTGCATGTAAGGACAAATGGGTTGCAGCTTTGAGCTTTCGCAGTTTGGCCTGTGACCGAGACACAGCTGAGAGGTCTCCACTGGGATTTGGCTTCGGCTCGCGGTCTGATAAAGGGGATGTTTACCAAGAGACACGAACATACTGTAGAACGCTACCAGTCTGGAGGTCAAAGGCAGAGCTGTGGTGGTGGGACGAGTGTCTGAATGTTTAATGTCCACGTCTCGGCTAAGCTGAGTTTCCACATAACACTAATGTACATTGCTTATTTTTGGCTAAATCTGAATACAAGGATCTCTGCGACTACGCTGTCAACTGCATTAATGGTATTTGGTGTCTGTGTTTATGCATACATTATAATGCATTACAATCATGCTATGGACTCTACAACAAACAGACAGAAAATGACAGATATAAAGACTTTACATATGAACATATGAGCAGCAAAGTAAGAAAACTTTTTTGCAGCATTGAGCAAAAGTTTGAGAAACGAAGAAGTATTGCAAACTAATAGAAAACATTCTGTGCATGTGTTTTTGAGTCACAATGGTGTTATAATGCACAAATACCAAAAAAAAAAAAGTCGTCAAATTTTTTTAGTTATGTAAGTGTGAACTTCACCTCCTACAGCTTTGTCATACAGATAAATCAGCCTTCAGTTGTTCATGGGACTGGACTACTGCAACTCGCTCCTGTCACATTTGTCCTCTGCAGCTGATCCAAAACGCAGCTGCACGGCTTGTTTTCAACCTTCCTAAATTCTCCCACACCACCCTACTTCTCCGCTCTCTCCACTGGCATCCTGTAGCTGCCCGCATCCAAATCAAAACCCTGATGCTTTCCTACAAAGCTAAAAACGGCTGAGCACCCACTTACCTCAAAGCTCTAATCACACCACACACAGCACCACGTTCGCTCCGATCCTCCAGTGCTGCTCAACTGGTCCCAGCATCTCTCTGGGATTTAGCTCCTAGTTGGTGTAAGGAAATCCCTCTAGATGTCGTACAGCCGAGTCACTAAAGATCTGTTTCTGTTTTCACTAAAGATACTGTATCTGTTTTAGGTATTTGGGTTCTCTTTGGCTTCTAAAGTAAGGTTATATAGAGGTTTCTATATGAAGTGTTTTGTTATAGACAACCTGGTGTGTCAAAGAATAACAATTTGCAAAAATGCATGCAAGACTGAAAATGGCATTTATTGCATTTTGCTGAGAAACTGTTCATTTATCTCTGTGGCATGATTATAAATGCCTGATTGCCTGACATGTTGTTAAATTAAGTCCTTTCTACATCCCACATTTGTGTGGACCAGCTTTCAGCATTTTCCATAACCTGTAGGAACTCTGTAGTCCAACTAGGGACCATGTAGGCCAATGGTGACCACTGTATTTATTCCCATTTGTACTACTGTAGTAGGATCTCCGGTCAACACTTACCTTCACACACTACTGGCAAATTGGAAATATTACATGTTACTGGACTTAGAGGAAATCCACCAAGCACAGGGAGAACATGTAAACTCCAGGAATCGAACTCAGGATCCGGAGGTGCAAGGCTACAGTTCGAACCAATAAGCCACCATGCCGCTTTTCAGCATTTCACTATTTGTTAATCATCAGTCTTCTATCCACTCCTACAATAGCCCTTGTGCACCTTCAAAATGTATACATAATATTCCATCACTCAGGGTTCGGAGCTCTGAAGGATTTGCAACTATCAAGGCCCTAGAATGTAAATTCCCCCACTCATCATAAGTGAAGTGCCATCCTGACTGAGTGGGCATCGCTGTGGGACCGTATCTGGAGTCTTTGTTCTGCATCAGCCATTCTTTTCTGACTTTGCGAGGCAGTCAATGAGACTTCCTCCTGAAGTGTTCCCTTGTTGTTTTGGCTGGAGTGGTGTCATTTATCTCTCCCTCTCATGGGCTCGGTCTCCTTGAAAAGCAATTGATAAATAGTTTGGCAAATCGTCTGGAGATGTTTCAGTACTCTTTATATGGGTGACAAAAATATACATGAAAAATGGGTTGTCTGGAAATTCTGGGTCTATCTGATGTATGAGTGTGTATACAGTATAACTTTGAGTCTGCATCAGCTAAAATAGCACTTAAGTTATGTGGGTCATAGGCTAATTGACATGAATAAAAAAAACTTTTACTTTCTCAAATTACAAGGACAATCTTTGATTTAGACTACCGTTTTACTTTTCTAATGCTATGTTGAGCTTAACTTTTTTAGTATTTCCAATTACCAGAATATTCTTGAATTCTGAAATCTGTGCATGGTAATACATTTTTGTAAAAACAATAACCTGATTGCATCTTAAGCCCTATTCGCACGGAATTAGTATTATTGTATATGGAGACCTTGTTTGATTTATTCATCAGAATCATCTGAATTTCGTGTGGCGTATTTGCACGGGATAAGCAAAGTCTGCGATTTTATTGACTCTCCATATCTCATATCTCCAGGATAGGATGTCAAGGCTTTGTTTATTTGTAACACATTGACCTCGAATTATGATGTACCTCCTCGCCTAATTGTGCACTATTTTGGATAGGCTATTATTTGGAAATGTCTTGTCATTATAGGCCTAGCTAAACAGAAGAGTGTTCCTTACCGCATGCTGCTACAGTATACATGTCATCCATCTCCATCTAATCATGCTTTTTGCTTTCGCCCGTCTGAGGGTTTTCAGCTTTCACTTTCGGCACATTGTGTTGTTGTGTGGTGCATAGCGTGATGACCCAGCACCCAAAATACTTTTAAAGCACTCCAACGCAGCCTCCATTCTTCATGGAAGATGGATAAAAAGGGTGCACAGGAAACAAAAACCTTGAAAAAAAAATTATATATGACCCAAGCAAATCCTGGCCAAATTACAGACATGCTGATTCGCACGGGACTAATATTATCACAGGACCTCGGTGGTCGGCGAAATATGGTATTTTTACTTTACAAATTAGACACATGGGCGATTCGCAATGGATTACATTGCACAGACGAACGCCGCAATTATTACAAATGACTAGAGGTCACCAGGTAATACTAATCCCGTGCGAATAGTGCTTTAGTGGTGCAGTCGGTGGGAATGCATTAGGTGACTACAAGTGAGATGCAAGTGAGTTTGCAAATATGAGTAGGAAGTTGTTTTTCCCATCTCAGGGGTAGTTCAGTGTTTAAGGTGTTGATCTACTGATTTATAAGGTGCCAGATTCAAACCCTGGCACCACCAAGTTGCCCTTGAGCGAGGCCCTTAACCCTAAATTAAGTTCAAACCCTGGCACCACCAAGTTGCCCTTGAGCGAGGCCCTTAACCCTAAATTAAGTTCAAACCCTGGCACCACCAAGTTGCCCTTGAGCGAGGCCCTTAACCCTAAATTAAGTTCAAACCCTGGCACCACCAAGTTGCCCTTGAGCGAGGCCCTTAACCCTAAATTAAGTTGCTTTGGATAAGGCTGTGTACCAAATGTTCAGTTGATTTTTTTTTTTTTTGTAACAAATGGACACAAGATCACCTTTCTGTAAAAATGTCTCCATTAAGGCTAAAAATGGATGTGGACAATTTTCCATGGAATCACTGGTGATATTTCACTGACATTGCAAGGTCAGGGATGTGAGGTTATAGGCCGGTGCATGAATGGAAAAAGTAAGGATAGGCCTTGCCTATTTCTCACACTCCAGCTCTCTGTACATGTCTCTCAGGGCTAATTCATCTTTCCTCTCCTTCTCTGACCAGGAAAAAAAAGGGGAAGGAAAAAATAGAAACAAGCCGATCCCTCACTTTCAGGTCTTAAATTGTGGCATTTATATTTGTTTACCCTTATGGCCATCATGACCTCATTCTTTTAAAATGCTTTCGTACGATTTCCCCATCAGTTTAACTATACGCAGACAAAAGGATTCCAGCGTTATGATAAAAAGCCTACAGTAAATCAGCCAGTAGTAAGTGGATTCATAGAGACTCAAACATTATATCTACACAGATGTTTTTCTTGGATGATGATGGTTTACATCGTGCACAAATCCTGCTTAATTGTACAATATATGAAATGATACCACACTTACTAATCTAAAAGGAACAGTTACTCATATGGCAGCAATAAAACGCAAAACATCATTTAAACCCAGATTAATAGCTTCAGTTAATAGCTTTAGTAAACTTAAACAAAAGGTTTTTTTCCCAACTTGCTTGAACTTGTCCAGCTGTCCCGCTGTAGCTCAGGTTTCTATTCTTGGCTGACGGAAGTGGAACCTGATGAGGTATTTTGATGATATAGGCCATTCGCCTCAAGGCTCAATATGCTGTGCACTCTGAGATGATTTTCTACACACTTAGGTTGTATAAAAATGGTTATTTAAGTTACCGAAGCTTTCCTTTCAGACCGTCAAGGGATGGAAATGGAGGCAGATGTAAGTGCAGGTAATTTATTATGTAAATTTGAGAACGATTAGTAAGACATGTGACTTAGTTATGTGATGTGCTGGGACTGAAGGTAAGGTTAGGTGTAGTACATTGCCAGTAGGTATAATTTCTCTACCCTGACAGAATGTCATAGCCAGACATGGTTCATTGGGAGCAATGAGCTTATTGTAGCTGGCAGGAGACACGAAATCCTCCACAACACGGTGAGTCAGGGTGATACTTTTTGTATAACTAGCAGGCACAACATTCAAGGCAGAGCACAATATTCTCTATGAGGCCGGTGAAAGGAAGCCGTGCCCTCCTTGGATCCAGAGGCATTCAGCAAGGACAGAATGAGAGATACAGTATAAGTGATGTCCTTTGTGAGGCTGGAGGAGGTGAAGCGATGTCCTCCTCAGAGTCAGATGATGGATTGCTGTCCTTCCAAGATTCTCCATGGATTCTCCATAGAGAAAAAGGGGAAGGCAGTGTCCTCTGTGCAGCAAGAGAAGGAGGGGGGGGGACCAATGACCATAGCAGAGACGAAGAGTGACATCCATAGCAGAGGAAGAAGGTGGAGCGGCATCCTTGGCAGAGCAAAGCATCATATTGACATCCTCAGCAGCACACCAAGGTGGAAGCAAGCAGTTGGAGTGACACCCACGGTGAGGTCGTGAGCTGTATTATGGGGTAGAGGGACATCAAGCTTTCGGTCGATGAAGGCAGTTGCAGAACAATTGCAGAATACAATAAATGCAAAAAAATAGAAATCCACAAATAAGGCTATGTCTTGTATCTTTTGGATCCATTACATCATTGAGTCCAAAACATCATGCTTGTTTTTCTAATGAGCAGCAGTGCATCAGCCAATCTGAGACAGTGTATGAGTTCCTGGCATCAGAGGCGGAGATCACGTTCTCAGTAAAGGGCTGTACAAGGTATAATTAAATAGCTGAAGGTACTGAGAAAATGTGAATGTACATTACTCACTGCAACATTGTAATCCTTGCGTAATATTATGTAAACTGTATAAGTCAGACACAATAACAACTAATCTAATTTATTCTGCATAATTAGCTTTTGAAGGACACAGAAATGCTTAATGTAATTGTTTTCGATTAGGTTGCAGCTTTTACTAACCCGAGCATGCGATTCTTATATGAAATTTCGTAAGGCATGCTGAGGAAAATGGAAAAGACAACCATCAGTGGACCACCACTAAGCAGACGCAGCGGTGACACTGGCATGATAGTGAGAGCTGCTGGTATGGCCATTTCAGGTTCAACAGTGATGCCTGGACATTGGTTGGTGGACAGAACACGCTTGGAGGAGAACGATATTCACCCACTTAAACATGCATGACAACACAGACACAGCGATGTACTTTAAGTAGAACCATTTTTGGAAGCTAATGTCCATTCCATGAGTGTGTAGGCCCTTACGCTAGACTCAACTAATGGATGAACATATAAACAGTTTGACTGCAAAATGAGATAAATGCCATTTTTCATACTTTTACTCATTTTTGGACACAAAGTCTAGAGTAAAATGTTTATGTTGAAAATCACTATAAATCCTTCTTTTAGAAGGTTCGAAGTGTAAACAACATTTTAATGCACTCTAAAGTAATATTTACGAAAGCATATTAAACAGAAAGTGAACTCCACGCCACTTTAGAAACATTCAGTTGCCTTCTGTACAAGAGACATGAGATACACATGTTGTATGCAGGAAGCCGTTGTGTTTCCTATGTCTGGTTGTCTGCTTATAGTACCTATTTCCTGTTGTCCAGTCAGACTTTTATTATAACCTTATAGGACAACTGACATACAGTATATGAGATCAGACGATTCCCAAATACAGTATAAGAGATCATGACTTTTTTCTTTCGGCAAACCCCATTACTGTACTATGATAAGTTGTTGTCATCGACTACCAAAATAGAAGCATTTATAATGTTTCTTATGATCTTCAACTAACAATGTTTTGTGTGCAGCAGAGCTCAGCACTTTATTTCATTGATCCAAATGGTTGACATGACTCACTACAAATACACAATCGAAAAAACAAGTTTGCTATTTTTAAATTTTTTTTATCTCAACCAATGTGTCATTGATACTACGTACATTGCACATTTACTGTACATACCCACAAAAACAACTACAGGCTGATTTACTGTATGTAAATTGTAGTTGAAAGCACACACATTTCACATTGATGTAACCAAAATCTGTTTGACATATTTTTTTTGCCATCTGTGCTTTTTTTTTTCATGCATGCGTGTGACTAAAAGAAATCATGCACAAATATTCTCAGTTTGCAATTCTCTTCTTAAGAAAACTTTTTTTTTTCTCCCCCTACAAAGCTGTCAAAATGGATATATCTCATTTTGCAGTCATATGTTCACAATGAATACACAGGGTTCAATGATTAATATTTTCCATCAATATGAGTTCGCCGAATGAACTCGGACAGACTTTCCCGTTTAACCATTTCGGTGTTGTTTCTTGCTTTCGCCCCAAACCTCACAGATGTGGTCTTTCATCAGAATCAGATCTCTCAAAATAAAGGCTGTAGTTAGATTTTGACATCTTGGCATCGCTTCTGCTTGTGGTTTCATCTGGCTGGCTTTCGGAATTTGTGCCTGCTTGTCTGCATTCATTTTCAAAAAGCATACATGACATGTTTGGGGGTATTTTCTTGTCTAATACTATATGAGGAAATAAACAACAGAGGTCAGAGATGTGCTCTGAACTGCAATCGCCAGGAAATGATTATGCGCCGGACTGCATTTGGGATGAAGTATGATGAATGAAGCCTTCTGCCTGTCACTGGTGTTACAGTACGTTTAGCTCTGAATTAGGACATTTTGGCATGTTGAATGGTGGTTTTATGGGTTGCTTGTGATCATCAAATGCAGTGGGGTATAAACCCTTAAACTTAGCATGTACAACCGAGAGCTCATTGTAATGTCTGGCTCATGTCTAGGAAGGAAACAGGACGGGGAAGCAGTATTTCAGACACTGATGTCATCACAGACACCTAATTAATAGTGTTTCAAAGACAGGTTTCCTCTGAGCTCGGAAAGATGGGCCAAGCGAGTGTATGTATAGATGAGTTCGTTTCTCAGCTCTGCTAACTGTCCTGAACAGCAGTTCATGTCTCTTTTGTTCATTAGTGCCATGGAAATCCTTACTGTGTGTATGCCGGGGAGAGAGGGGGGTTTTGATCATATTTTCGTTGTTACCTCAGATTAGTGGGTTGACTGGAACAAGGACCATTACCAGTATACTGGCAACACTACACAATAAAAGATCTGTTTATATCAAAACCTAATTGAATTTATTCAGAGAGAAAAGAGCATCTGCAGATGGTCTCCAATAAGAGTGACTTGTATAATATATATA
>QMIH01000488.1:602726-621494 GCA_003987875.1 Clarias batrachus
TATATATAATATTTTTTTACAATTGTCTGAGCTACTGTAGCCAAGTGTTAATTAAGCCACCAGTCTGAAGACACTCTTCACTTTACTTTGTTCTTGGATTTATTACTTTCGAAGAAATTGGTCTTCCCACAATATGACAGTTTTTTGACAGTAATCAGATTAATCCTCAACCAACCTCCCAAAACTCCCTAATAGACTATTTGTTTCTGTATCCATCTGTGGAATCTTTCCTGCATGACTTGCTGTTGACGCATAGCTATTGTGAGGTTGGTGGTGGAAACCGTATTAGTTAGTAGTTAATTAGAGACGGCTCCCCCCCTCAATACCCCCCCCCCCCCGCCCATCCTCCCCGAGACCTCGGCCTCCTACGGTAAAGACGTCTTCCGAGTGACCTCCTCTGGCAGGGGCTTTCAAAACTTTTCTTCAGTAGCAACACACACACACACACACACACACACACACACATGCAGTACAATGTCTTTTGCTTTCTCCACCTACGCACATACTCTGTCTTTCTAGCATTTTTCACCAAGGCCTCTCTGTGTGTGAGTGTGACCATTAGGCCATAAATCTTCACATTAATGTCACAGTGGGAGCAGGCGGTGTAGCAGCTTGGCTGGATGAGCACGCATGGGGAGTTACACACACACATACGGACACACACAGCGAGGGTGGAAGCTAATTGGGTGCAACTGCTGGTGAAATATTAACTGCAACTGTTAAAGTTTGTCAGGAGTTTAGCACCAGACTTAGATACGGTATAGACTGCTGTAGACAAAGTAGAAATGTCAAACAGAATTTAGGGGAAGACGCATGGTTTCTGTTTAAATCCCATTTTGACTCTGAGCAGCTGGAAAACATGTTCTTCCACTGCACGATGTTTCAGTGTTTCCCGCTGGCTTTTCGGCAGACTCATTTTTCTTACTATGGAATGCATATTTGCCGTAATTGAATTTTTTTGGTAAAACTATATTTGTTTTAGAGATTTGAGCTCAACTTGACAACTTGACTTGAAATTGAGATTGAAAATTTCTAACTTGTTCCTGTAACATGGTCACTCGCGTAAAGGGCGAATCTGCAGACAACTAGGCAGATTTATAGGCAGGCGGAGCAGCGGACAGCCATGGTTGCTAGGCAACCCCGCCATGTTGCCAATCAGAGAAGATGCGCTACACCTGTCCGGCAGGTTATTTAAGACCCCAGGAACCAGCACACAATAGTGCCAGGTATGAGAGCGTTGCTCTGGTATAGAAGAAAGAGAGAAAAAAAAGAAGAAGAAGAAAACTGAAAAGAGAAATGAAAAGTTACAGAGAGGAGAAAAGAAAAAACTAAAAAGAGAAGAGAAAGAAAAGAGACTGTAGAAAACTGAGAGGAAGGTGAAAAGATTAAGAAAAGAAAAAACTGAAAAGAGGCGTGAAATATAAACAATATATCTCGCTAGTGATAAAGAAATAAAGGTCAGGAGAAAAATACATAATTAAATAAATAAATAATTAATCATTTTTCAATAGGACTGCAAGTTGCTTGCCCTAATTGATTAATCCCTGCCAAGGTACACAATCACACCACGTCCCAACGCACCCCTCTAATTCTTCTGTTAGGGCTCCCACTCTTAACAATATATTCGGTGGCACCCCCCCCCCTTTTTTTACAAATTAGAGCACTTTGCCTGAGCTTTGCACCGAATAAATGTGATTTGAATGTGGTACAAAAGCTTGTTTGTTTTCAAGAGAATTCCTTGATATAGCTTATAATTACTTTAATGTAATTAATTAACATTACGAAGAAAAATAATTACCTGTCCAGACAGAGTTTCACAACAATTTTTAAGAGGTGTTACACCCATGGCAACACGTTTTTTTTTTTATTTAAAAAATGGACCTTTAATACATACTAAGCAGCATCATCAGATTGCACCTCGTACTGCTTTGTAGTTGAATGATGCTCAGACTAAGAACACATACGTGTTTGAGTTCTTATTTTGTCTTCTTCTTTATTGTAGTTGTGAATATTCGGTTAACCATTTCTTTCTATGAAGTGGACATTGGTGGCTCAATGGTAGGTTTCTTGCCTGCCATGTACTGTAGAAAGCCTAAGTTCAATTCCCAGCCAGTGGATGCAGTGCCGGTCCCAAGCCTGGACAAAAGGGTTGTGTCAGGAAACCTGTCCCAAGTTGTTGTGCGGATTGGATGGTGCAGTGTCGACCCCTCGATGAACAACATTTCTTCCTACAATACACCTTGCTGTCTTAACGGTCACTGAGAAATCATTATATACTGTAGTAAGTGTGTGTGAAATACACAGCTGAAAATATTTTCAGCCTTGTGCATCAGCTTTGACCAACATTTCTCATATTTTGGAATTTAAATATTTGTTTGATCATATATAACCTTTTTCAGAAAATGTATTGACTAACATTAAGAACGTATCGTACCTAGAATGAGAGTTTTTTTTCCCCCTCTTCTTGCTGCATGAACTGAAGGGCGGAGCAGGAACCTTTCATCTGTGAAGCAGAGAGACATAAAGTAAAGAACAGTTTGCTGTAATAAATACAGACTTCTGTTTATTAAAAAGAGTAATAAGAAATCACAGTGGTATCCTTCACAGGGAAAAAACATGGACTTGCTTATGTGCTCATAAAGCTATAACTTACTTACATTTTTTTTAAAGAGGCAAATGAAAGAAAAACTGTTTTCACTCTAGAGCCTTGCTCTGTATAGATACAGTCTTTTGTGACCGCACACTAACTAGCTGGCTTAGAAAGACATTATATATATATCAATCTAGAATTTTTTCAAGAGAAAATCTTTAGGAAGCCAGTTATCTTTAATACAGTTTTTAAATTGTTAATTATTGTCTTCTGTTTAGGATGGATAATTCACTTTGACTTTACACTAATTATTAAATATTTAATTAAACTTAATAATTAAATAAGTGATCTTTCCAAGTCAGTTTGGATAAGAATTTTTTTTCAATTATTATTTATCTCTAAACAGCATGGAACATGATCAATAGAAGAGTCTTCATTGCATACCGGAAACAACTGGAGCAGCTTGCTCATGAGGAGCCAAAATACCTGCAGAGAGGTGCAGAAGTCTCATTGACAGTTACAGGAATCGTTTGATTGCAGTGATTGCCTCAAAAGGTTGTGCAACAAACTATTAAGTTAGGGGTACCATCATTTTTGTCCATGCCTGTTCCATGAGTTCATTTTTTAAAATAATTCTGTTGAAGCATGGTTGAAAAGCAATGTCTGACTTTCATTGGTTAACATTCATAGAATTCTTATTTATTATCACTTTTGTCAGATTAAAGTTATTTATGTGACCATTGTGAGTTTTTCTTTCATTGACCGAAGGGTACCAACAATTTTGTCCACGTGTGTAAATATTTGGGACAAATTTAAACAGTTTCAGATTACATTCTATTCTGGTTCTGTTCAGTTCTGTTTGTTTAATAATCCACTTAGACCTGATATTATTACCATTCACCATCATAATAATTGTGTTTAAATGAAATCCTTACATTTAACTGGCGCCAACATTCACAACACATTTATTTATTAAGTGAGGTATTGCATGCTGATTTAAACTTCAAACTTTTTAAACATGGAACAAGAACATTTTGGTTAAAAGTGTTTCAAATAAATTGCTTCTTTAACTTATCTTGATCTACAGTAGGTCTTGAAGTTCAAATGATAAAAGAAATATATCCATTTATAAGCCCTGAACTTTTTTAATCCAATAAATGCCCACGCTTAATCAAATATAAGTTGAAACATAAAATTTTCCCTGCAAGAAATTTTCCCTTTCAGTGTGGCAACCGAGGAGCTGCAGCACAGGATGTGTAATAAATGATGCATGAGGATGGAGGAGGTCAGCAAACTTTAGAAAATGCATTTAAAACATACCCAGAAATATTGGTTAGGTGGGATAATAAGAGTGTAATCTGTCTATCTACAGTAGCAACTAATTTTTTAAATTTATTGCTTTTCATACCTTAATTTTATGTAATAAAATAAAAATAATAAAATATATAATAATTCATAATTTTATATCCAATTGTTATACAGTGTTATATTCTTAGGGTATGTCATATCTAATATTTAATAGGAATAAAATGGTATACCCTGTACAATGTGCACAGCAGTTCTTTCTTTTTAAATATCATTACAGGGCTTAATTATGGCACGTACTGTACTGCATGTGTGCAGATCCTGGCAACTTCGCGGCCGCTCCTCGCGCTGCTCCAATGTTTCGGCAGATATATTATTACCTCACAGGATGACCTAAAAAGTAGCGTGCTACACCAGGCCGCGCTCTACACCGGGATCAGGAGCTATGAGCTCGTTCTGACGTATCAGTTTTCACTATAGACGATGCTGCCTACAAGGCGTATTCCATTGGCTGGAACGATAGTTTATTTCATTGACCAGAATAAACTAACTACTGAAAATGAATTAAAGGATTTTGCTGTTAAATCAAAAGATCCATTGCTAATTAGCAAAGTACCAATGATGGTTAACCTTAATTTTCCTATAGTAGCTGACATCCCGTGAATGAATGATAGACACAACCTATGATTGCATATAGACAAGTTAAGCATTAACTGCTGAACATATGCCTTGAATAGATAAGCACTAAACGAGCTTGATAGATGGAAGGTTGGAGTGATGTAGTGGTGCTGAATAGGTATGTTTCTTAATTGTACACACACCCCATTTAAAGCAGACAGCAGCCATTTTTCAGCATTTAATGACCCTCTCAGTCATGTGCTAAATGCTGAATTAAGTAAAAAAAAAAACTGCTGTCAATTTGCAGTCAGAATTCTTTGTTCTTTGTTTGACCTGAAAATGTTTACACACTTACATCATATTAAAAGGATATGAATTAACAGTGCTAGGGACTGCTATACAATTTTAAACTCTTTCAAAATTAATTCGACATATTAAAAAAGTCTAAAAAGGTCATTTCAAATTCAAATTCCAACTCTGCCAAAATGCTGCAGTACCTGGAAAAAATTTGGACACATTCTCATTTCAGTTTTTTTATTTTTTTTTTTATTATTTTCAACAATGTACATTAATACTGAAGACATCCAAAGTATGAAAATTCATTTATGATATTGTGTAGTGAACAAAACAGTGTGAAACAACCCAGAATATGTTTTCTGTTTTAGATTACTCAGAATTGCTACTTTTAGCTTTAATAAAAGCTTGGCATACTCGAAGCATTCTTTGATCAGATTTACTTAGATGCTCATCTGAAATCGTTTTCAGTGCCTTGTCCAGAGTTCCCGAGAAAGGAGGACCAAGAGCTACAGTACCTCTGCTGCAGAGTGTAAGTGTATTAGAATAACCAGCTTCAGATAAAGTTAATTTACAGCACCTTAGATCAGAGGCCACATAAATGCTTCTCTGTGTTCAAGCAGCAGACAGTTCAATATCAGAGGAGACTGTGACTGTCTGGAGAACAGACATACATTTTACCGCTACTGAAAAATAGGAATTATGGTGCAAAAATGGCCAATATCACCAAATTCTCATTCTTATTATTATTGGCCATAGAAACAAACAAACAGAGAAACAACCAGACAACCAGTTCCAGCAGGGAACCACAAACTTCCCTTTCCTCGGCCAGCTCAGCTAACTCTGACTGGGGAATCCCTAGGCATTCCCAGGCCAGTGTGGAGATGTACAGTAATCTCTCCATCTAGTCCTTGGTCTGCTCTGTGGTCTCCTTCCAGCTGGACGTGCCACGTAAAGGAGCAGTGGCTCCACTCTGAATTTCTGACGGATGACTAAGCTTCTCATCCTATCTCTAAGAGAAAAGCCAGCTACCCTTATGAGAATACCTATTTCGGCTGCTTGTATTCGCGACCTTACCCTTTCGGTCATGACCCAGTGACCTCTCCGGGAACCATTACCTTATCATGGTGGAGAGGTTTGCGTTCCCTCATGAACCGACGGACCAGACCCAGGCGGCAGAAGCTGGGTCTGGGGACGTGGAACGTCACTTCTTGATCATATGTATTTGTTCTATTTCTTTGCATGTGTGACCCATTAAAATTTTTAGTTGTTGTTGTTAGTCTTTCGAGTGCTCCCGGCAAGGGAACCATCCGGTCCGCACATACAAGCTTGACACAGGTTTTACTTCCTGACCGGCACTGCATCCAGTATCTGCGGTTTGTGCATTGGCAGGGAATCAAACCTGGGCATTTCGCGTACTTCACCTACCACTGAGCCACCAGTACCCCTGCTCAGTCATGTTTGCATAGTTGGTTAAAATGAAATCAAATTCATTTCATCATATTGCCTAAGCTGTACTGAATAAAAGATTGGCACTCTATATTGCATAATCCTGACCTCATATATATTTATTAAAATATGTGGGGTGTGTAATACAAAAAAAAAAGCTAAAATGCTCTGGGTTTTAAGGGCTACGGTACTGTCAAAATTTGTAATTTAACTTTTATGGCCCTGTTTGAGCAAGCACTCTAATCAGCAGGCGTCAGAATGATTGACCGCATGTGTGTCAGTTATGTCTCCACACACCGCCGCTGCTCCCAGAGTTCCTTCAGAATCCTGTCACTCCCCTCAGACAGACGCAGGAAATATGAGGACACAATTTTAGGAAGTTTGCTTTGGCCCCGGAGGAACACACAGAGTTCTGAAATCATTGAATGTATTTTTAGTGCATTGGGTGTGCGGAGCCCGAGAGGGCGGTCCAAAAGGAGGGTCTGATTGCTAACCTACTGAGATGGTGAGACTCTGATCTGATCACTGGGTAGCATTCTGCTTCTTTAACCCAGTGCTTTTGCTAAAAGTGAAGGCCCTATTTATAGGATGTGGGCACAGAGTTGACACTCAAAAAGCCCAGTCGAGGCTGATTCCTTTAGATTCGACTGTTCCTCTAAACACACAGTGTGCATGAAGAGAATGGGAGACTAATGAGGATGAGAATGTCCTCTGTGGCTTGCGTTAGTTTAATGTGTGTGTGAGAGAGAGAGAGAGCGAAAGACTGGGATTACTGACCATCTGCTTTGAAGGGCAAACCATTATGTGGAGGAGTAATTGGTCCCCTCGTGGAGCTCTAAAATCCACAGTGATGTGAGGATTAAAGTCCACACAGACATTAAAGTGAGTGAATATGTGTGTTTTTGTATAAATATTTGCACCCCTTGAACTTGGTTGCATCTGACTAATCTTCACTTCATCTCATAGTCACTGACTTGGTGTACGGTCTCCTCTAGATAGAATCATGCTTGGACTGAATGTTACACTTTTAATAATGGATTTAAACGTGGGACAGCAGCGTGGTGCGGAGGGTAACATTGCCACATCACTGCTCCTGGTTTCTTGGATTGATACTGAACTCGGGCTACTGTCTCTTTGGAGTTTCACAAGTTATTCCTCTGGTCACGTTGGTTTCCTCCCACCGTTCAAAAGCATAGAGGTAGGCGGATTGATTCGACTGGGCTAAATTTGGTCTGCGTATGAGGGCGTGTGTGTGTGTGCATGGTGCCCTGTGATGCACTGGCTGTTACTGAGGATGAATAAATGAATAGTTAAATGGTGCATCATGGGGCATTCAAAGATTCGAATATATTTTTTAATAATCAAACTTTTGCTTGATAAGCTTTCAGAACTTTGTCTCTGACTTATGTTGTTTGTACATATTGTGTGAGTTCTCTAACAAACTCGGGGGTCTTTTCAAAAACAGGTTTCTTTTCAGCATACTGATATACTAAATTAAAGATATGACTTTGTTTCAAACTGGTTGCACAAAACTAATTTAGGATAATTCAGGGTTTAGGGTTTTAGAGTCTGGTACTCTGAACAACCATAACATTAAAAGCCCAATATCATGTCGGTTCCCCCTGTGCCAATGTGGCTGCTCTGTTCCCTCGTGGCATGATTCCATGAGAACTCTGGATGTGTGCTTTGGTGTTTGGAACCGGGATGTTAGTGGTGGGCCGTTTATGGGTTGCAGGTGGGAGCCTTCATAGATCAGACTTCTTTGTCCAGCACATCCCATGGATACTTGGTCGGATTGAGATCCGAAGCCTGGAAGAACAACCTTGGACTTTTTGCCTGTTAAGCACTATACACAGCAAGATTTGATGCATTGGGGGTTCTACTGTAAATACCTTTCTATTATGGCCAAGATTGACTTTTTCTAGGAATGTGTGCTTCTTTAGCTTTTTTTGTGGTATCAGACCAGACAGGTCCTCACACACATAGATGAGCCTTGCTTGCCCGTGATCCTGCCACCAGATTACTGCTATATAAAGTGATATTTAATTCACCTGGCGTTGTTTTAGTGTTCTGGCTGATCTGTGTATGGTGGCTACAATAAAATCCATATTTTCCCCCCCTTTGGTGGTAATTTTGTGTACATTTTATAAATTCCAATCCTAATTATGGTCACTTCAGTTCCACTACAGAATGTGCAAATGGTCGAAGTGGATGTGGGAGATGAAGTGGTTTTGTTAAATAATGTTAAATAAATTGTGTCCCTTTCTCTTTCTCTCTTTAGGGATCTGAGGAGTAATTTGATTAGTACAGTGGAGCCTGGAGCATTTCGCGGATTGGTTATGCTGAAGAGACTGTGAGTATGCTAATATATGCTAATGTATGATCTTTGATCTGTACAACTTGATTAGAAAACAGTCTCCATTTCCCTTAGGCGTGCGTACTAATACCTGCATTTCTTCATTTAAATCTAAAATAATAGTTTACTTGGTACCTAGTGAACATCTTTTCAAGTGCAGTGAATGTGGACAGGATGCTTTATCACAGTGCCTGGTAGAGCAACGCTACCAATTTTCTTCATCTTGTTACATTACACATAATGTTGGTTTCTTGCTTGCTAATATCTAATTTTCTAGCTTGCTAACATCAATTATTACTTATTCAAAGTGAAATGTAATGTTATGAAAAGTAAGGCAAAGTGTTCATGTTTTTTAATGATGAATGAGATGTCCACTACGCTAAAATGAAGCACATGCTACATGATTGTAAGTGTTTGGCTAGTTTGAATCCAGCTAATGTTAGTTAGCAGACACAATCCCCACCCGCACTCCTCCCCACACCTCCCCACATCATGACATACAATATCAAGAGCATTTAAGCATGCTTGTTCAATTGAAATAGGAAGTAATGTATGGTCTGGAATCAAAACGCTTTTTTTTTCTCTCTAAACAACGTTTATTATTTATTTAGATGACAGGCACAAGCTCACACTTTGGTAAAAATGTACATGAATAAATGTGAAACACCTCACTGCCTGATGTGTCAGTGACGCCCCACCAGTGTCTGTAATCAGAAATGAGTTGTCCTTTGAGGTCCTCACTACTGCATAAGATCTGTGATCATAGATTTCGTCTTATTGGAATGTAAAGAGAGAGCATGCATGGCCCTTGATATTAGGAAATAAGCTATGTGAAGAGATACACAGCTTACTGACAGATTTAGAAACACGATCCTTCTTTTTTTTTGAGGGGGGGGGGTTTCTCCCTTATTTAGTCGTGTCCAATACCTCCCCGTCAACTAGGGGGCTCCCACATTAAGGCTACTACTACCACTCAGCCGGGAGGGCCGAAGACTATCACGTGTTTCCTCCGAACCACGTGACTCCAGCCGCCCACAGCTATTCGAACTGCTCGCTCACGCACTGTTGGGGGCGGAGTAACACACTTGGAGTACAGCGCTATCTGCTCTCTCCATTGCACGAGCTCACAGACGCCGGATGATAGGGCGAGCACTTTACCACTGCCGCCACTCGGAGACCCGATCCTTCTTTTTCTTTCTTGTTCACTTATTTAGGATGTATAATATTGGCATGATTTTATATTACATAATATAATGATATTGGGTTGTAGCCACTTTGCTTTAGGAACAGCTCCACTCTGTCATGGCATAAATTGCACAAGGTGATGGAAACCGTCCTATGAAATTCTGATTCAAGTTGACTTGATTGCATAATGCGATTGCTTAAGATTTTCCTTGACATAACAAATTCTGACCCTACCATCTGAATATTAAAGCAGAAATGGGGATTAGTTAGACCAGGCAACATTTTTTCAATTAGTTGACTCTAGTTTTGGTCAGACTTTCCCCTCCTGTAGTCTAATGTGACCTCCTGCTGGACAGCCCATCAACTTCAATCTTTAATGTCTTGTGTTTTCTGATAACTTCATAAAGAGTGCTTGAAGATGAGGTTGCTGTTGAGGTCGGTACATAAACAACCGATTTTTAATCCTTATTACTGTATATCTTTAGGGTAAATGATAGAACCGAACCTCTTTTCTTACAGGAATTCCTTTTTTATTATTATATTATAATTTATTATCATGTGCATTTACACTGCACATAACCAAACAAACCAAAAGATAACAGCAATGTGTGGAGCTGAAAAACACTAATGTTTTTCTCAAAGGCCATTGATGGAAAAAAGTAACACTTTATCCTTAGAAATCACAAAATGTTAAAAGAGCACAGACAATGGAGCTTATATCTAATGTAAAATACAGTTCTGTACAGCACTTATTTGTTCTTTTTTTTTCAGCAAGTAAAAACACAGACTTGCTGTCTGCAAGTCTATCTATTTAGAGTCCAATCTCTTTCAAACTCCAGATAAACTGAAGGAATCTGCTTGGAACCAGAAAGGTAGCATCTCAGCATCTTTAGATGCTCTCAGACACAATGCTCTCTATACAAAACATACCAGGATTCCATTGATACTGATTCATTTGAAATTCTAGAAATGCAAATGCATCCTCAAAGTGGTATGAAAACCGTGATGAGCAGTGCCTTTTGAATGTATAGCAGGAATACAGTACTGTACATGCCAACAAGGAGTGGTTTTTATGAGATTCCATCCATTTATCTAGGAACCAGGGATCCTGAAGGCCAATGGTGACCATTTATTTCCATTTTTTACGACCTCCGGTCATCATTCACACAATACAGGCAATTTGGAAGCACCAATTAGCATGTGTTTGAACTGTGGGTGAAAAAACTGAGAACCCGGAAGAAACCCACAAAGAATGGGAAGAACATGCAAACTCCATGCATACAGGACCTAGAGGTGCAAGGAGACCGCCAAGCCATCTTGCCGTCTATATGAGATTCCTTTTAATCATGCCAGCACTAGTATGGTGTGCTAATTACAATGCTATACGGTGGTTTTATATATACTGTATGAGGCATTCAGTTCCTTTCACTGACACTAACAAATCTTTTCTGGCTTTTAAAAGAGGGGGAGGGGGGAGAAAGTATCAAGTTAAACTAATGACATTATTCAGAAAGCGGGACCCATATCGTCCAGCGTGGACAGCACGACCGTTGAAGTGATTGTTTAGATTGTTTCTCTGGATCACTTCTCAGCACTAAAACAGCTTTTCACACTCTCTGCGAAATCATCCTGAGTCCAGACAAAATGCAAGTGAGAAAATGACTTCAATGGCCAAACTTTTATTTTTCCTGCAATGTAATAACACATGGCGGTCCAGGGCATTGTGGTTAGCACTGTCGCCTTGCACCACCAGGTTCCAGGTTCGAATCCAGGCCAGGTTCGATTCCTGCCTCTGTGTGCATGGAGTTTATTCTGTTCAGTTCAATTCAATTGTATTTATATAGCACTTTTAACAATGGTCATTATCACTGTGTACATAATAATGAGATTGTCCCTAATGAGCGAGCCATGGGTGACGGCGACATTGGCAAGGAAAATCTCCCTGAGATGGCAATAGGAAGAAACCTTGAGAGGAACCAGACTCAACAGGAATCCCATCCTCATTTGGGTGATAATGGATAACAGGAATAATATAACGACATTTATGTTATGCAGCTGGAATTTCAATATGACAGAAGTTATTTAAGTTAACATGTCCAGTTCAGCACCAGGACGAGTCAGCCTGTGCAGAGGGCAGAGGGGGTCTGAGGGGGTCTGGATCAATGGGAGCTCAGGAGCAGCATGTGGAGCTCCAAACAATCATGAAGCAGAATCCAGCTGGAGCTGGTCCTTCTCTGGATGCCTCAGGATCATTGCAGGATTGGCCTCTGTCTGTCACAATCTCCAGATGCCTCGGGATGGGTAGAAAAATAAAGAGCAGGTGGAAAGAATTCGTGTAGTTGCCATTCAGGATAGATGTACTGGGTGTACTGTATTTCACAGGGTCCCTCCTACACCCTGCTCTGTTTGCAGGAAATGTCGCTGAAGGGAATCTCGACAAAACGCCACCATTCGGAACACCCTGCAAAGTCACCATAGTATACGTCATATATTTAGTAGACGAATATTTATTGAAACAAAAACTGATACTGTTATAAAACATACGACTGAAACTTGTAAATTAATTATTGATTATTAATAATAATTGATTAAAGATGCACGGAGATCTAATTAATTATTAATATTATTTTTACAGATTACTAGGCTATATAATAACTAAGGATTTCTTGATTAAATTAAATGATAATAAATATAATAATAATAAATATAATTATAATAGTAATAATAAATCGAGCAACATTTTTTTTCACATTCCAGCGAGATTCAATGACTTATGGAAAAGTTTTCATTCCCTTTTCTGGGGAAGTGAAGATCTGTTGTTCGCACTTTCCCTACACTGTTCTCAATTGCCTTTGCCATTTTCGCTGCCTGCGGTTTGGAAATCACACTTAACATGGCTGAACACCTTTTGAAGTGTATAATTCGCAGGGTACTTCAGGCCGATTGGAACGCACCCATGTTCTCCGTGTGCTTGGTAGGTTTCCTCCGGATACTCTGGTTTCCTCACAGTCCAAAGGAATGGATATTAGACTAATTGATGTTTCCAAATTACCTGTACAAATGTGTTCAAAATTGCAAATGTGTGTGTGAAAAATGAGTGTGTATGTCTGCGATGGATTGGCACCCTGTCCAGGATGTACCCCGCCTCGTGCCCTAACTCTCCTGGGATCTGGGATAGACTCCAGGCTCCTCGCGACTGTACACCATTAAGTGGTACAGACGATGAGCGAGTGAGTAATAATACATATGCTATGACTAGTTTAAAGAGTAAGTATGTTAAAGTGTTTTATAGTTTTGTTTAGCATTTTACCACTAAATTACATCTAACTTGAATAGAATAGATGACCTACTGTACTGTGATTACTGGATTATGAAGAGACGGACTGCAATAAATTCAGCTCCGAAATGCCAATGAAGGCCCTCGCTTGTAGATAACTATATACAACCATTCTACGAAGAAAAAAAAATAACTGAAATGTTTTTGCTTAACCAGAAATGATGGTACTGTAACTGCAGGGCATGGTATTTTGCATTTATTCTACAACTTTTCAGACAGAATGGGTGAAAACGTGCACCTTTGGCACAATGTATCTGGCTTTAAACACCTTCTCTCATTATCTCTCACACGCTTACGCCCGCATACACACTGACACGCGTACAAAGATGGCTGTGAATAAATAGTAAATGTACTGTATGTGCTTGTTTTAACGCAGCCATGATTACTTTAAGACTGCTAATTGTAGAAGCGTCTGCCAGGTCCTGGCGCTAATGTGTGAGCCAGTGTAAGCCATAATGGTGTGTAGAGCTAATTTAAGAGCTCCCAACTGGTGATTACAGCTGAGGGCTGAGCCACTCCCTCTGCTCAGCTTCTGCACATATCTTTAATTACATACAGCGAAAGCTCAGCACCACAGCCACAGTGCATACACTTAGTCATTAACAAAAAGGTCACTGCTCTTAAGCTCTAAAACAGCTGGCTGGTACAACACTCAAAACACAGTGTGGGTTTTTGTCCTGAGACGTCCTGTTTCATCAGAGGTATTTTTGCTGGACTGTATAATAATGTGTAGGATGATCCGTCTGCGTTTTGTGCTTTGGACAGCATCCTTACCGAACCCCAACATGTGACGTACTATACAGGTATGAAGAGTCCAGGGTGTCCATGTGTCTATATGGCATTTTTTTACACTTGGCTCAAAAGCACACATCTTTTTTCATTGAAGGATTAATTCTGGGTTTGCAACACGCATTATTGGGTCTGGGTTGCCAAACGCATCATAGATTTATTTACCCTGCAATTATTTCCTTTTGAATCCTGTGTAGATTGCTTAATTTTGCAGGCCACTTTTGCTTTTGTTAATGTTAACTTAATCGATGGATGATGATCATTTATGATGTTGGTGTTTTATTTGTGATTAATGGTTTTGGTGAAATCTATTTATTGTTCCTTAACAATAAGATGTCAAATTATGACATACATAAAAAAGATGAGCTTTTACCCTGCTAAAAGAGCCACTGCCGTTAGGGAGTACCGTTGTCATGGAAGGATGTATTTGCTCTGCAATAATGTTTAAGTGGGTGATACATGTCAATGTAATATCCATGAATGCCAGGACACAAGGCTTCCCAGCAGAACATTTAACAAAGCATCAATCTGCCTCTCTTAGCTTGATTTCTTCAAATACTGTAGTCCATCCTGGTGACATCTCTTCCCCAGATATGTGACATGCACTCACCTGGTCATGATACACACGATGTAAAAGAAAATGTAATTCATCAGACCAAACACTTTGTTCCACTGTTCCATGGTCCAGATCTGATGCTCATGTTTCCATTATCATCTGTAGCTACATTAAGCACTGTGCAGCAAATTACAATAAAATTTTTCTTTTCTTTTTTTCTTTTTTCATTTGCATGGCCCCTTGCACCTCCAGGGTCTGGGTTCAATTCCCGGCCAGGTTCGATTCCCAACCCTGTTTGCATGGAAGTTGCATGTTCTCCCCATGCTTGGTGGGTTTCCTCTGGGTACCTCGGTTTCCTCCCCAGTCCAAAAACATGTAGGTTAGGCAAATCGGCGTTACCAAATTGCCTGGAGCGTGTGAGTGTTTGTATGTGTGTGCCCTGCGATGGCACCCTGTCCAGGGCGTACCCCATTTTGTGCCCTACGTCTCCTGAGATAGTCTCCAGGCCACCGCGACCCTGAATACAGGATAAGCGGTATAGACAGTGAGTGAGTGAGTCTGTGTACATGGAGTTTGCATGTTCTCCCTGTGCTTGGTGGGTTTTCTCCGAGGTTTCTCAAGGGCCCAACAATGGCAGCTTGGTGTTGCGGGTGGTTTGAATCTGCCACCTTCCGATCACTAGTCCAATATCTTAAACGCAGAGCTACCCCCTTTCCCCTGACACCTTTCTATTATAGCCATAGATAGCATAGACATTTTCAGCAAGTTACTGTACAGTATGCTTACAATAACTCCTTCTCTTGGATTGGATCAGATGGACTAGCCTTTGCTCCCCACATGCCTTGTGTGCTCAGATCCCTGTTACAAGTTTACTAAATTATCTTCCTTGGAGTACTTTTGGTAGGTACTAACCACTGCATAACAGGAACATGACACAAAACCTGAAGTCTTTGGAGATGCTCTGAACCAGTTGTCTAGCCATCACAATTGGTGCTTTGATCCTCATACTTGTCTAGTTTTCTTGATTCCTACACTTGTTTACTTGCTGCCTACAGTAATATACGTTCACATGTGCCAATGTAATTAGATAATCATTATTTAATTATTTACCTCTGGGTGATTTTTGGCTGATAATTGATGAATCTTCCCACAAATTATTTGTATAGGATCTCTTTGTATACTCTATAGCTTTTTTTTTATTTTATTTTTTTTACTTGATCCCATTCCAGCAGTAACAATTTCACTGTGTGAAAGTCCATGAAGATAGGCAAGGTTACTGCAAGGTTGGTTTGGAAGAACCTGATTGGTCTACACAGAATCCTGACCTTAAACCCACTGATCAATTTGAACACTTTATCGCCCAGCGTCAGTGTCTGACCCTGTTGCTGTTGTGACTGAATGAGCACGAATCCCCATAGCCATGTTCCAAATTTGTGGAACGCATTACAATAGCAAAGCGGGACTAAATCTGCAGTGGGATGTTTAAAAAGCACATGTGGATGTGATGATCAGGTGTCTACACACTTTTGGCAATATAGTGGATGTTAAGAAGCCATTTCCTCTACAGATCACAGCATGTCTTTCTCGACAATTGTAACTTCAAACAGGAAGTAATATGACAAGGTCAGCCAATTACGTTATTACCTATGGTTCTGACAGCACAAAGACTGGAAAAACAGCTTTCACACACAGCCAAACCTATTGAATGTTCGGTGGAAATAACCTCAGTGTCAAAAAACAATATTGTAAAAATGCCTTTACTGAAAATGATTACATTTACATAAGCATCTTTACCAAAAATAATTTCTGATGTGTTTTGACTGCTTTTCCCAGAGATTTTTTTTTTAATTTCCCTAAATTATTTAATTATAGTAACATACACGTCAACAGTAGGGGTGATTCACAAATCAGCAACACATCAATCTTCCTACACAAAGTTGCAAGTGATTTTCTATTCTCCCATTCCTCCAAGGATGTGTCTTGGGGTAATAAACACATCCTATAAATCAGAGAGAGTTGATTAGTTTACTCATCATGTATTCCTGCTCATTTTTCACCAGCCTTCTCATGCTAAGCAGGAGGAATCCCGAGCAGCATGTGAAGAGGGTTCTGTGTGTCTGTTTCCATTAACTTTAGTTTCTATCGACAAGTTCTTACCAGAACACGGAGGGTGAATTAGAATATGATCGTTAGTAAAACTAATCCAACTTGGGTAGGATTCATCAGAGTTAGATTACCGCTATAGAATCTTGCAATGGCCATGTTCATCATGACCCTAAATGGCTGAACATATGCTGGTCACTGGCTGAGGGCCCACTGCATCCCTATTAGAAAAGTAATCAATCGTTTAAAACTAATTTTGGATTGGTGATAAATGTAAATGGCACACAAAAGAATCAAGAGAATCATTTTTATTAATTAATTTAATGACATGTATTAAGAATATGCACCTTTTATTGGTGCCCTTATGGCCGCCCATCTCCACACTGGGTTAACTAGGTCAATAACTAAGTGCGATTAGTCTAACACAACTGGGAAGAGAGAGATGCTCTTAACCAGTGAGGGGGGATGGGGGGGTCCTGTAAGTACTGGAGAAATAGATAAATTTTGAGTCTTATCTTGAGTTTAAAGACAGTCAAAGTCTCTGCTGTACGGACATCTAGAGGAAGTTCGTTCCACCACCTAGGTGCCAAAAGAGAAAAAGAGTCTGGATGAATGCCGCCCTCGATCCCTGAGAGATGGTGGGATGAGGCGAGCAGTGCTGGAGGATCGGAGGTAACGCGGCGCAGTGCGTGGTGTGATTAGAGCAGAGAGGTAAGTGGGTGCTGGGCCATTTTTAGCTTTGTAGGCAAGCGTCAGGGTTTTGAATTTGATGCGGGCAGCTACAGGAAGCCAGTGCAGGGAGCGGAGGAGTGGGGTAGTGTGGGAGAACTTGGGAAGGTTGAAAACGAGACGTGCTGCTGCATTCTGGATCAGTTGCAGAGGACGAGTTGTGGACAGAGGCAGGCCAGCCAGGAGTGAGTTGCAGGAGTCCTGTCTTGAAATAACAAGGCACTGAACAAGCACCTGAGTAGCCTGTGAAGAAAGAAATGGGCGGATTCTTCTGATATTGTAAAGAAGAAATATATAAGAGCTAGTAAGGTTAGCGATGTGTGGGGAAAATGACAGATGATTGTCCATGGTTACCCCAAGATTGTGGGCAGTGGCTGAAGGAGTGATTTGATTGTTGTCCAGGGATATCACAAGATCTTGACCTGGTGATGAGTCACCAGGAATGAACAACAGTTCGGTTTTACTCAGATTGAGTTTCAGCTGATGAGCTGCCACCTGAGTGTCAGAGGGAGGAAAGGAGAAAACAAGTTGAGTGTCATCTGCATAACAATGGTATGAAAATCCATGCGATAATATGACCTTACCAAGAGACTGGGTATAGAGGGAAAACAGAAGAGGACCAAGTACTGAGCCCTGCGGAACACCAGTAGAGAGTCTACATGGGGCAGATGTAGATCCCCTCCATGTCACCTCATACGACCTATCTTCTAGGTAAGAAGCAAACCATTGCCACGCTGTTCCACAAATACCAAGGCTTGTGAGAATAGATAATAGGATCTTGTGGTTCACTGTGTCAAATGCAGCTGACAGGTCCAGGAGGATCAGGACAGATAACAGTTTAGCAGATCTAGCAGCATGGAACCTCTCAGTGACTGACAGAAGGGCAGTCTCTGTGGAATGTGCCACCTTGAATCCAGATTGATTGGGATCATTAAGGTTGTTCTGTGAAAGATAAAGAGACATTTGGTTATAAACAGCCCTTTCAAGAATTTTGGAAATAAAAGAGAGAAGTGATACCGGATGATAGTTGTTAACTTCTGAAGGGTCCAGGCAGGGTTTCTTGAGGATGGGAGTAAACCTTGCTTTCTTAAAAGCAGCAGGAATATGACCAGATGATATGGAATGGTTGATGATGGTTGTGGTGAAGGGAAGGAGGTCTCGTGAGATGGCCTGGAGCATTGTGGAAGGGATTGAGTCTAAAGAACAGGTGGTGGGGTTAGATGACGAGATGATCTGCTGAATCTCATCAGATGACAGGTTGGAGAATTCTGCTAAGGGAGGGAAGGGAAGTTCCTGAGGTTCTGCTGTAGGAGTTTGGTTGGGAGCGAAGGACTGGCGGATTGCTGCAATTTTCCCATCATAGAATGTGGCAAAATCGTCAGCAGTCAGAGAGGAAGGGGCAGGAGGAGTCGGTGGGTTGAGTAGTGAGGAGAAGATGTTATGGAGTTTGCCAGGAT
>QMIH01000488.1:621980-645465 GCA_003987875.1 Clarias batrachus
TATATATATATGCTGTTGACATTAGATGACACAGTTAGTGATTGATTGAGTAATTAAAGAGTATGCCCTAACAGATGAAATCCACCATATATTGTGTTCATATATACCAATCAACTGTATTATTACTCCACAAAGCATTAAGCCCAGTATTGTGTACTGTAGGTCCCATTTGTGCCACACATGCCGCTCCGGCTCCTTATGATACGTCAAGACCTCTTATAGAGGTGCTGGGGTGTCTGGTACCAGGATGTTACAGTAGCAGCGGATCCTTTAGGTGGTGTGGTTTGCAGAGTGGGTCTTCTATGGATAGACTTGCTTGTTTGCTGCATCCCTATGAGCATCCTAGGTATGAAGTGGACTTGTTGGGTTTGGCAGGCTGTTTGCCTGGTGGGCCCCATGCATGGCAGGTTAGTGCACTGGTGACTTTATTATGTGGCGAGCATTAACTTTTTTTGGTGATTTGTGCCACATTGCCTTGTCTGTGGGATCGGACCAGACTGGCTGGTCTTTGGTCCCTACGTGAACGAGCCTTGGATGCCCATGATCACGTCACTAGCTTAGTGTAAAGGGTTATAGCTGATCGCTGTATGTAAGAAACTACCTTGTATCCTACTTTTATAAACTACAGATGGGCACACATTCAATTGATGGCTGCACATCAATCCAAACACACACAAGTGTGCCATTACTTTAATTCATACATCTTAGCTTGAGCTTATTCTGGGACCTCCCCCATTATGGGTCTATTACCCCCATGCACACACACTCATTCTAACCTAGTGGCAATTGAAAATAGCATTAACATACTGGCATGCTTCTGAAAGTACAGTAATGTCTGAGTGCAAGCTTTGTGTATGGTTAATGAGGGCAGTAAATCATTTGTGTAATAATGCATTTACAGGAAATTTCTAACCCCAAACATGAGTGCATTTGTAATCTCCTGCTGCTGTGTGTTTTTTTTTTTTATTCTCCTCCATCCGACAGTTCGGCACACAAAAGCTACTCTGACAAGAGCGCCCCCTTGTGGAGAATGTTCATCCATAAGTCAGCGAATTACAGGCCACATGCAGGCGTCCCTGTTGTTTTACAGGAGTATCTGGACTAAAAAGGCCATGTTTATAAACCACAAACCATTGCTTATCCTCTGTGATGCTTTTAAATGTTTGGCGTCAGGCAATTCATGTCAATTTAAGACCTCTCTTTGTGTGTGTGTGTGTGTGTGTGTCTGCAGGGATCTATCCAACAACCGCATTGGCTGCCTTTCCGCCGGGATATTTCTTGACCTTGGCAATCTCTCGAAGCTGTGAGTAATGTGCTGACTGAAACGCACAGTGTGCTCCCTGCTCCTACCGTGACCTGCTTGAGCACAGTATAAGAAACTAGACTCACATTATTGTCATGGTGGCCATGATAAGACTTTATATAAATTGACTTATATGTTTATTTCTGTGTGTGTTTATTTATTTATTTATTTTTTAGAAATTTATCTGGAAACATCTTCTCCATGCTTCCTGAAGGGCTTTTCATCCACTTGAGTTCCTTGAGAGTTCTGTAAGATTATTGAGTGGTACCCCCGCACACTAGAAGTATCTTGATAACACTATTACAAAGATATAAGCGAATTATCTTCACTTGTTACATATTTACCTGTGTGTGTGTGTGTGTGTGTGTGTGTGTTTGTGCATGATCAGACATTTCAGTACAGATTACCTGTATTGTGACTGCCAGTTGAATTGGTTGCTGATGTGGGCCAGAGCCAGATCTGTCCGAGTTGGAAACGAGACAGCATGTGTGTATCCTGCACACCTCCATGGCTTCCCAGTGCGTGGCCTCCAAGAACACCAGCTCACCTGCGGTAATCCAGAAAACTCATTGATACGCACTTACTGGCTACTTTTAATATGCCAATCTACCCAGTTAATCAATCAGACAATCATGTGGAAGGAGCACAATGCATAAAAACATACAGGTTCAGGACAAGAGCTTTAGCACTGACATCAAACATCGTAATCAGAAAAAATGTCTGTGACTTTAACCGTGACATGGTTGTTGGTGATAGATGGGCTGGTTTGATTATTTCTGAAACTGCAGAGCTCCTGGGACTCGAGTGTACTAGGAGAAGTAAAGAAAAGAGTGCAGAATCTGCAGGCTGAAACGCCTTGTTGATGAGGAGAATAATTCGATTTGTCCGAGATGAGAGGAAGTCTGTAGTAACTCAAATAAGCAATTTTTGCAACTATGGTAAGCAGAAATGCATCTTGTTGATGAGGATTCAAATCCCTAGTGCCCAAGATCAGGAACCCAAGACTGCCATGGGCACTAGGGATTTGAATCACCAGGGATCATCCAATTCCATATTTTCACAATACCTACATGGCGATTTGATATTTATTGCGATTCTATCAGTATCATGATTTTATAATTTTTTTGCTGTTTTCTTACATTTCTAAACAAACTTGTGTTACAGCCATAGTCATAGTTTGAGGATGGGTTTCCTGTTGAGTCTGGTTCGTTTCAAGTTTTCTTCCTATTGATATCTCAGGGAGTTTTGTCTTGCCACCGTCGCCCTCGGCTTGCTCAACAGGGACAACACAAAAGCAAGATCCAGGAAAAAAAAAGAAAAAAAAAAAAGAGAGAGAGCAGAGCCATGGTAAACTGCCACAAAGCTTTTTTGTGAATGGAATGTTGCATTTTGATCACATTTCATTCACATTTCCACAACCACAATGGGCACAGCCTCAGCAAAACTGGAAAGTTAAAGACCGTGATTTATCTTTTTATTTTTTATGTAACTGTCACGGTTGTTTGTGGCTGACGGTATTGGAACCTCATGTGACCTTCTGAGTAGACCTACTGCAAGATTCAGTGTTTTATACATTCTGAGATGCTTTTCTTCTCATTATGGTTATAAAAAAGTACCCGGAGAAAACCCAGCAAACACGGACCCGAGGCGGGAATCGAATTTGGAACCTGGAGGTGTAAGGCGACGGTGCTAACCACTAAGCCGCCGTGCTTCACAATTAATTGCATAAAAATCAGAATTGCAATATGAAACTGTGCAATTTTTTAATCACAAAAGTCTGCAATATACAGTATACATAGTTGGAAATTAATGTAGTGTTATTTGATAATTAAGTATTCGTTTATTTCACCTTGTTTCTATTGAGATAATAAATATGTACAGTATTAGGAGACATTTTCTTATTGAGATCATTTGTGCCATTGCTTGCTGTTAGCCTTTGAATACAAAATGCCACATTTAGTAGTTATGTCTTGCAGTTTAAATTACAAATCACAATATGTGTCAAAATAATCGCAATGCGATTTTATAATCAGCCCTAGCACCTAGGGTAATATTGTATCTGGTGACCCTGGTGATTCCGATCCCTACTATCAGCTGTATAATATGACATATGGAATGAACCAATGAGCATCAGACACAGCAGGTTTGATCGTAATGGCAGCACATTTACTTTAACACAACTTTAACACAACGATAATTTACCTAAAGTAAGTCTACACCTATTTATATGATCTTCTAAATGAACAGATCAGCAGTCTGGTTCTAAATTAGCCTGATTCTGTGAAAACATTCAGGATCCTCTATGTATGCTTTAAAGTACTGTATTCAAACCTGTACAGCAGGGTGTTTGCATGCTAGCGTGGCTGGAATTAGCAGCACAAATCCGTTCTGTCTCTTTTCCAGCTCACTCCATCCATTACAGGATTAGAACAGTAATGTTCAGCCTCTTGGCCTGTACACTCCCTGGCTGCTAGACCAGATCGGCTGCAGCAGCCTCATGTAAACTAGTATTTATGCTCCTGCCAAGCTATTTAGTCCAAGTTCTATTGTAATAGCATTTTCAAGGTCATTATAACCATGTGGTGGGTGCTCTGGAGCTCTGTGTGCATTACAGATCTGCAACTACTGTATTTTGTTCATTCATGCCATATGATTGCTTAAAACACACTGTTACATAACCCTTGGTTGGAGCAACATATAACTATTATATCTTACGGTAGTTCCCAAAAACATGGTTATCACATGATACACACCTAGCTTCTGATAGGACAAAAAAGGAGGCTCTGCAGCTCACCTATTTCTTTCCACCTGGCAATGATAAAGAGCAACAGCCAACAAAACCACAGGTCCTTCTCTGTTCTGTCTACTTTTTTCCACAATGGAGAAGGAGATATTTGTCAAAAATGGCCTAAAATAAATGACCAAGTGTATGGTAATTTCCTAATTGTACTGTAGGCAGTGTTGTAGGGTCAAAGCGTAATCTTGGCCCAGTGAAGAAAAAAACACTTAACTACACATTCACAATGTGTTTCTGAACCCTGGAGCACTCGAGCAGAAACCAGTCAAATCCAAAACCACTGTATCATTTGCCGAGACATTTGGAGTGTCGTCCAAGCATTACATTAGCGTAATAGAAAATAAAAGATGGAGCTTCTCACAGAGGCCAAGTGTCTCAGGGTGAGAAGGTTGCAGCCGGCGTGTGGGGGTTTCTGGCATTAGTAGAAGCTTCATTGTCACGTCTGATGGTAGCGTATGAAGCACCAAATAGGATATTAGACTCATGGTAGTGAGCACACAAAGGACATTGGCGTAATCCTCATGTCCTCTCGGCCAGGGCAGAACAGACATTCATATCAGGGCCAGACACTTACTCAACCTTTCTTTCTGTCTTTCCATTTCTTTATCACATTCTCTCTTACTCTCCGTGCCAGCTCGGCAGGCCAGTTCATTTAACGTGTTCCAGGCGTCTGAAGACCCATTGGAAATGACACACACACACACACACACACACACACACACACACACACACACACACACACACACACACACACACACACACACACACACACACACACACACTTGCATATCATCTTCACTGCAACAGGTGAAAATTCAGGCAGTCCTCCAGATTTTTTTATCTGCCTAATGGCAATGCACCATGTAATTAAAGTATGTGTTATCATTACAGGCCATAATTGATAGTTTTCCTATACTGAGAAAAGAACTGACTCTTACAGCTGTGGCGAAGCGTTTTGAGAATTAAACAAATTTCCTTTTCACCAAGTCTTCAGTGTTCTTAGATCTTTTTGTCAAACGTTACTATGAGGTACTGAAGTATAATTACAAGAATTTATTGACATTTACATAAAATGTGTGTAAAGAGTCTATATTTGCAGTGTTGACGCTTCTTTTTCCCAAGACTTCTGCCATTCGCCCTGGCATGCTGTCAATCAACTTCTGGGCCACATCCTGACATTCTTGCATAATCGATGCTTATAGTTTGTTAGAATTTGTGGGTTTTTGTTTGTCCCCCTGCCTCTTGAGGATTGACTACATGTTCTAGATGGGATTACGGTCTGGAGGTCTCCTGGCTCACGCAGTGTGGAGTTTTGTTCCACAAGCCAAGAGTTCCCAGAGTTATCACTTGCCTTATGGCAAGGTGCTTCATTATGCTGGAAAAGGCATTGTTCATCACCAAACTGTTTTTGGTTGGTTGAGAGAAGTTGCTTTCAGAGGATGTTTTTGTATCATTTTTTTTTTCATGGCTGTGTTCTTAGGCAAAATTGTGAGTGAGCCCAGTCCCTTGCCTGAGAAGCGACCACACACACATGAATGCTCTCAAGATGCTTTACTGTTGGCATGACACAGGATTGATGGTTGCGCTCACCTTTTCTTTTTCAGACTTCTCCAGTTTGCAATAGAAACATTTGACAAAAAGATCTAAAAGCACTGAAACAGCAGACTTTGTGAAAATTGATATTTGTGTCATTCTCAAAATATTAGGCCATGGCTGTACAAGGAATGTTTAAGGACAACATAAGGTACTGTAATGTCAGTAAAGAGAAAGTTCTGTACAGTACATGTACAGTATATTGTCACTTTAAGAAGAGAAAGTTGAATGTTTAGACTAGTGTGAAAGATTACTGTGATGAAAAACAAATGAGAAATAGACAGACATTCGGTACTATATTGAAAATATATCGTGTAGGTTCCCCTTGTGCCACCAAAACAGCTCTGATCCCATGATCCTGTCAGTAGTTTACTGTAATGTAGTTCATAATCAACATTATTCAGTTTTCATGGCGGTGATGTTAGTGTTCAGTGTATATTGAAATAGCTTGACAGCATGTTGATTTGTGATCTCTACACAATTCAATATGCCTGATTGTTTGAAAGCTAACATAATAAAACTATTTTGTACCAACAGTGGCAGTGGCAAAACGCTTACAACATTTCTTGTTTGAGGCAGAATAGTTAAATGTGTGAAGCATTTCAATGAATACGGCACACTTACTGTATGCTCAAGGTCAAAATCATGCATAACACAGACACACCTAGGTTTTTAACATCCTTCCTATGAATGTGACCTCATATTATAATTCGATTACATTTGTAAATTGATTTATCTGTATTTGAGGCTTCATACTGTAAGTCATCTATCTATCTATCTATCTATCTATCTATGACAGCAATTACAGATTGTCCTCTGTTACAGACTCTCCTCTGGAGCTTCCACTGCTTCAACTCATCCCCTCTCAAAGGCAGCTAGTGTTCCGTGGTGACCGACTCCCACTGCAGTGCACCGCCTCTTTCCTGGACTCCTCCATCACTCTGAGCTGGAGTCATAACCACTGGCCTGTGCACACACGCGAGGAGAGAGGAGTGTATGTAGAGGACAGCATTATACATGACTGCTGCCTTATCACCAGGTAAGAGTGAGCCATAGACAATGTAGAAATGACACTGAGTACTGTGATGCACACTGCCTGGCCAAGACAATTTTGCACTCTCTAATATTTCATTTGAGACTACTCTAATATTTCATGTCAGACCACTTTTAGTTTTTATTAAGGTGCGCAATGTGGTGGGCAATTCATATGTGAAAATGATTCCTCATGCGCCAGGGACCACTCGTTCACAATTTGAGTCCTGGAATACTGTATTCCTGTGCTATCAAGGAAGAAAAACTCCATTGAGGTGATAACCTGGTCATTGAGGTCATCAGCTGATTTAATTTTATTGCCACATAACATTGCTGAGCCTAGACCTGACCAACTGATGCAACTATAGATCAGAACCTTGGCCCCACATGCATGTCCAGTGGATACTATGCACGATGAGTGCGCTTCATCTCTCTGTACCTTTATGCACCCAATGCTCTGGAATAGGACAAATCCAGACTCATTTCTCCAAAGACCAATCATTACAGTATGTTCCTGAATATTTGACAGTTCAGTACTATCTTTACAGGTTTTAATAATGTGTTGGACCCAGTTCTAGTTGTTCCACTTAGGTTCCTTATCAAAAGATAACGCATTGATTGATTAAAGACACACAAATGAACATGAAAGTGACATGAAACACTACTACGAAACCCCTTTGAATCATCTTATTTATAGCTATAAAATAATCATTAATAGTTAAACATTTAAAGGTTACTCTTGTACCTTTGTTAGTTGCTGATCCTGACCTTTAGAAAGCAAGACATTTTACAAATTTGAGTCGAAGGCTCCTGCTCATCTTGTTCCTCAAGCTGTTTTGTTGATTCCATAATTTATGATTTTCTATCTAATATAATGCAGACAAATTGATGCACTCATCATGGCTCGTGCCTGCTGTACAAGCCTATGGGGGCAGTGCTGTGATCTGGGCTTACCACTGTTGGTCAGGACCAGGTTCAGCAATGTTAAGTGCCCCAAAATGAGGTATTCTATGTACTGAATGAGTAGGTTTTTCCATCAATGGATTTATTCTTCCCTTATGGCAAGGGCATCTGACTCTCCCCTCTATAATAAATGATCCTGGATAGAAATTATTGGCCTGAAATAAATGTTTTGACATTGCAAAAGCTTATTGAAAAGATGCCATGGCTGTAATCAAAGTGAAAGGGGTTCCAACAAAATATTAAAGTGTGTGATTTTTTTTTTCTTCTTTTTGGCCAGGCTATGTATATATGGATATATTTCTTGTGCCAACTGTGGCTACAAAAATGAGTAAAGTACAGCATATGACAGGAAGGGAAATAGGAAAATACCGGTTTCTCAGCACCATCCACCCTGGCGGATCTGCGTTTATTTCTAGACATAAAACCACTAATTGATTGAGAGGCAATAAATACTGGCTTGCACCCAACCGGATTATGAACATACTGTACAGGCATTCATTGATACTGTACTGTAGGTTCAGTTATGGTTATGGCTACACAATAGTAGTGTTATGGAATATTTTCTGATGTAGTATAATTTATTTATTTCCATGTTAGTATGTTTTAATCAATTCCCAGCAGACGGACATGTGAGTGACCTTATCCCAGCTGTGCTTTACTTTTCTTTATCGTCGCCCTTGATAGTGATCAGAAAGGACAGGATAGAAATAAACTGGCAAAGTTCCAGTTGTGTAATTGCGGTTTATCATGACATCTTTGGTGATAATGTGGCCAGTTTCTGTTACATCTTTTGGTAATTATCGCAGTGTAAAAAATTACATCTTAGCCAGTAAAAATAACCTGCCAGCATGCCAGCTGTTAGCACTGTCCATAGCAACTCTAGGGTCCGGGTTTGAGACCCGCATTGGGGTCCGTGTGCATGAAGTTTGCATGTTCTCCCCGTGCTTGGCGGGTTTCCCCCGGGTACTCCAAAAACATTCAGATTATACTAACTGGTATTCCCAAATTGCCCGTAGTGTTTGAATGAGTGTGTGAATGTTGACCGGAGGTTCCACCACGGTCGTAAAAAAGGGAATTAATACAAAGGTCACCACTGGCCTCCACGGTCTCTAGTTGGACTACAGAGTTTCCTAGATGGATGGATGGCAGCCTGTTTCTAGAAACATTTTCCTTTGCTTTTTCTATTTTCAAAATTTTAAGGTTCAAAATAGGAACTCCGTGCAATAGACATAATAATCTTATATGTGTTAAGCTTATTATAATAAATGTTAGATAAATTGACTGGAATTCAAGATATTTTCACTTGTTAAGATGTCATTTTTGCACTATAGTTCTTACATATGCTGTCATTTTCTTTCACTGGCCAGTGCGCAAATGTGTTAGAACACACCTACGCAACGCACATCTGTTCAGTTTTATATGTATGTGTGCTTATTAGTGTGTGAGAAATAAGTGCAGTGCCGTTGATTAGTTTAACTGCCTCTCTCTTTGGTTTGAGCTGGCCTATAAATATTGATGGAGTGCTGACAGAAATATGTTTCCTGTGTCAACACGGCTGGAACGCTTTGCTCGCAGTTTTCATGGAGCGTGCCGAAAGCTGCAGCCTTCATAAACCACCCAGGAGGATGCTCGCTTTTATGCTGTCGTTGTTTGCCCTCGTCACTGTGAGCCTTGTGGTCCCTTTACTGTGAGCGATGATGGTTGAATGGCAATGGGAAATCTCAGTGTCAAACAGGACACAGTGAGTGACTCAGTGTGATCTCCAGAGTATATGAGCATCCTGATTCTTGCACTATTCCCTGTGATTTTCTGTGTTTATTACAGCTTATTCTCATCCCATCTGTACACTTGGATCCTCTTTTTAGTGTTGTGAAAGGCAGTGATTTGTTCTTCAGTTAGGTAGTCGACTGCATATTCTAACAGCATTGAGCTAAATAGGCTGCATAATTTATTTTTTTTTTTCATATTTTCACACTTGACAAGGATAATTTACAGTAGTTCACACTCAGGATGGATTCTGGACTTGTTTTGGCAGGCTTGCTTTTAACCATGGATTGAATGTAAAATGCCATACAAGGCTGTTGTGCACACAAGTTTGCAGAATGGTTTTCTATGGTACCAAACTGGTTCAAAACTGGCCCCTGGGAGCATGGCATGTCCCCTGCAAAAAAGAATACTCAATGAGTCAAGTACATTCATCCTTCTGACAAAGTTGCCTTTTTTGTTTTAATCTTACTAAATACCTTGTTTCCTTCATACACTGATTAACATTGACTTTAATTCTATTATCACTGAAACCACCTAAGATTTTTGTTCCCCTTGTGCCACCGTGGTGACTCGAGCCCTCCGAAACCAAGGTTTCACAGGGCCTCTGAGGGTGTGCTGTGGTGTCTGGAACCAGGCGGTTCATAGCGGGTCCTTGGGCTCTTTGTCTGAAAAGCTACATGCATGACAGGTTGTGGTGCACTGGATATCATGATGGATTTCTGCTATGGCCAGCATTGACTTTTTTGGCGATTTTTGCCACATTTGCTTTAATGTAGGATTAGATATGATGGGATGCCTTTGGTCCCTGTGGGCATGGGTGAGTCATAGGTGTCCATGATCCTGTCACTGGTGTATGTATAGTTGATGTTCAGTGTTTTTCACGTTACCTGGCAGTGGTCATAATGTTATGGCTGATTGGCGTATATTCACTGGCATGGTGAATTTACAATTGCTCATTTGCCAGGCTGCTCCTGGGCTCAAACCCAGCTTTTAAATTCCCCATGTACTAAATGCTTCAGGTTCATGTCTGTAAGTTAAATTGAAGTCCAAAGCATAATCCTTGTACGAAAAAGGCAAATACAAGCATCACATACATACATCCTGTACTGCCATGGTACCTACAGTATTGTTATTATTAGGGCTCAAGCACTATAGGCCCTCTTGTTTTCCTAAGGATTTTTTTTCCACTGTTTTGGGCTTTTTGGGAATCTTAACATGCTCAAAAACTTGTGAAAATTGTCAGACAGGATGGAATCTGCTGCCAGTAGGATGTCAGAGAATTACGTGTCCCAGGGCCCCCACAAGAGATTTTGCTGCATAGTTCACACACACTTGCACGTATGCACATGAAATGCGGTACAAATTTAGAGCTCATTGACCCGAACAACTTTTGCACTGCATGTCATGGGCTCAACTCAACATGAAGTCAGTTATTTTGCGTCGTTTGCCAAAACGCACCCGATGGATTTTGACATACTCCTCCTAAGGATTTTATATGATCACCGCCAAACCCGGCCAGTGTGATCTAAAGACATTGAGATATCAAAAATCACTCTACAATATTTGCATCCTCAAACAGGTCAGCCATGATGATGCCTTAAACTTATGCTGAAAAGTGATGAATACATAACTTTCTGCGGAGCATTATATTGAGTGACATCACGTTCAGTGACATCACATTGAGGAACATCATAATGTGATGCTTTTCTTCTAGCATCTGTGGCGTATCGGCGCAGAGTGCTTGGGCCCGCTCATCGTTGCTTGCAACTCTATTCTGATTTTGTATTTTATTAGACCCCTTAGCAGGAGTCGTACTGTCCTGTTCCACGTTTCTCTTTTTCCAGTGAGTGGGGAGATGTTTCTTCTTTTTGTTTCCAGTTTCTGCAAGCATGAGATGCTTCTGATTAAGATGTACAATTAAGTCCTCGCACAGCCTTTCTACACATAAACTGTGCAGGCCATTTTTCCCACATGGTGTTCATGCTGTAATGTTGCTCTTGGCAGCAGGGAGATCCCACTAGATGAGGAGGTGGGGTGTCAGGAACTGCTCTCCTTTCCACCACAGACTAGCCAGTCTGCCAAAGCTGCCAACCAAAACACTGGCCCACTTAATCACTAACCACAGCCAAGTATACACACACACACACGCACGCACGCACGCACGCACGCACGCACGCACACACGCAATTTGATTCCTGCTGCCACATGGTAAATGTGAATTGTGAATGAACTGTTTATACTGTAAGTGTCTGAAAATCAGCCTGGTGTTCAGATTCTCCGGTTATGTCCAGTATACTTGTAGCAAAAAAAAATAAAAGCAAAAATATTATAACAATATCAAACATCTGAGTCCTGTCAGTGTAACAAGTGTTTAAACTTATTTTAATGTTTTCACAAGGTCTGGGCTTTTTAATGAGCCTTAAATTATGTCAGTCGTAGCAAAGCATACTCCAACTCTCTAATTTAATACGATCCCAAATGTCAAGTACTAATTGAGCATGGTAAGTGAGCAACATGTGATTCACAGCAAATAACTTCGTAAGTGACATCACGAGGCGGAATGTGAGTCTCAAAGGCATCCTGAGAAGAGTAAAGGGAAACTGAAACAGATGTTTAAAATGCAAAGAGACAGGAGACATCAAAATACACTGTATATAAAAACGATGATGTAAAGTGAGGAATTAAACAGCACAGAGCATGATGTTTTAGAAAAATAATCCACAACAGTTCGTTACCGCAGGCCAGATTGACAACACATCCCAAGTTGTTGTTTTTAAAGATTCCTTCTATAATACAGCAATATTCCAAACACTAACATTTTGATTTATTATTTACATTCTAATTCATCTTCATTCATATTGACTTTTTAACCATTTATAGTACGTCTGCCATGGGGTTTGATTCCTAGCCAATGCCTAAAAACCCAGCCACTGGGTGCAGCCCACACATACTGTAGTGCTTGGGCACGTATTGAATGGGAGGTTTGCATCAGGAAGGGCATCCCAAACCAGAAAGTTCTCTGTAGGAAGAAAATGTTCTGATCATTAAAAAGCAGTCTTCTTTCATAAAGGTTCATAAATTTGGTCATATTAGTCATTATGTTTTATTTATTTATTTTTTCTTTAAATATAAATGTTTCCTTTCCCATCTATTATTAGCGGTAGCTCGTCTATATAAAAAAAAAAGTCCCTGTACATGTACTATTACTAAAGAAACAACATACTGTTTGAGGGGTGTTCAAGTCAGACCGGGACTTTTAATAACAACATAGTCACAAGAGTACCCAGCATTTCACTAGTGCTTGTATACCATCAAAGTAAAATGATTTCTTAGTACACTCGATCAGACTGCCTGCTTCACCTCGGAAACTCTGGCCTCCCAGGAACTCCTTGTTCATGTGGAAATGGCTCGGGCCTGTGTGGCGGATGTGGCAGTAACTCCCAGTCAAGTTCCTGTAATGTGCAGGTGGTGTTTGTGAATGATTCTTTGTACAGTTCCCACAGACGCTGGTGAAACATTATCTGTTGATTTTCAAGGATCAGACGTTCCATTTATATAAAATAAACGTGTAGACATTAACATCCTTTGTGTTAAAAAGGTACAGTACTGTGCAAAAGTCACATGCAAATAAATGAGGTAGAGAAATAATAATAATAAAAAAACGCTATAAAGCTTAGTAAACAGTAATTAATGAAACAAAGTACGTATTTGGCATGACAATGCTTTGAGGACCCTTTAGTCTCAGGTACAATGTGTGCGGTTTTTATTATAAGGGCATTAGCTACCACTTTTTTCCTCAGCATCCTGTAGAACCAGTCACAGCTCCTGTGAGGACTTGTCTGTGGTACCTGCTTCTTTTTCACATTAAAATCCCAGCAGCTTCCTTTTTTTATGGTCTAAAAATGGTCACTTATATAACATGCTACTTTCTTTTCTGGTAAATTTTTTTTTTTTTAAATCTGTAACTATTAGTTTATTAGCGGACAGTTTTGGGGAAGTTACTCAAAAAAGTAACATCTTACAAATTACTAATTACTACTTTAAAACTGTAATTAGTTTACATCACTGATTATTACATGTGAAAAGTAGAGATCTCGCAAAAAGTTCGCAGGGAAGATAATACTCGGATGAGAGTTACACGTGCGTTGTTAAACAGGCATGGAGAGAATTACTGCGTAGAATTTCTGAATAGCTGAGTTTTACTTTCAACTTGGCCTAAAATATAAAGACATTCGGTTTGTACTCGGAGCTTGGCCTTTCCGTATTTTGGCGTCGGAAGTATGAGTCACGTGCCCTCAATTTTTTCCCCCCTCCTATGTCCGGGTTTTTTTCTTCTTCTCCATTTTTTTTTCTTTCTCGCGCCTCATGTCCCGGGTTTTTTTCCCCCCACAGATTCCAACCAATCCGTTTTTTCTCTTTTTCTTTTAACGATCCCCCCCTCATCCATGTCTTTTTAAGGGCTCCGTAGATTACTAATTATGTTCCTTTCAAGTTAATTTGAAAACATCTGTCACTGCGTGCACCTGTGATGGGTGTGCTCCTCAACCTGTTGTCGCTCCTCGCTCACTCCGTAGACTCCCTACGTAGGCGTCTCCCCCTTCTGCAGGTGCGCGAACGAGCGATGTCGCTAGATCGGGCCAGCTGGCGATACTTAATGCTAACGGATCTCGGGCTTTCTCATCGTTAAAAATCCTCAGCTTTTTTCACCTTCCTTCCTCCTTTAACCCGTCTCGTTCCCCGTTTTTTTTTCTAAATAAACCGACGAATGATTAAAGCGCATGCGCGTTAACTGACGCTACCGCGCAAAACGTGATTTTTAAATGCATTCGGCTTAATTTTAAAACACTACATTTGTAACGCTAGTAACGTAATGTTCTTGACATTGGTAGCGGTAATCAAATTACATGCATTTTAAAATGTAAAGCATTACATTACTGCGTTATCAGGAGAAGTAATGAATAATTACAGTAATTAGATTACACCCAACTCTGGTGGTGGAATACAGATGTTTGAAAATCATAAATGTTTTTGTAATGTATTTGGGTTAATATAATAATATAAAGTCACAAAATCTACAACAAAGTTTGGACTAACGAAAAAAAGAAGAAAAAAAAAAAAACAGTGTGCCTAAGATGCACAGTATTGCATGCAGTATGTGAATAACAACCTTTTTAAAATATTCTCTTTAAACCTGGTGGGATGTGAGCTCTGAATTATCAAAAAATAAAATTAAGGAATTGTTTTTGAAAAAAAAAAAACTGAAACAAGCTTCTGCAAATACCTGTTGTACTAATTTGCACATGCAGTTGTTTTCAGGCATTGTAAATCACATTGCAGCTCTAAATGAATCCATCTCCATAGACCAGGGGTCTCAAACTCAGTTCCTGGAGGGCCGCAGCCCCACAGAGTTTTGTTCCAACCCTGCTCCAACATACATACTATGTAGTTTTCAAAAAAGCCTTAAT
This sequence comes from Clarias batrachus, assembly GCA_003987875.1. Classification (NCBI taxonomy): domain Eukaryota; kingdom Metazoa; phylum Chordata; class Actinopteri; order Siluriformes; family Clariidae; genus Clarias; species Clarias batrachus. Next base: position 636,901 of record QMIH01000488.1, read on the forward strand.
AACTTGTTTAGTTGGATCAGGTGTTTTTAATTATGGTTGGAACAAAACTCTGTAGGGCTGCAGCCCTCCAGGAATTGAGTTTGAGACCCCTGCCATAGACCATCCAGCCTGCATTTTCAGCTGTAGGGAGAAATGTGGCAAATGGCATATTCATTAAGACAGACATGGAAAAAAGAACAAGTTCATCTATAGAAGACACTTCTCCATGGATCATCTTATTAAATAAGCTTGCACATTTTTGGCAGCTAGTTTCCATATGCTTCTACACATTATACATCAGAACCAAAAGAAATTGACAGCATGGTGTACGTGATGTACAGTTTTGTTCATGTTATTGTATGCCAATCCTAACTCTGTCCCCACTTCACAACAATTATTATATTTTAGTAGTTTAGTTTTACGTATACTGTATAGTGTACAGTATGTAGCAGATTATTTAATGCATTCCATGCATCCATCCATCTAGTAACCGTTGTAGCTCAACTCGAGACTGGAGGCCAGTGGTGACCATTATGTCTTATGTACATATACTTATATACTTATGCTTATATACTTATGTCCATTGTAAGATCATGGTAGGACCTCAACATCCACACACTACCGGCAATTTGGGAACGCCAGTTAACCTAATCTGCATGTTTTTGGACTGTGGGAGAAAACCAGAGTAACCAGAGTAACCAGAGGAAACCCACCAAACAAACTCCATGCACACAGACCAGACGCAGGAATCGAATCCAGGACCTGGAGGTGCAAGGCGAGAGCCACCATTAGTCCACCGCGCCACCTTATTAATGCATTGCTTAGCCAAAATTTGATCAGATTTCCCTTCTTTGCTTTAATATATTTTTTGACATATATATCACTGATCTTAGCGATTTAACTGAGTTTTAGTCTGCATGGTAACACTAGTGAAGGCATTTTTGCTATCATTAAAATATGCCTATTGTAAAAATACAGTAACCTGCTAATTTGCTTACGCATTCCAATTTTTTTGCACTGCTTTTTTATGGTTTTTTTTGTGTTTTTATTATTTTTATTTATTTTATTTTTTTTACAGTATTTCGTCCAAAGTTTTAGTTCCATTAAACAAAGCCACACATCCGTAAATAGACTTTTTTTCCCGCATAAAACCTTCAAGCTTTCTGGGACTTTTCCTGCAGTGACAGAAGCAGGTGAGAGCCGAAGTTTGTGTAAGAAAACGGCTCGCAACAACTCAAACTGCTCGGAACAACTTTCTTGCTGATTTACTTGTAAAACTGCATGACAGTGAACCTGAGAGAATGAATGCTTTTTAAAGAGAAAGGGTGGTCACTTTGAATTTTTAATTTATTAACTGCACTTTATAGCAATGACCCTAACATTGACATACAGAATTATGTTATTGGTGCATTAAAGATTGACATGGCATTTCATTTTTAGATTTAGTTATCTAAAAGCCACCAATGAGAGGCTGCAATAGAAAGGGTTGAAATTTGCCAGACTGCTTCAAATGTGGTAGTAGCCCTCGTGAAAAGTAAACAAAAAAACATGCCAATGCCCTGTCACACTCTGACGAAGACTATGAAGTTGCCGCTTCATAAAGAACACATCAGGAATGGGGTCAAAATGGAAAAATGTGTGTTTATCAAGGTCATGCTACTTTGTAGCCACATATCTGTCAGATTCTCAGTGCATTTATCATGTTGTCTCTAATTTCCTATCATGCATAAGATCATGTGTCAAATACACTTCTCATGCACCTACTACGTTGTCATTGCATCCAGCAGGCTGGTACAGTATGAATACGGTACAAACCCTGTACTTTAAAGTAAAATTAAAATTAAAAGTAGTCCATTTAAATGTCAAACTGAATAAAAATACAAAACTACTCACCTTAAACGTTACATGAGTTTCAAAAGTTTTAAGATTGTGTTAACTCACAGTAGCCTTTTTCAGAGTAAAAAAAAAAACCTTATTTCTGTCTCTCTCTCTCTCTCTCTCTCTCTCTCTCCGTTATATGACTGTGATTGTGCTGTTTTCGTCTGTGTCTCAGCTCTGCTTCTGATTTAAAATCCCTGTAATGTTATTAAATGTGTCATATGGAAAAACAATCACGCATAATTGTAAGCAAGTGGTGAACATCTTGCTTCAGATACTACACACACCACTGTGGTTTACATGCAAAAATGTAGCGAAGAAAAAGTACAGATACTTGTTTTAGGATGTAGGGGAATAAATTTAGAAAAGCCTCTTCTAATAAAATCACTTTATTAAATGTAAACCACATATGTGGGTGATGTGTACCTAATGTAGATGCATATGATGAACTTCTACAGCATGGCATGGGCTTACCACAGTCATAGCACAAGCACTGAAGAGGTCGTTGTGAGAACTCCAGTCACGCAGCAACGTCAGGATGCTATCCAATCTAACCCCGTCTGCACCGTGCTTATTGTGTGTCAAAGATATTGTGATAGTTTTGTTGGTAATTGTTGTGTTAATAGTTTTTCTTGTGTTTTGCTTTGACTATGTCCTCAGCCAGGCTTTGTTGATGCTCATGATCCTCCAAATTTTAAGGACGTATTGGGAACTTGGCTCAGTCTGACAGTGGTTGTATGGACGAATAAAGCATTCTCATCACCTCAAGATCTCTCCGGTTCATACAACTCCATGTTTACACAAGCGTCGTGATGAGGATTGATGACATAACCCGAAAATAGACTTTTTCTTTAATTAAACGGCAACTTTTTAAAAAATTAGTAGTAAAAAATCTACCTGATTGTATTTGGATCATCGCATAAGGACTGACCTGTACTAATCATAAAAGACTCTTGAATTTGTTCAGGATAAAACTGCCGTAAGAACATCGTGATATGATATACTGTACCTATAAATCTGTTCCTGTAAATGTCACATTGGAATTTTTTTTAGTTAAAAAGCAAAATTTTTAAGGGGACAATTTTGGCATATTGGAGGTATTTTGTGTTGTAATTGTGTGTGTGTGTGTGTGTGTGTGTGTGTGTGTGTGTGTGTGTGTGTGTGTACAGTATGTGAGGAAGGTGATAATGATTTCAGTTTCATACAGCAGTATTTACATATAGTTTAACATCTTCAGTCTCTTAGTATCGCCACAGGTATGCATGGCGCAGCAGCTCAGGCCAGTAATTCGATTGCCTATACAGAAAGTTGACATTCTCTTCCTATATGTCTATTCTTCTATTCGTTATCCCTGCTTGAGCTCTAGGAATCCAGACAGGCATGCTGTCCAGCGTGAACTAATAACTAACGGCCGGTGTGTTGTGTAGCCTGGCGCCCATGCTGAGTAATGGCGTGAGGCTAAAGAGCCGGTAAGCGATAGCCGAGAGAGCAGCCATGGAGTGTGAATCATACCTCATTACTCAAAGCCCTGAAAGCCTGTAGAGTTGCAGACCGCATTGCCACTAATCTCTCCGTTTTTAATCATTCTAACTTGACACAGAATACGAGAATAGAGCAGGAAGACAGCATTATAAAAAGACAGGACTTATAAAGGTTTTATCTCTGGTTTTGTCCCTGTTTTCTCTTATCCTCACTCACTCACTCACTTTCCTTCAGATTCTTGCCTGATTCTTTGTCTATGTAGGTTGCCATGGCGACTGAGGTCTTAATTGGCTTGTTAGAGTGTCATTTGGCTTATTGTGGTTAGTACTGCCTGTCTTCTGTCCCTAACTAAAGCAGGAGAGAATGTTCATGAATGGAAGAGTAAAAAAAATATATATATATATAGAACAAAAGAATTTGAATTGTGTGTGTGTACACAGAGACATGCAGAAAGGGTTGCGCATGCACAAAGAATAAAGATGTGGCTCATTTTTGTGCAATTTGTCCTGGAGATCAGGAGTCCATCTGCTTTCTTCTTTCACGCTTCATTATAAATGAGCAGCTACCTGAGGTGATAGAAAGTCATGTGCAGCTGTGAGTTGTCGCAATATTCAACTCAGACCCATACTAATTAAGGGCAGACCTCCGGGCTAAGGCTGAATTAGTTCTCCTGCTATCTTTTCAGAAGTACACTACCAATAAGGTTCCCCATGGTGTGTGACATAATTACAATATTATTTCAATTCTTTGAGACAGCCAAAGACCAGAAGGCTTGGGATAAGGTTTAGAGAAGACTTTTTCAACCTGATATCTACCTACTTCATCTGTAGTATGCAGTATGTATTACTGCCATAGGCAGAAATGAAAAAGCTTTCACTTTCAATTCCTGTTCAATTTGTAGGCTACTGCTTGCATTATCAGTGTGTTTTTCTTGTTTTGTTTTCTTGTTTTTTTTTTCTGTTTTTTTTTTCTCTCTTAGTGATATAACGTATTGCACATGATTATGGTTACCAAGCAACACCATGCAAACATTTTAACTAGCCATGTCTTTGAATTGTGAGATCACTGACATTATATGACATCCAATTCATTTTTAGGATATTTCAGAAACTGAACAGCAGCTTGGTGGAATGCATTTATTGGGAGCTGTTTTCCCTGTTTTCCATCTGATTTCAAATGCACTGATTTATGCAAAAGCATACTGTAAGAGAATGTGCGATATTTCAGATTATAGCATGGCTGTGATCCGGTCGTATGATGAGGGCAAAGCCCAAGTGCTGAAGGCATGACAGCACAACCCTGAGTGATTTTATACAGTATAACGGTTCTGCAAACACGATTTATTACCAACAGATTATGATTTCCATCTTTATTTAATCAGTTATTTTGCTCCGCCAACATACTGTATATATTTTCCTGACTGGTGGAACTAACTAAGCGCAACTGGCGGAGCTGGCGACTAACAGTTAATGACTGACAGTTAGTGAAATTAACACTTTTAAATTCCTACTGGTACAATGTAGAGGGGCGGCATGGTGGTGTAGTGATTCGCACTGTCACCTTGCACCTCCTGGTTCGATTCCCAGCCAGGCTCGATTCCCATCTTTGTAGTTTGCATGTTCTCCCCTTGGTGGGTTTCCTCTGGGTACTCTGGTTTTCTCCCAAAGACCCGCAGATTAGGTTAATTGGCTTTCTCAAATTGCCCATAATGTGTGTATGTGTGAGCCTGCGATGGATTGGCACCCTGTCCAAGGGTGTACACCACCTTGTGCCCTAAGTCTCCTGGGATTGGCTCCAGGCCCCCGCGACCATGAGTTAGTGAGTTAGTGAGAGTGCTGACAATGTAGAGGTAATGGACAGTCCTTGTAAGGTTCTGTATATGTGTCCACTTATTCCGCTCATGGGGTTGCATCTCAAATGCTGTTAAGTGGAAAGCTACAGTAGTGTGCTATGTAGTGTGTGCAATCCATTGTTAAACTTGCCAAGAAGTGCCCTTGATCAGGGTTTCCAGAGCGATTTGGTATTCAGCCTTGTGTTAGGAGCTAGATAGCTTTGTAGCAGTTTGATGAAAAGAACACAGATGGTTCACAGGTGATTCAGAGTGACTGAGAAGTGCAGTAGTTACTAAGGAGTCAGTCGTTGTTTAAGATGACATCATGTTATTATTTCTTGCTGAAAGGTTGTAGGGGATGTAAGGTATTATGCTAAATTCTCCTTTTGGTCATTTTTCGACATTCAGATAGGTCTCCAGAGTCCATATACAAACAAAAAAAAACATGAGGAAAAAAAACCTTCCCAGCATTTCTTTTGTATTTTTATTTATTTATTTATTATATAATTTTTCCATTTCTGTATTGGCCAGGGTTTTAACAAGCCAAATCTTTTTTTCCCCTATTGTGACCTCATATAAGATGCTATCCTTCCCCTGCTTGTTTGTTGCTCAGCTCTGCAGTTCTCTGGTGGGGCGTGTCACAGTGCAGTAGTAGCCCATTTCCATAAACACTGAAATGTCACATTTGGTAGAGAAGTGACATAAAAGGAGACCTTTAACTTTGAAGTCTGCAAAGCGATGTCAGTGCACAATGTCAGGATTACTGTACCTTCTCAATATACTGTATAGCGCTTCTGTCTAGTCTGCATACTATTGTACATATATGGTCCTGGTCTCTATGAAGTATTCCTTTCTTCTTCTTTCATCTCCAGTGTTAAAGCATTGCACCACAACAGTATGATGTTTCTGTCTATCTGTATGCGTGTGTTTGTCTTTTTTGTACAGAAGCTCTTTAGGGATGCATCCATCGTTCAGTGAACTGGAAATATCCCTGTCAGTATCACTAGTCTAAAAATATCACTCAGATACTCAGAGCTTTGTTAAACACTCAACCTGTTTAGCCGTTCTTACTCTCAATCGCGTTCTCCCTCCCGTCCGCTTTTTCTCTGTCTGTGTCAGACGAAGTGCATGCAGCTCTATGGCCAGGCTGTTGGAATGCTGTTGTATAAATACCCATCCTTTTTTCTTTACTTTTTTTTTTTTTTTTTAAATGTTAACAGCCTCATGAGTGCTGTTATATAAACAAATCGTTAAATATCAGCGCAAGTGCGTAAATGCTCCTAATGAGGCCTTGGGGAGGCGTTGTTTGTAGACAGCTCCACAATAGAATAGCGGCGGTTGAGAATTTAGGTCGGTGTGCTCATGTGTGCGTCAGACTCGGCTGAATCCGTGTTTTACTCTCATTAATGTTTCCTTTTCTTTACAGCGTGCAACCTACTGTGCTCAAATTGACCATGTCGACCCATGCGTAAGTGCAGCGTGTTTAATTTTTAAAGCTGAATAGTCTCAAATAGTCTTTTTTTTTTTTTTTTGGTCTGCCTTCTGCTTGTCCGAAGCCAGATTGTGTCCCTCCCTCGTGAAAGAGAATGCGTGAGATGGAAGGACACAAGAGGTTGGTATTCAGAGGCTTACAGTATTTGGCTGTGCACTTAACAGCGATGTCTCTTTCCGTACTCCCATCTGTTTTGGGAAGAACAGGTGATGAGAGAAGCACTTCAGCTGTATTGTCTGCTTTCAAAAGTGCCCGTCTTCATTTTGCCCCCGCCTCCCTAGTTTTTTAATCCTATCTCTGACGTCCAGGCGCATCCATCTGAAATGCATGTTCATTCATTCTTCAATCTGAATTAAAGAGAGAGCAGTTGAAAGGTTCTTGGCTGCGGGGGCATATTCAGGCGTGGCGCAGCAAGGAGAGGAGAGGCCGGAGCGGATGCAGCGTGCTGCGGTTATGGCAGCTGGAGAGAAAGTGACTGTTATTTTTGGCATGTGGTTTCGAAGCAGCTGGAGCTGTTAGAGCAGCAGCATCGGTTCCGTGCTGCACAACGTCACCATGTGCTCCTGAACCACCAGGCTCGTGCCGGCTCATGCAGCGCAGAGAAATCTCTCCTAAAAGCTCCACTCGCTCGTGCTTGATCAGTGACACATCTCAGCATAATTAATCAACGTCCAGCGGTCCATATTGTGGTGGAGGACAGGAGGAAAGTATAATCATGTGCCATCATTAACCAGCGTCAGGAGATCTCGGGATGATTCATGAGCATGCTTTTGACATTTCAACAACCCACAGTTTGTTCCCTTTCAGAGCACAAGCAACTTGAAAACCTGTGTGGTTTAACTTACAGTACAAGATGCACAAAGCGTGTGTGTATGTTAAGAATGTGCAAGTGCATAACGCTGTTGTACAAAAAAAAACATTTGCATGGAAAGTGTTAATGCATTTGTTAGTTTATGCAGAGCACTTTTGCTGAACGGTTTGTGCGATTTGGTGTGTATAAGTGTGTGTGTGTGTGTGTGTGTGTGTGTGTGTGTGTGTGTGTGTGTGTGTTTAGGATTATTGGATAGAACAGAAGCTTGCCGAAAGGCTTTAATCATTTTTTTTTTTTTCTGAAAAGATTTGAATTCCCTCGTTTGCTACGACTTACTCTTTGAATGTCAACTCGCCCAATCACGTGACGGTGTAGTTTGTATTAGCATTTAAAAAGAGAAAGCAATGTTTACTGACCGCGTTTCTTTCACAGCTCCTATTAAGATGAATAATTTATTAGTGTATAGAATGCACTGAATTATGGTCTATTAACAGGGTTTCATTTAGATAAATATGGATTAATAGCATTTTTTTTTACCTAGTATGTTTTTTATAATGGATTTTTAGTTTCTAGTGTTGAATTATTCGAATGTTTTGTCTCAATTGTGAGCAGGTTAATGCGTCTCAAATGGTTTTAAGATCCCAAGACGTTTAGTATTTGTATTGAGAGATTCTGTACTTTCTAGCCCAGTGGTTCACTTAGCACGTCCACCATAGAAAGCCAAATAAATGTTCACAAATGATTTGAGGGTTTGAAATGTGCTGATGTGTTTCATAAGGTGAGAACAAAAAATGCAGACAAAAAAAAAAACAGTTTTGGTCTCAGTTTAGTTCCAATAAATTCTCATTTGAATCATTTAAAGTGAGGACGCAAAAGTGAGTTTAATCGTGTCCTCACTCTAAATGCTTCGAATGAGAATTTATTTTCAACTAAACTGAGAAAATGTAAAAATGTGCAAAATGCATCGTATCGTGGGTTTGCACATTTCTTCCACATTTTGTGAGCTGCTAAACTGATCTGAGACTTACAAGCTAATGTAAAAGACAAAGTGATATGATCTGGATATTTGAACCAAAAAAGAAAAAAAAAAAA
>QMIH01000488.1:645531-657445 GCA_003987875.1 Clarias batrachus
ATATTATGATACAAAAATATATTCAACTTCTTTATATTTTCATGATAATCTTATTTTAACACCAGCTTCATTTAAAAAAAAACACTTTATAGGTACGTACATACAGTATTAGTGGTACATATCGAAAATGATCTGTTTAATTCAGATTTGGCAAATACTTATTAAAGTAGACTATGGTGGTGTTTACATTACAAGCCTCAAATCCAGTCTTCTACCTTTATATGACACAGATCGGATTGTTTAGTTGTTTTTCAGATTGGCGCTGATTAAATATGGTCCTAGAATACACGGCCATGTGACTTGAATGAGAAATGAATCAGATCTGAACTCCGGACATGTGTAAGTGGTTGACGTCATCAGTCAGCGCTGGCATGCATGGATTTCTGAGCAGCGCTACCAATACCTAATGTGAGGCGTCTGAGTCTCTTCCTTCTTCTGTACCTCAACAACAGCCAACTAAGTGCTTTCCGTCCTCCCAAGCATGCTTTTTTTTTTTCTTTCTTAGAATCGCATCCATTGTTTGAAATGAATGAGATAGCACAAATATAATTTGTTTTACCCCAGATGGCAGGAACAAAGATGTAACAACGTGCGCATATGTGCCATTTCAGAGGACAGACGTGTGAATGTGAACACAGCCTAAGTGAATTTGCAAAAGGTCTGCAGAACAGACATAAATTGTGCTCTATTTCTGTCAAATGCTATGTGCAAATATTGTAAAGAGGCTGGAAGAAGATTCTAAAAATAGAGCAATTAAATTCAGCAGTGGAATGATTTGACCACACACACCTGCTTTGTCTGAACATTCGGTTGTTGTGAATCGAATACATACTGTCTTTTGGATATTCCAATTTTTCCATCTCCATCAAGTGAGATATTTTTCCCCGTTTCTTAATTTCCATTTAAACCACACTAGAACCCCACAATGACTCATGAGTCAACTGCACTTTACTATACATACACCATTCTGTACACTGCTTCTTTGTTGGAGTCTTTTTAGACTAATGTCATACTTTTTATTCAGTGAAAGTGAAACTATCAGGTATGATCAGTGTTAATATATTGAACCCTCATGCATGTAATAGGCAATTTAGCGTGATGAAGCTAAACTGGATTGAGTGCATTTGTGGACTTACAAAAGACTCCATGCCTCTCCCTCTTCTTCCTCCCCTTTCCATTTTCTCAGTGAACTAATCCTCTCCAACGTGGATGCTGATGTTTCCGGTAATTGGCAGTGCCACGTGACCAGTTCCCGTGGCAACAGCACCATTGGCATGGAGATTGTGGTATTGGAGACATCTGCACTGTACTGTTCTGCAGAGAGGGTGACCGGCAACAAAGGTGACTTCAGGTGTGCAAAAGGATAAGAAACCCCACCGTTTCATCGTTCGTAACCACACACAGTATTCAGACATCCAGACTTACTTAGCTCAAGATCCGATTTGTCTCCAGGGTTAATCAAAGGCATATACAGTACACTGGCATTCATAGCAAGCAACAAATCTTCTGCGCATCCCAATCCGAATTCTGCATAAACCAGCAAATTACACACAACTCTCATTTTTTATGATCATTAACCATGTCTATGGCTGGCAGGGCACCACTCAGTAGTTAATGAGACGGAGCCGACCGCCTCGCTCCGGCTGAATGTCTCAGCATTGCTGCTTTTGTTGTGCCCTGTGCTCCTTTATATAAGTTTTCTCTGCTTTAGTTTCCCCAAACCTTTCATCTAGCTGCATTCTGCTGCCACAGTTTCTGCACAATATGGATGTAAAGGAAAATCGGCTCATTGTTATGGAGAAAAAAAAAAAAAAAAACACTGCACGTTTCTTATGACAAGCAATAACTCGACCAGAAATTATATTTTTATTTGAATGAAATACCCATTTAGCATTGCAGTATTTTCCACAAGTCCAAACTGGAACATTAGTTAGTATAATTTTTCTTAACATGCATGGAGAATTCCTTATAATAAGTTTGTAAGATACATCTGGATTTAATAGTCTAGTACAAGATAAAAATTTAATAAATTTAATAGCAATATTAGCATTATCTTGGCACCAGTGTGAATCAATTACATTTCTCAAGCAAGAGTTTTCCATAATACACAGTACGTAAAATGTATGTGCATATACATACACTAATGTACAAACAGTATAAAACACTTTCTAATGGGAACAGCAGAAATCATTATTTAAACTAACATTTATTAACATGTTATTTCATTTCATTTATTCTTTCGGATCTGACACTGCTCTTGTGTCCTACAGGTGGCCTAAAACCCAGGCTGGTTTAATGGCGTTTCTCCCCTGTGCCACAGCCTCCTACAGCTCTCAAGAGAAGAGGGCGTGGCGTAGATGTGATAAGCAGGGCCGGTGGGCGGAGGACGACTACAATCAGTGCCCTTACTCCAGCAAGTTCACCCGGGTTCTGCATGAACTTACACAGGTGGGCTTACACAAAATGATCAACATTACTTCTTTGTTTGGCTGCTCATGCTGGGAAAAACAACAGTTGTGCACAGAATGAAATTACTACGTATTAGAATTGGCTAGGGCACATGTCGAGTCCTGCTAAGGCTGGTCTAAGTGGTCCCACGGTCAAAAGATTACATTTTGCTGGTTTTATTTTCTGTTAGTTCTGTCTTGCAGATAATGTGATGCGCTATATGCATGCAAGTGTTTAGTTAATAGAAGTAAAGTGCAGGAAGTGCATGAGGCCACCAGGGTAGCTACAAATGGAATATTAATGAAAAAGCCACAGAAACGTTGACAGTTTTTTTTTTTTTTTAATCTCTCCTTTTCAAAAGACAACCTGTCCCAAGCGTGCTGCACAGTCAGAAAGAACTGTAGCTTTATGTCAGGTTATCTCCTTCTGCAGTGCATCTTGATAATGTTGTCAGGGTTTCTCTGTTTAAGCAGTGCTCACTCACTCACTCACTCATCGTCTATACTGCTTAATTTTGTGTACAGGGTTGTGGGGGGCCTGAAGCCTATTTCAGGAGACTTAGGGCATGAGGTGCCAGGGTATACCCTGGACAGGGTGCCAATCCATTTTTTCATGTACTCTGGGCAAATTGGGAACGCCAATTAGCCTAACCTGCATGTCTTTAGACTGTGGGAGGAAACCAGAGTACTTGTACTCGGAGGAAACCCACCAAGCACGGGGAGAACATACAAACTCCATGCACACAGAGGTGGGAATTGAACCTGGCCGGGAATCGAACCCGGACCCTGGAGGTGCAAGGCGACAGTGCTAACCACTGTGCTTTAAGCAGTGCCATGGTATTTAATGTGGTTTTTGTACTGGTCTTGTCCACATTTATGTAACATAATTTGCTCTTTGCCTAGTTGTGTTCACCTGCTCTATGTTTAATTATAATCAGTGTGTCTATTGTGTCTTTATACCCTGTTGTGGCCGCCTGGGTCTTCAAGATTTGTCCATTTAAATTTGGGGGACAGGCCCACTTTTTGCATGTGGGTATTCTCAGTATCAAAATATACCGTAGGGACCATTGACAGCTATTATGTGCCCAAGGATTAATAGAATAGAGCTGGGAATTGCTGCCCAGAGTGATTTGATCCCCAAAATATATGAATTTTGAAAGACCGAAATGCAAATTTCCCTGCTTAGGGAGCTACTGGACCACAGAGAGTCGGTGGACCATGTTCTAGTTTAGCAGAAAACTGAAAACAACATGAGTGAAAGAGTTGAGCAGCAAGGAAATTGACTTTCCAGTTTAGAGCCCCTAGTGGATATGATGCCATAGGCTATTCAAATTGGCTGCGATGGGGTCATACATTTAAAGTGCATGTGAAACGCCTATGTATGTAATACACAAGTTCCAATTTTTTAAATTTATTTGCATAGAATTTTGATTCACTCATCTACCTAATCGTAAATAACCCATATACATTAGATTTTGACTCGTTCATTAGCTCATTCTCTCTCTATACCGCCTATTCTGTATGGGGTTACAGGAGGCCTGGAGCCTATCCCAGGGGACTCGGATGGGATGGAGGGGGTGCCAATCCACCACAATGGCAAAATAAAGTATTAATAGAGTTATATTTATATGATATTCTAACTTACAGTGGAAGGCTGTCTATTACTATTGTACAGTATTCTATTGGGTCAAAGGGAAAGTTGGCCCCTTTGATGCCTTAACATGGAAAATGGTTATCTGAAAAGGGTCCTGGATTTAAAAAAAATAATAATAAAATTTGGGTAATTTTCTTCGATAAAACCACCAATTTATTTCTCTGAATTCAAGATCTCTGCTTTTACCAGGAAGCTGCAAATATACAGTAGTTAGCAAATAATTGGACCCAACTGCATCATTGTCCTGCCTAAATCATTGTAGGCTCTATCCTACAGAGATTATGAGTTTGAATACCTGTGATGCCACAGCCAATTTTATATCCAGGAGTGTTAGGAAGCTATAAAAAGGTATTTTATTCCCTTAAATCTGACATCATCTGCTTCTATAGAAAATTCCAGTGAGATAATTGAGCTGTTGCATCATACAGTACAATAAGTCATTTTCCAGTGCAGCTCTTCTGAAGGTGTTCAAACATTGACAGTTATGACTTTTTATAATCATAATAATCATGGTCTTTATCTTGTACCATTCCACCAATTTGCAGAAACAAAGGCTGTTTGTCAGAATGGTTAAAATCCTTGCCAGGAATGTATCCAGACCTTCGACAGCCTTGTCACAGTCTTGTTGCTCTCTTCATCTAAGCAAACTCCAGCCTTGCAAAGACTACAATCCGTGCTGATGTTTGAATGAGTGAGGCTAGTTTTCACATGCTTTATATAGCACCTAAATTAGCTGATGCAATTGTTCTGATGTATGATGCAACAGGCTAGTCAGATACGGTTTCTCCTTGGGATATACAGTATATGGATGCTGGTCATGTCAGATTAGATTGCAAAATAAACTTCATGCCTACATGTGAAGCAAATAAAACGTTTTAGTCAGGAAAAGGGTGCCATGGGTTCAATAATCTGCTAAGTGTCCATGCATCTTCCTGGTAGCTGCACAGGTTTGGAATTAAGAATTGCCCATTTGAATTATCCATGGATGCCTAGAAAAATCATTATGTGGTTCTTGATATATATAATTTTTTTCACCCAAATTGCATTTATACAAATAAGCATATGCAAATAGGGCACAACAACATTTTAAAGTGATTAAAGAATGTGTCATATGCAGTTTCTCAGTTACATTAAATATTGCTGTATTTCATTAGGAGAGTGGATGACATACATGACATGCCGTGATAGTACCCTATGTACAAGTTTAAGGCAAAAATATGGTATAAAAGCAGGTTATTTACAGTGCATGGAATGGTTGTTTGAGACAATAAAGCTAATGTATGGACATTCATGCAAAAGTTTGCTGGTTTTCACCTGGAAGGATTTTCAAAAAAATGTTACCCCCATTTTATGGCAATGACGTGCCAACCTTTCCTTTGCCCAGAGACTTGACCTTGTACAATAGGATTACTGTATATCAAAATGGCAGTCTGTCTCCTTGAGACTGTTGGTAGATTTCATATGCAACATCCCTGTATTGCTATGCATTACTATCATTGAGGATTTTTTGTCTGTAGCGGTGTGTTATCTTATTTTTATTCTGGAATTCCTGATGACTTTTTTTTTTGTACTTCCTGGTTTTGAGCCGAGTTTTCTTCCCTTGTTTCTAATTACGGATTAGTCCTGTTTACTGGCCTGTGTCTTGGCACGCACTATGAACTTGGATTATGATATTTTTGGATTTACCCCAATAAAGCATATACCTGTTTACACACTTGCATCCTGTCTCTCATTACAAATAGCCGCACCGGTGTATGTTTCAGGTCACGTAGCCAGTCTGATTTGTCAGTTGAAGCACTTTAGGTGGAATATTCATGTTTCAAAATGACTCTTTTTGATCTTTTAGCATTCCATCTTAAATTTTGACACATATGCATGGAGAATGCTAGACCTGTAACATGAATGATATACTTGATATTGATAATGATATTGCTGTAGAGTCAGCATTTTGTCTTTCTTGCACACAGTTTTATGTTATAGCTCAAAAAAAAATAAAGTAAAAACTTTGATCCCAAAACTTTCAAAAGGGTTGCATTGTTATGTTCTGGAACAGAAAATAGTGATACAGTAGAAGAGGTCTATATTGGTATGGTTACGTGTTAGATCTTCAGATGTCTAATTACTTAAATGATTAAAGCCTCTGAACAAATAAACATGATTAGTGTGATCTAACATTTGTAGAAATAATCCTTTTTCTCATGATGTGAGTTACAGAGATGTCCTCATCTCTTTTCCACACATACAGATACCAGTAAACACCTCCAACGCTCTGCTCATGGCGCAGCAGCTCTCCTCCATCACCAGCAACGCAGCGATGTTCGGAGATATGATGGATGTCATCTTTGTCACACATCTTGTTGAGAGGATCACACGTCTTGTGGATCGCCTCCATGAAGTAAGGGCTTTCACTAGGCTACTCGACACTATCAAGTCCTTTTAACTTACTTCATCTGTGTTAGTTTAACAATCTAACTTGAGTTCAAATGTTAAACTGTACAGTACTAGGAGAAAAAAGGAACTAGTTCATACATTATTCACATTATTTAGGAACTATTCTCATATATTTGAGAGTTACACTGGAAAATACCAAGGCTTATGATGCAAAGCCTCTATTTTCATTTCTACTTTCTCAAGACCCAGGAATTCCACCAAATGCCAATCCCAAGGCCTCACCTTATGCATTCACACAGTACAGTGGAACAGTATGAAAAAAAAAGTGTAACAAGAGACCAGCAGTGCTTTTTGATTCATGCAGGCAGTTACACACCTGATTTCATATCCAGAAATCTGCGCAGCTTACACTAATTAAATTTATAGCTATAACCTCGTGTGCCTCTTCGTAGTCGGATCAAAAGTCTGCACCCACAAAGGTGCTCTTGTAAGCTCCTTCCAAGCAAACAGCCTTCACACATTATATAACCGGCTGGAAGAAAGCAAATATGCCTTGCTAGAGTATAACTTTACAGCTAATTATGTCATGTACATTATAATGTTACAATCTGGGGTGATGACAAATTGCACCAGGGGCTATTAAGCAAAATTACAAGCGACTGAGTGGAAACATCTGTTTTTCAGGCTTTTCAAATCTCTCCCATTTCTCCAGCACTGAAAAGCCACACTGATTGTTGATACTTGTTGATACTCTTTTTGCTTGGTCCCACTCATTCCTGGGGGATTTGTTCTTCTATTTTTAAGCTAACACATGTCTCCTCTGAATGAACCCTTGTAGGACTTTTCAATGGACATCCTAAATATTTGGCGTGCAAAAATCATATTTGGCATGCACGACTTTATAGAGACGGTACAGTAGATTTTTGGTTGCTAGAGACAAACAGAAAGATTTCAGTGATAGCTATTTGTATTCCATTATAATGACCTATAGGGAAAAAAAATAATTTAAAAGACATAATCATGACAACAGTATATACAGAGTCATTGTACAGTACTTGCTTTACAGATAATGAATATTTCTACTATTACAGTACACTGGAAGGTTATTATAGTGTGTTGTTTCTGCCTTTAGTTTCCTTTAGTCTTAGAGGGTGATGTAATAAGCGGTTTGTCCCTGTTTTCGTATTACTCTCTCATTTGTATGCATTGACGGGAAACTAGTGGGGTGGGGTGAAGAAATGGGAGGTGGAGTTTATAACTATGTCTAGTTTTGCATTTTATTTTGTTTACATCCCAGTAGTTACATTGCACTTCATCTGAGATGTATAGATGCTGTACAGTTGTTAAACAGTGTGTGTTTTATTCTCATAGATATGTTTTATGTATTACAAAATACAGTATATTAGTACAAGACCCGTTCATGACCATGAAAAAATAACTGCACAGAACAACATGTTTTAATCCTGCATACATGCTGTACATACATATTGTAAAACCTTGAATTTTACCCTAATGAGTGATATCAGAGAATCCACAGAGAAGGAAGGGTTTCCTTCTTTTTTTCCTTTTTTCCTTTTAAACAAATCTGAACAAAGTTCAAACACTGAAAATTGTCTTTTGTTATCAATTTCATGCTTTGTAGTATGTACCTTCAGATGCTTCATTGATCAAATTTTAAAAGCTTTCTAACGTGTGGTTCACTTTACTAATGAAACAATTAAATTTTATTTCAAATCACTTTGACACTGCTACACTATATCTATTCATCCATCTGCCATAGGAAACTCTGTAGTCCAACTAGGGATCATGGAGGAAAATGGTGACCAGTGTATTTATTCCCATTTTTTACGACTGTGGGAGCACCTTTGGTCAACATTCACACATGCATTCACACATTATTCTCACTCTATACCGCCTTCCAATCGATTGGCGATTTGGGGCCGCCAATTAGCCTAATCTACATGCCTTTGGACTGTGGGAGGAAACCAGAGTTATAGTTGTTGTTGGTGTTGGTCTTTCCATGATACAATCCACTCACAAGCTTGGCACAGGTTTTTACATTGGATGCCCTTCCTTATGCAACCCTCTCACTTTTATCCCGGCTTGGAACCGGGACGCCATCTAGTGGCTAGGGTTTGGGCATTGGCTGGGAATCGGTGGTATAGTGGTTAGCACTGTCGCCTTGCACCGCCAGGGTCCGGGTTCGATCCCCGGCCAGGCTCGATTCCCATCTCTCTGTGCATGGAGTTTGCATGTTCTCCCCGTGCTTGGTGGGTTTCCTCCAGGTACTCCGGTTTCCTCCCACAGTTCAAAGACATGTAGGTTAGGCTATTAGCGTTAGGCTAATTGGCGTTCCCAAATTAGCGTTAGGCTAATTGGCGTGTGCCTATGTGTGTGTCTATGTGTGTGTGTCTGTGCCCTGCAATGGATTGGCACCCTGTCCAGGGTGTACCCTGCCATGTGCCCTAAGTCTCCTCGATGAACCTGAATACAGGATTAAGCGGTATAGATGATGAGTGAGTGAGTGAGTGTACCCCTGTATGCCTGTGGTGTTTTAAGTAGGTCAAATGTAGCATATGGCAGGATTCTAAAGAAGAGATGTCTGGTTTCCTGGAGGAAACCATAGGGATGTGGCTGTCTGAAACAATTTAGAAACTTAGCTGGCTAGCTGTAGGGGAGTTTACTTTAGGCACATACTGTAAGAAAAAAAAGTTTTTACCTTGCACAGTGCTACTACAGCTTAAGGGAAGAATCTTTAACTGAAGCTGTAGTAGCATTGTGCAAAGTAAGAACTTTTTCCTTGTGTGCCCAAAGTAAACATGCCTACAGCTAGCTCATACAGTATATGTAATCACGGTAACATATTGACTTACATATGCTTACAGCCCTGGAGGAATGTATTTGTGTATAATTATAGCCATGTGGTATTAGTTATTAAACAGATTTGCAAACATACCAGAAGGTATTTGCTTTGCTGGCACTTCTGTTTTCATATGTGTTAGTTGGAACATAACTTAAAATAAACAGCAGTTACAGCTTTTTAATGTATGCCTATCCTTTATTTATATATATTTATATATGAAAAGCCTGGTTTTAGACCACAATAATACATTAGTATGGTGTAAGGCCTCCTTTCGCGGCCAATACAGCATCAATTCGTCTTGGGAATGACAGATACAAGTCCTGCACTGTGGCCAGAGGGATTTTGAGTCATTCTTCTTGCAGAATAGTGGCCAGGTCACTACCTGATGCTGTTAGAGGAAAATGTTTCCTGACTCGTTCCTCCAAAACACCCCAAAGTGGCTCAATAATATGTAGATCTGGTGACTGTGCACGCCATGGGAGATGTTCAACTTCCCTTTCATGTTCATCAAACCACTCTGTCACCAGTCTTGCTGTGTGTATTGGTGCATTATCATCCTGATACACGGCACCGCCTTCAGGATACAATGTTTGAACCATTGGGTGCACATGGTCCTCCAGAATGGTTCGGTAGTCCTTGGCAGTGACGCGCCCATCTAGCACAAGTATTGAGCCGAGGGAATGCCATGATATTGCAGCCCAAACCATCACTGATCCACCCCATGCAGTCTGGGTGGTACGCTTCTTTGGGACTTTTCCACACCGTAACTGTCCCTGATGTGGGAAAGACAGTGAAAGTGGACTCATCAGAGAACAATACATGTTTCACTTTGTCCACGGCCCAAGATTTTCGCTGCTGGCACCATTGAAACCGAGGTTTGGCACTGGCACGGGTGATCAAAGGTTTGCCTATAGCAGCCCAGCCATGTGGTTCGTCCTTCTTCGGGGTATGCTGACATTACTCTGGATACCGTGGCTCTTGATACATCACAAAGACTTGCTGTCTTGGTCACAGATGCGCCAGCGAGACGCGCCCCAACAATCTGCCTCTTACTGGTGGAATGTGTAATCAATGAAGATTGGCCACCAGGCTGGTAAAATTTAGCCATGAAACCTCCAACACTGTGTATATTTCCTGGAAGACAGTTTACTGTATATTAACCCTTAGGAGTCGGCGGACTTCTTCAGGGCCCCAAAACTCCATCAGACCCCTAAGGGTTAAATGGCAGTAAGATGTTTCTATTCATAACCTACATATCATAATGCATAAACAGCACATGTGATGCTCCTGTCAGAGGTATTTTATATTTAAATAAAATTTTTATTAATTTAATCTATTTAGTTTTAAACGCATACTGAAGCTGCTTATGTATTACCTACACACACAAAAAAACACAGATTGGATGGAAATAAGCAAACACTTAAGAACTTTTGATCGGATAATTACTGCAGTTCTTTTAATCCTAACTGATGCAGGGAGTAGCTTCTCAAGGCGCCTTCCAAGGCGATTAAACAATTGCCTTGGAAGATGTATCCTGTGGTCATTGAAAAGATGTTAGTGTGTTTAAATTATTGACCTGGAACTAATGATTGACCCTATTCCAGAGCGATCAGGGTAAGAAGGGAAGCACACGATGTGATGCACCCATCATGCATAGTGCCCACTGTGTTATGACCTGGGGTTGCATTCACTTGGTCAGGTCAAGACTCAGCAACGTTCTGAAGCTATTAAAAGTCAGCAGACGAACTGAATGTACTGAAAGACCAAGGTAATCAGTGGATTTGTTTCTTGCCTGATGTCATATTGCTGGACAAAACATGAATTGACTAGCACATTGAAACCCTATTGAAAGGCTTTGGGGTTTGATTCTCCTATCATCACTACTAGATCTTGCAACTCATAAATATAACTAACTTACAGTAAATAACTGTTATGGACATAAATAGCTGTTATGATGTTGCATAAGGTTGTTGAAACAATGCCATGGTGACAGCATGCCATAATCAAAGCTAAAGACAGCCCAGAGAAATATTTGATGTTGTGTTTGATTGTTTGATTTTTTTTTTTTTTTTTGCCAGTGCATTTGTGTAAAGTGAGTGTGACCATGATGAGAAGCCTCTGTTTCTCTTGTAATATGAGTGAGTTGTTGAGACTATTGATCACAGTAGGATCATTTGATTATCGCTGGATGATTTATAGCACTCAAGTTCTAGTTAAGGAATATCTGACAGGTAGAGTGATGGAACCTGGCTTACTGGAATAGTTTATCAAATCCAACACTTATTGTAGTCCTCTGTCTCTGTCAGTCAGCTAGTTCATTTTGAGTTAAACTTTGGTCGATTTTGGCAAGTCAACTCGACATAGAGAAATAATCTGACACAATGTGCGGTTAAGGGGATTGCGTGTTTATTCATAGCATCAGGTTTTCACAAACCACATGTAGATTGTTCACCTGAATTGTGAATGTTTTAAACAACTTGACTTTATTAAGTGATATGATGCAAACCACTAATAAAAAACGAGTGTCAGAAAGCAGGCGCATTTAAAGATACATAATGT
>QMIH01000488.1:657461-675067 GCA_003987875.1 Clarias batrachus
AGAGAGAGAGAGAGAGAGAGAGAGAGAGAGTGTATATGTACTTTACACTAGACATTTAACCAAGAATAAATCAATGTTCGGATTGAACAGATAATGTGTCTTAAACGAATACAAACATGAACTGTAGGTGGAATACATCAATTAGCCATAACTTTAAAACCAATTACATTAAAATCAACAAGGTTTTAGGTTCCCCCTTGCCAATAGAGTGGCCCCTCCAGGCATTGCTGAATGGGACCTCTGAGGATGTGCAATGGTGTCTGGGTCAGGGTGTCTGGGTCTGGGTCACTAAGCTTTTTGCTCAGCAGGCTATGATGCATTGGGTGTTCATATGCCTTTCTATCGTGGCCAGCTTTAACCCTTTTTATGATGTTTGTGCTACATTGGCTTTTCTGTGGGACCAGGCTGGCCTTTGCTCCACGAGGACGGAGATAGGTCTTGGGTGCCTGTGATCCTGTCATCTGTTTACTGATAGGTAATTGATAATCAGTAGTACTCACTTCACCATGTGTTGATGCTGTTATGGTTAATTGGTGTGTTGTTGTTTTTAGAAAGCTTGCCAACTTTAGACTATATATATATATATATACCCCAATCCAGGATTGGGGTCCCGTAGGACGAAATAAAAAAGGTTTGTCTTAATATGCAGCTTTAAAGAACAGCTCGCCAAAGCTGTTGCCAGGTTTCTACAAAATCCCCAGCTTGCGTTATAATAGATTCTTATAGTTTTGACAAACATTTTCTCTTTTTTTTTCATTCTAGATGAGCACAAACCCAAAATGTGAAGTAAATCTGATCAAACATTAAATGACTATTGTTGTCTCACTTACTCAGTCACATTAGATGGAAGATACAGTAGTAAGCATGCCAGGAAGTTCCTACAATAAAGTATAATCTCTGAATGAAAAATGACTTTTACATATACAGTATACTGTACATAAGGTAAAAGAATTAGACAATATGTTTTTAATATACACCACACCAACGTAGTTAAAATCATGATTCATCAGATATGGAAACAGATATGAATATTTTGTGCACTAAACAGATATAGGTAAAGGCATTACGTTATCGTCCTATAAGAGCATTCTTCTTTATATGTGTTGGATGCAGGGGACTTACAAAAAAACATATTTACAACCATGAATAAATGTAGACACACACAAAAAAACAACAGTATGCACAAAACAAAATTTCCCCAAAACAGTTACAAAAGATTGTATGAATGCATGTTTAACATAAAAAAAACCCTGAGATTTATTCATCAATCAAATCATTCAGTACCCAAGCAATCACTTCTTTAGCACACTGGCTAAAAAACATCACATCAGACACAATCTTATCCAAAAATTTGTGGATTTCTTAAATCAAATCTGATTGTGTTGTAAGGTCCTAGCCCTGTATTATATTTAATCTAGCTTATTATTAATCAGGGATGTATTGTTTATCCTGCTCTTCCCTCCAGCTAGGGGACTACGTGTCCGACATTGCAAGCAACATGATGCAGGTGGACGAGCACATCCTGTGGATGGCTCAGAACGAGGCTCGAGCCTGCACGCGCATCGTACAGTGTGTTGAGCGCATTGCAGACCTCACCCTTAACACACTCACCCAGAACATCTCGAAGGTAATGCAGTAATACAGCCTGTTGTACAAAATCAGATTTACTCTCACAGAACTTCTCAAGGGTAATACATGAATACATTACGCCGGTGCACATTTTCTCATTCACTCACAGACGGGGCATCTCACAGGCGATGCAATAATGTTCACTCAATTTCCCAGTCATTCACCGCAAGGACGCCTCAAGAGCAATCTATACACATAAACATGAGCATATGAAATACATTATAAAAAACACAAATGTGTGACTTTTATGTATATTTTATACACCTGCTGCTTGTGTGCTTAATAATACAGTACAGTTAACTTGAGCTTATATGGGAAACGAGTAAAGAGTAAAAACACTGAGACATGTTCTTATGGGAAAATAATTATGGTAAGCTCTGTCACCTCTGTGTGTATGGAGTTTGCATGTTCTCCCTGTGCTTGGTGGGTTTCCTCCCACAGTCTATTAGTCTACTAATTGGTGTTCCCAAATTGTGTGTGAGTGTGCCCTGCGGATTGGCACCTTGTCCAGGGTGTACCCCGCCTCGTTCCTGGGTTAAGTCTCCTGGGATAGGCTTCAGGTCCCCCACGATCTTAAATACAGGATTAAGCGGTACAGTATAGCCCATGAGTGAGTGAGGATTGGGTTGCAGCAAATGTTTTCACCAAACGTTGATTATTTTCCAATAACATTATTTTACCTCTTCTACTGCAGCAATTTGAGTTATTATTTTTAAAATCTTAACAAACCACAAATCATGAGTTTTCTTTCATCACTAATGTTATAGCAGCTGTAATCAGACCTGTAATCAGTACAGTAATTTCTTTTTCTGCCTTTCTGTTTTTTTTTTTCTCTCTCTCTCTCCAAATGCATTCATATAAACATGTGGTTTAGATAACAACCAGCGCTACGTGTCATAGATGTATTTAATCCACACCCTCTGACGGATCAAATTTGTATAATATTTTGATAAATATTCGTAAGTCATTGCATATACAGTAGACACTTTCCTTCATTCGACCTACTTCCTTTCTTGCTTGCATATTGTCTTATCCACTCTCATCAAATTGCATGTTGCTTATGTAGGCTAAAGTTTGCTCAATGTCTAATGTGTTGTTTACTCATTGCATAGTTTCTATTAATGTAGAAGTCCGTGCCTCATTCAGCACAAATGAGTGAAAAACGACTAGGAAGAATCTAGGTCATCTATCCTCCTTTCTCTTTCCTACTTCCTGACTCTTTCTGTGCCTATACAGGTCTCTCCTAACATAGCTCTGGAGGCCTTCCTGCTGAGACCTGAAAGTGTAACGGGTTTGCTGTGTACAGTGCTGGCTAATCCAGGTCAGACTGTGGGCACTGGGGTTTCTGCCGTTTCGAGATCGCTGAAGGAAACTCTCCTCAATTTCAGATGTCACACAGCCAATGTCACAGGATCACCCAGTGGCCAGCTCAGTCAGGTAAGAGTTAACACTCATACGTAGCTAGTTGCATAAAAATCGAGCCAGATGATGAATGTCACGTTACTGAAGTTGCCATTCCATTTGCCAGCGAATATATTCTTTTTATATTTTTATGTTCTGACCACCTATTATTATTATTATTATTATTATTATTATTATTATTATTATTATTCTCAGGTTGTGTTTGTTGGAGATTCTCATGCACTTGAATTAAGAATAATTGGGAATAAATCCAAATGCGCTCAAGGTCACAGCAAGGTCAAATGTCTGAAATGTCTTTTATTACTATTATTTATTTATTTATTTAAAAGCTTCCTTTCTCTTTGTTCCTCTCAGTGGAGCTACGTAAACACTCATGTTCAAAAACTCAAGGCCTATTTTAACCGTATTTTTACCATTTCTTCCACTTTTATGTCTACATTCTAAAAATAGTTACATGTTTTACCATCTTAAATGCTTTTATTTTTTAATCCTTCAAGGTTCAATGTATTGTAGTTTTTCCCTTAATAAGAAGTTCAATATCGCTCTCATTTGCATGGCATTCATGTACAGTAATAGCATTTGTGATAGCTTTATTGAAACAAAATGTACGAATTGCTTTGAACTGGACTTTTTTTTTTTTTYTTTTTTTTTTTTTTACGTGACCTGGTATTCTGAAATAATAGTTCCTACTGTATAGGACCATATACAGTATGCTGTGACAATTTATAACGCAACTGTCACTCTTAGATTCTGTACTATTTCTGTCTCCTTTTGAAGTTCATCCTACATAAGTGGTCATATTGGATGGTATCTGATTAATCGATATGCGTATTTTCTTCAATGCTTGATATGTAGCCTACAGTGTGCATTACTGATCGAAAGCAAAATCAATAAATTAACATCTTTAGAAACTACAGTGGAACCTTGGATTACGAGCATAATTCGTTCTGGAAATGGGCTCGTATTCTAAAACACTCGTAAACCAAATAATCATTTCCCATAAGAAATAATGAAAACTCAAAGTATTTGTTCCACAAAAAAATAAATACATAGAAATAATTAATACAATCTATAAAATTAAAATAAAACAAATTAATCTGCACTTTACCTTTAAAAAAAAGTACAAATAAATCCTGACAGATAAGTGTTTCCGTGGGTGCGCGCAGATGTCGTGTGTGTGTGTGTGTGTGTGTGTGTGTGTGTGTGTGTGTGTGTGTGTGTGTGTGTGCGCGCGTGTGTGTGGAATTAGCTCCTTCCCTCGCCTCGTTTTACACAGTAACACTCCTCCTCCCTCTCCCCACTTCTCATGATATTCGGCGCTCGTAAACTAATACTTGCTCGGCTTCCGAATAAAAAAAATATTTAAAATCTTTGCTTGGTTTGCGGAACACTCGTAAACCACGTTACTCGCAATCCGAGGTTCCACTGTAATACCAATGCTTTATCAGGTTTATTCATCCTGACTAATTGTTGTGTAAAAATAAAAAATAGAATAAATAGCAAATTGAATCATCTTATTCATTCAATAAAGATCTCATCACAGTCAGAACTTGCAATAAAGTAATTGGTACAAGAACTCAAAGTAATGATACTATTTATCTAAGGGCTCCGTCACACTCGGACGGAGGCCATTAAGTTTCCGTAAAAAAATATCAAATAATACAGAGGGAATGGGGTGAAAATGGAAAAAGATGTGCATTTGTCATGATCTTACTATTTTCAAGCCATGTGCATGTGTCAGGATTTCGATGCATCTATCATGCCGTCACTAATTTATAATTACACACATGATCACACGTTCAACAGGTGCAACAAGAGTTATTATTACTGTACAGTATGTCCGATCAGGTCGCACCACGCTCTCACCGGACGCCTTTCATGTGCTTACTCTTTTTAAAGTAACTAATTGTATTACAAAATTACTGTCTTTAAAAAGAAATCCATTACATTACTGGGTTACTTTCTGATAAGATTACTTTTCCATTGCAGAAAATTAACACTACTTTGTGATTCTGCATGCATGTTGTTTTAGTCAAGACCTTTGTAATTATTCTACCATCATCACTCCTTGAAGTTTGGCCCATAATCTATTAACTACTACTATCCCTGTAGCGCATTACACCCAACTGGTAATATACACTCACTGTGGTAACACAACATGGCATATACCTACCATGGTCATAGCACAAGCCTGAAAAAGTCGTTGTGAGAACTCACAATGCAGTGACATCCCAATCACACCTCAGTCAGAACGCCATCCAGTCTTTCCCATCTGTGCCATGCTTGTGGTACGTCATTGAAGTCCATACTGTTAGTTACAGTATGTTGTTAACTGGTCAACGCTGTCATTAGTACATGCTTCTTCATACCATATGTCTTGCTTTGACCACGTCTGCACCAGTTTTTTTTTTTTTTTTAAGAACGTCCAGAACAAAGCACAGCAGCTCCATTTCAAGGGACACAATATTACATCCTTACCGGCTTGACCTTAAGAGTTGTACAAGCTCTTACTGCCATCACCCAATTTTTTTGAGGACGTAGTTGGGAAACGGTGTGTCTTTTATTAATATATGATATCTCACACTTCACCTTCGGCATGATAAAATAATGTTGATGAACAACCAATCAGCTATTTTCTTCCATGTGTAGCTTCAACTTACAAATGTGTGATGCAGTAGTTGCCAACCATAATCAAAGGCAATAGTTGAATTATTTGTTGAGGCTTTCTATGTACAGTCAGGGATCGATACACAAATAAAGTCGCATGGTGGTATAGAAGGTAAAATAGCACAGATTTACGCAGAGGTCAGGTTAATCTCTGTGTCGTAGTTCAATGTTGCCTGTGGGTTTTCTTTCAGGTTCTTCATATAGTACAATCATGTTCAAATGATTTAATTCTGTGTGTTTTCATGTAAGAACATACTGTAATAGAATCATCTGAGTCTTAGTATTAGGCAAATACAATCTCAGATGAGCAACATATTATATTTTCCACTGTGCCATTATTTATATAAGAAAAAAAAAGTAAGTACAGTACCCACTGACTGTCTGCACAGGATTTAAGAGGGTAAGTTGCAGCCAGGTGCTGCTACTCATCAGCCCTTGATTAAGTGATTATAAGCAGGTGTGTAGACCTCTATAAAAGCAGATGTTTTGGCGGTTTGCTGGTCTGGAGCATTTAAGTGTGTGTTAACACAATGCCAAGAGGGAAGGACATGAGCAATGGTCTTAGAGAAACATTTGTTGCTGGACATCAATCTGGAAAGGGTTATAAAAACCATTTCCAAACAATTTGGAGTTCAATGTTTTACAGTGTGAAAGATTATTCACAAGTGGAAAGCATTCAAGACAGTTGGCACTCTTCCCAGGAGTGGACATCCCAGCACATTCACCTCAACTTCAGACTACGCAATGCTCAGAGAAATAAAAAGAAAAACCCAAGAGCTACACCCCAGACCCTGCAGGCCTCACTGAGTCTGTTAAATCTTGTGCATGACAGCACAATTAGAAGATGACTGAACACATACAGTATGGTTTTTTTGGAAGGGTTGCCAGGAGAAAGCCTCTTCTGTCTAAAAAGAACACAGAAGCATAACAGAAGCACAAGGCCTCTGGAACAATGTCCTACTGTATAAACATCAAAGACCAAAGTGGAGTTGTGTCGCCTTAATGTCCAGCGGCATACAGTATTTAGGGAAAAACAAAGGAGAAGCACCTCATACGCACTGCTGAGCATGGCGATGGAGGGGTGATGATTTGGGCTTAATTTACAGCCACAGGACCAAAATGGGGACCTTGCAAATCTGACGGCTAAAGCTTGGTCAAAATTGAGTCAAGGATCCAAAGGATACCAGTAAACTTCATCACAATGGCTGAAAAAGAAACTAACCTTTATACACGACTATACCTATCTAAAATATGACCATATAACCAGATTATTGTTGATTGTATGTGTGTGGCGTTTCATTAAGGGTGAATTGTCTCACTTTCTACTCATTGTTCTTGTTATAGGATTTTGATCCGCTGTATCCCTGACCAAGTAGATGAATAAATTTAGAATATTTCTTTTTCTCTAGTTAGGCCAAAAAAACACCCGCATGCAATTTTAGAAACAACTTTATTAGATGTAATATATTTCTGCTATTCCTCCTTCATGCTCAGTTTCTCCTGGGATAGGGTCCAAATCCACCACAACCCTGGCTTTCATAAATAAACTACAGATGGTACAGCCTCCCTGGAATACACTTTTGACTGGCGTAAGTCACACACTTGAGTAACGCTTTGGATTTCATCTGTTATTTTTAATTATTTAAAATGCATTTGCCAATATAAGAAAATATTGTTAAAAATGCGCAAATATGTACTGTAAGCATCTGGCTGCACAACATGCTTAATTCAACTTTTTTTCTTGTTGCCATTTTGTCGATCTTATTATGCACCGATTCTACACAGATTAACCTTAATATTACAACACAAAGTAGTATGCCTAATATTGTGTAGGTTCCTTTTGTGCCACCTGGGCAGCTCTGGCTCCTCAGGGCATGACTTCACAAGACCTCTGGGACAGGGATGTTTCCTGCTTTGGTGCACTGGGTGTTCCGGTGCCTTTCTATCATGGCCAGCATTGACTAGGGTTAATAGGTCTAGGCTTGATGCTACGGTGGCGTACATCTACATCTATAGGTAGACGCAGACGCCCTTATTCAGAGCGACTTACATTTTTATCTCATTATACATCTGAGCAGTTGGGGATAAGGGCCTTGCTCAAGGGCCCAACAGGGACAACTTGGTGGTAGTGGGACTTGAACCTGGGACCTTCCAAACCGTACCAATGCCTTAACCACTGAGCTACCCCTGACACTTTGAGTGCCACTTCAGGTCAGCGTGCATGGAGTTTGCATGTTCTTCCTGGATTTAGTGGATACTCGAGTACTCTCGTTTCCTCCCATAGTACAAAGACATGCAAGTTACAGTAGGCTTATTGGTGTTGCCAAATTGCCAGGGGTGCATGAGCGAGTGTGTACTGTACTGTATATGTGTGTGCCTTGCAATGGATTGGCACCTCATTCAGGTGTACCCCGCCTCGTGCCCAAAGTCTCCAAGGATATACTCCAGGCCCCTCGACCCTGTACACGGGATAAAGCGGTATAGACAAGGGCGATAAGACGATGCTACTGTATGCCTTCCTTTCCTTTCGTTTTTTTGTGGCATGGATTCCACAATGTTGTGATCCACGGTGACATGATTATATCATGCAGTTAGTGCAGATCTGTCAGGTACACTTTTATGCTGCAAATCTGCTGTTTTGCCACATTTACAGTAGGTTTTTATGTGCTGTGCATTCTTAGATGTTTTTTTTTTCTCTCTCTGCTCATCACAATTGTAAAGAGTGCTTTTCTGAGTCTCACTCTGGTTTCAATGACCATGAGTTCATTGGTTTTTACTGGCCTTCCCAGTCACAGAATTTGGACACCATAGACCACATTTGGCAGAAGGCGATCCTTGGCATGAAAGAGCCCCTGAAAATTCTGCAGGAATCACTTGATGCAGTCATGTTAACAAGGACAATCATCTCGAAGGATCTTGTGGAATCCATTGAGGCAATGAGTCCTACGCAGAATTATCATAAAATGATGAGTGAAAGTATGTTTTAAAGCAGCAAAAAAAAAGTTTCACAGAGACTGTTATGGATTTTATTTTATTTGTCCTTATGATTTATTCACAGCTTTCTGGCCCTTATGTTGGAACCAAATATGTCAAGCCTTTAAACCAAGCATTGGCAATTACAGTATGTGTGTGCTGTCTAAGTGTAAGCCTGTGTGCGTTTTTGACTTTTTGTAGTCTTAATCTGTAGTCAAGAAATCTTGACCATTCCCCCTGATGGATGCTGCATCCTTGTGTCCCTGTCACTTTCAATCAATGCCCTCCTGGGGGGGGGGTCTACCCCAAATGACAGATCCTCCTTCTCACTGCTCCCACATGTGTGGTAGGGCAGTTAACTGCCTGGTGTGATGTTTTAATATTTAAACCAAGCCTGAATCTGTGTATTATTTACCTGATTTTTCAGTATTATGGTAACTTATGGCACGTTATATATAATTAACTGAGCAGGTAGCATTGGTGCAGTGCCTTCAGACGTGCACATTCATTGAGTCGGAGATAAAAAACAATTCTCACACAGCTAACAGCCTGCCAGGGGCAAGCGTGAGTTTTCTGCAGAGTAAACGAGCCAGGTGGCACTGTGATGCAGCAGAATTTTTTACAGCAAGACCAGGATAAATAAGAGGCTGGCTTTTTTCGGCGAGCCAGAAGGGAGCTAGAGGCTAATGACTTGTAGCTGCGTTAAGCGAGGCAGGTGGGGAACACGGAGTGAGATGAGGGAGTTAATGCTGTCATTTAACATGCAATCTGAGAGCACTGATTTGGAAGCTTTAGAAGGTTAAAGTGAGGATACAGCCAGTGCCAAGCCTCCCTGTCCTCCCCCTGACCCGCCTTCTGATCTGTAGCCCAGTCGAACAGCAGGGAAAGAGGGAATGTGCAAGACAGAGCGAGAGACTTACTGAGAATCACAGAGAACAGCGATAGGAGTGCAGAGGAAAATGAACTAATAACACCTTTCCTGTTTCCACTAATCCAGCGCACAGACTCGTCCTTGCTGGAGGCTTCTGTATCCAGTGGTAATCAGTCGGCATCTGCACGCTGTATATTTATACAGTAGCTTTTCGATCAGTATACATTAAAGTCGTACAATGGAATATTTGGAAATCCGTCATTTACTGCACCAGCATTTTCTTCATTTAGTTTTAGTCGCGGAGCAGCTTTGCAGAAGCCCAGCTGTAGATTTAGATCCCTAATGAGCTGACAGTGACAAGGAAACACTCCCTGAGACAGAAACCTAGAAAGAAGCAGACTCATAATTGAACCATCATTTTCTGGATCTTTTTCTGTATGACACAGACAGGAAGCATTGGTTAAAGTTCCGAATGAGTTGTCACTGCGTCGTCGCTGTGTTAATGAAGTTTTCGCAACGGCCTCTTCAGACTTGTCCTATGAGCATGCTACAGAAGGTCCATGCCACGTTGTAGACGCAGAGTATTAAGTTCATATTGTGTTCATCTGGAATTTACTAAATTGATGGCGTGCATGCAGCAGATTATCAAATCAAATCAAAAATGTTATTTGTCACATACATATTTGTTACAAATTATTAGTTTACTATAATAAAGATTATTAATAGGAAATAAATATGGAATAAAATAAGAAATAAAATATAGAAGATCTTTGGCTGAGGAAAATATAGCTGTAGAAGATATAACTAAATATAAAATATAAGAAAAAACCTAGCTGTACACATACGTCAAAAAAAAAATCTGTACAAATCTTGAAAAATATAAAACTATATACTTTAGTGTGGAAATTAAATAGAAATGTCCGAGGGGGGTGCAAATATGCACGATTGGGTTTATGTGCAATGAGCGAAAATGAAATAAAAATATATGCAAACGTGCATGAAAGTGTCCATGGTGTCCATGGATGTCCAGAATGAGTGCAAATGCGAATGTCCATTATCAGAATGTCTGTGTTCGTCTATATGTTCTATATGTATATTTGTTCAGTGAATTTAATATAAATACTGGATCCAGTTTCTCACACCAGTAACGAAAAAAAAAATCAATTACGAGTTTTGCAATATCTACACCAACACACGGGACGCAATGATAAAATAGTAAGTGTGTGATAAGCACTTGGTAAGAGCGGAGTGCGATTTAACCAGACATACTGTAGCAATAACTCGGTTCGGTCTCACCGGACCTGGTGAGCGCATGATAACGTGCACGATAGTAAATTAGTGTCAGTACAATAGACGCATTTAAACAGGGACGTGGCTAAGAAATAGCATGAGAAACGCAATTTTTTTCCCACTTTTTAAAAAAATTTCCATTTTCCCGAGTGTAACAGGGGCATTATGGGCAGGTAATGTTGCTTAAAATTACAAAATGATCGGACGATAAAATTAAATCTTACGCATTACATTAAAATTTACATTTTATTTTGATTAGTAGGAATATCCCCCCCAAAAAAAATTGTACTCACTCACTCATCATCTATACCGCTTAATCCTGTATTTAGGGTCACGGGGGGCCTGGAGCCTATCCCAGGAGACTTAGGGTACAAGGTGGGGTACACCCCGGACACGGTGCCAATCCATCGCAGGGCACACACACTATAGCAAAGTTGGGAATGTCAATTATCCTAACCTACACAGAGGAAACCGACCAAGCACAGGGAGAACATGCAAACTCCATGCACACAGAGACAGGAATCGAACCTCGCCGGGACTCGAACCTGGACCCTGTACAAGGCGACAGTGCTAACCACTACACCACCATGCTGTCAAAACTTTTTTAGTAAGATTAATTAATATTTGAATCACTTGACAATAATTCTTTCTTCCTTTATGTTTCATTATATTCAATTCCTTGACAACTCATGTATAGAATTCACATACGTTTGTTGTGGTGGTGTCTTTGAAGGTAAAGATAGATTTGTATTTTCTTCCAAATTGTTTAAAATCAGCTCAGATTTCGAACACTCGAATCGTGGCATTCATTTTTGACATGAGTAGCATGCATCTGGCTGATCTGCTGATCTAAGTGGACTGTACAGAACTGTAGCTGGAAGGATACGAGCCGATCTATGATGTAATGTAATGTGGTGTGATTATGAAACTGTTACGAAATAGTTTCCACTATTAACCTTGCGGCACGCAAAGAAAAGTTCCAGATAAGCTCATTATGGTCGCAGACTCTAAGACTCATAAACGTCATAAACTCATAAACTGTGCATATGTACTCCAAAGTCAGTATTTATTATTAGAAATAATAAAAATATCAGTAACATGCATGATACCTACAATCAAGGCAAATGTGTATGCGAGCAAGGAGACTGATTAACGTTGCTGTCAAAGCTTAGCCGGTAATAACGTGCTAAAGTTTAGTTTAGTATTTAACTTGTTTCCTTGATTATGTTTTTAATGTGGGACATTTTAGACATATTAATCCATTTTCATGGATATTCACCCACTCATCTTACTCATTGTCTGTACCGATTTACCATGTATACAGGGTGAAGACTTTGGTACACCACTGACAGGTTGCCAATGCATTGCAGGGCACACACACATACACACACTCACGCGCTCATTCACACATTACGGGAAATTTGGGAATGGCAGTTAGTCTACTTTGCATGTCGTTGGATTGTGGGAGGAAACCGGAGCACCCAGAGGAAACCCACTAAGCATGGGGACAACGTGCACACAGGCCAGAGGTGGGATTTCATGGATACAGTACATCCATATTAAACAAAATGCGCTACATATTTTTGTTTCGAGTAATTCCACTTCAAAATGACACCTTCCACTCTGAGGTACAGTAGTGGTGACTGTAGAGAATCGGAACATTGCGAGTTTAAATCCCAGTGCGGCCCGAGAGCCACCGATGGGTCCTTGAGAAGGATCGTTAACATTGATTTACATTGCGGTTAATCAGATTCACTTGTCTATTTAAAGGATTATGTCATGGATTATCATCCTTATTCACTGAGTAGAAATTTTGATCTAGGTGCACCAACCAGTTTCAAATAAATAGTCTCCAGAGATCACCAGGAGCTCCAGATCTATCCTGACCCCTAGTCACTGTCCTTATGGATTTTTTGCATGTTTCTATGTGGGTTTGCTCTGTATTGTAGTATCGGGTTTCCTTCCGCCTTCTGAAAGCATGTCATAAACAGCTGTTTAATTATTCATGGTACACGGCACACTACTAGTACCGATTTCCTGTTCTCCGTGATTATGTTTGAAAGATTTTCTAAAAGTGTACTTTGCCACTGGCTGTGACTTTAAAAGATGCCAAACTCCTTAAGGCATCACAAAATAATACGGTTAAAACAGGTCCCTCCTGAGTTCCGTGTCAGGACACATCCCCACAGCAGACTCTCAGGGGACGATGTGTGGGAGTGCTGAACTGATGCTGAGCTTTGTATGCATCGCAGACTAAAATACAGAAATAAGGCACTCTTCAGTCTGCATCAGCAAAAATCAGAAGTACTCCCTTATCACTTCTTAAGTGATATTTCGGACCCAGGCATACTGTAATAATAATGTGAATGCATGAACACATGGTGAATACATGTTCTTGTCATGGTACTGTGCAATGGTCACGGTGAGTTCTGCGCATGTTACGGCGTTCTTGCATGGTTGAGAATTAGTGGAGTGTATGTACTGTATGTATGTTTTTTGGGAGCTATCAGGATGATAGAAGTGACAGAAAAGGCATGCTCATTCATCTGTTTGTCTCCCTGTCTGTTTGCATCTCCCAGGTTGATTAAGTGTGTATTTCTGTATGTGCGTGTGCAGGCATATGCATTCATGCACCGGATATTTGTGTTCTGCAGAGGGATATTAAAAAAAAAAAAAAAAAAAAACATCTCCCTCCCTCTTTCTTTTGCGCTCACTTTAGTGCTGAGAGGAAACAGGGCTCTGAGTGTGCACAGGGAACGTGAGGATGCAGAAGGCTGGGAAAGCAGACTGTTCTGTGTGTGTGTGTGTGTGTGTGTGTGTGCATGCGAGCGAGAAAGAAAGACAGAGAGAGACAGAGGCGCACGGTGAGAATGGATAGATGGGGGAAAAATAAAAGAGATGGAGAAGGGCAGAACAAAGGCCACTACTCTGTAGATTGATGGAACCCCCTGGGTGATCTTTCTATTTGTGTCAGACTAAAAAAAAAAAAACAGGATATGTGCACGTGTTTGTCTGAGTGGTCTGATTTGGAGACACATATGGAACATTTTGCCTCAAAAAAATAAATAAAAATAAAATAAAAATCCACTTTTCCCGTCCTTCTTCTTTTTCCTGTTTTATTTCATCTGTTGCTTTTTGAAGCAGTTCTCGCCATCACACCAAACTGTATGCTACACAAATCTGCAGATCAGTCTCTCTCTCTCTCTCTCTCTCTCTCACTCTCTCTCTTGTTTTATTCTCTGGCCGTCACGCCTGCGGTTATCGTCATCGCCCTAGCGGCTGATGAGCCGATCGTGGATTTGCGGCGTGTTTCTCTGAGGGTGCGGGCCGATGGCGCTGGCAGAGAGCCTCTCATGAGGCAGCAATACTGTAAGGAGTCGCCAAAAACTGCTGGCACAGCTGTTTCATTCACACACTCTGATTTAAAGATAGCCGTACTGAGGTGATTACTTCGGGGCATATCATTTTTAGTATGCATGCACCAAGAGGCTACATTTATTGAATTATTTGCACATTTTAAAGTCTTCCTCCATATCATTTTCCATCCATCCACCCATCCTCTCTACAGTAGCTCTTATCTTGTCTAGGGATGGTCACGAGGGAAATCCTGTATCAGGAGGAACTCAGGGCACAACCTGAATGGGGTGTCAACTCACACACGCATTCATACACTGTGGATAATATTCAACTCACACCACATACAGTGCCTTGCAAAAGTATTCACACCCCTTGACTTTTTCAAAGTTTTGTCACGTTAGAACCACAAACATAAAATTATTTCAGTGGGATTTTGGGACCAACACAAAATGGCACATAATTTTGAAGTGGAAGGAAAATAATACATGAAAAGTGTGGCATTGCATTTGTCTTCAGCCCCCCCAGTCAGTACTGTACTTTGTAGAACACCTTTCGCTGCAATTACAGCTGCAGGTCTTTTGGGGTACGTCTTGCACATCTAAGGAGTGAAATTTGTGCCCGTTCGTCTTTGCAAAATAGCTCCAGCCCAGTCAGATTAGTTTGAGAGCGTCTGTGAACAGCGATGTTCAAGTCTTGCCATAGATACTCAATTGGATTAAGGTGTGGACTTTGACTGGGCCATTCTAACGCATGGATACTGTACTGTATGCTTTGATCGAAACCATTCCATTGTAGCTCTTTTGCATGGCACTGTATCCTTGGACTGTGGAAAGAAACCAGAGTATCTAGAGGAAATGCACCAAGCATTACTGAGTGGAGGCAAGATTTGAACCCTCAACCCTGGAAGAGAAAGACGGAGATGCTCCACTAAGCCACTGTGCCGCCATATGACCTGTGCTGGATAAACATTTCCACAATTCTACAATCACTGTTTCCCTTAGCTATCAAGCTACTGGGTCAGTTTGCGGAACCACTTGGTCAAATTGTCCTCATGTCTGGTGCATTGCTTGCTTTAGGAATTTGTAAACACATACAGTGTTATTTTTATCAGTTGCTGGTGAAATAGAAATGTGTTTCAGTCTTTGTGATCTGGTAGGCAACACCACAGCTCCTCAGGGAGTCTAGAGCACGTGTCGAACGCACGGCCCTCTTTCCAAATACAGCTCACGGACTCGTTTCAATTTTCACACTATCCAGAATTCACGGCAGATCTGTAACATACTGTACCAGCTGCTGCTGTACGGCATGCAGAGGCTCACGTCTCACAGTTCTAAAACATCGGTTAATATCAATGTCACACCCGCATCAAAGTCATTCAGTAGCACATTAAAGGTTGGCAGTTGAGTAACAAGACATTCATTTTTTTTTGGATGAAGATTTTCAGTTATAGGACAAGATGTTTCTAGTCCCTTTACTGTATGTTCCTTCCTACAAGAATGATGATGTTATGCTTGGCCACCGAAGGCGTTAGGGGCACATCGTCAGTTGTGTTCCAAAGCATCTTTGGGTGTATTGGCCTTTTACTCACAATATCCGATCACAAGGCTGATCGGACCCGGGTGCGTGACTCTAACGCCTTGGGGCCTAGCCGCAAGAAAAATATATTTGATTTTCTGATCCGTCTGTGCTGTGAGCTCATGAGTGTCATCAGTGGTTGATACCGGTGTTATTGTAGTATTCATCGCTCTATCTACCATCAACCGATCTATCCATATTAATAAAGTTGCCATAAACTGACAGTTCCGATGAAAATTATTATATCAACAGATTAATAGCAAAGACAGATCGTACCTCATCTTAAAATACTGATCTTTTTTTTTTTAATCTTACTGCACTAAATCCCCAGCAGCCAATTTCATCGGGTCTCACCTCAATATCTCTACGCTTATACAGTAGTGTGTCTGGCTGGTTACTTTCTAACAGAAATCACAGACTCAGTATTTATTCAAGTAAAAGTACATGTACTTGCCAACAAATGTACTCCACTACAAGTAAGCACCACTTCAAATTTTTCAAATTCTCATGTTGTAGTACAGTACAGTATGTGCTCTAAAATGCACTTTAACTTATACACAGTTGAAGTTGCTGCTGTTGATAACATGAACGTGTAAGTCTAGTAGAGGTTGATAGCGACAAGATTTTACATTAATTAAACAAATGGCGGATACCATTGTTAGCCGCTTACATTACTTCAGTAGCTTAGCTATAGTATCTAGTTGCTACCATTACTACCCTGTATAATGTAATCTATAAGTAGTCTACGCAATTAGACATGAACATACAAAAGCAAGCATGCGAAATACAATAAGGTTAAATGACATGCCAAAGCATTTTGATTATAAGCTGGTTATAAAAAATGTACATAACACGTTTGCTCAGTTTGTTAGATAATTAGCTATATTGATTCTAATGATACCTTGACAAGTGCAACCATTCGAGGCATTTGAAATGCAAGCCAGAAGAAACTGCAGCCCAGAGTCCAGGTGGGCGGGATATGTTGCCCTGGTAACCGTCAATCACTTTGATGGACTAACCAATCTGTACTTGCCTTTCATTTCTGTGAACTTGGCTTGCTTGGATTGGTGGAATTGTTTTGTTTCTGTCCTTCCCATGTGGGATGTATCTCAGTCGTGATATGGTGTGAGTGACATTGGAAACACTTATGTTTAGATAAAAAAAATCTATTTGTCAGCTAAAACTCTATTTAAAATGTACGGAGTAAAAATACAGTTTTCTTTAAAAAAAAAAAAATGAAGTGAGTAGGAGTAAAACGAATCACATACAGAAAATACTCAAGTAAAGTGCAAAGTACAGTAGTGAGTAGTTGTAACAAAGTTTGAAACCGTGATTTCATTGAAACTTTATGGTATAATAAAGCATGCGCGTAACTAGTATTATAATGTAAGCCCTTCTCTTTTCTTTGAAACATCATATTATATTATCGTATATATTTAATAGACTATTCATATAGTGTTAGTTTTAAAATAAGTTTTTAAAAAATGAATAGTGTACTCTAGAGTAAATCAAATGAAGCTTTACACACATACAGTATTAGTGTGTAATTTAATAAAATTAAATAGCTTATTTACTCATTGTTATTGTGTGACCAACAGCATCAGATAGTTATGACAGCGTAAACATTACATTGATCAGTCTTTATCTGCCAGTTAATGATGCTTTAATAAGCTCGTGTTTAGAAATCTGTAATAATCAAACACAATAGTATGATGGAGCATTACATTGGTGGTTGTTTTGTTTCTCAACTAGTAAAGTTTTATCGTTTTTCTTCAGCTTTGTTATTTCTTAATAATATGGATACTATTATATATTAAATATT
>QMIH01000488.1:675433-707615 GCA_003987875.1 Clarias batrachus
GAATCTCCTGAGACAACTCTTTCCTTCGCTTCCTCTGGTCCATGTTGAGTGTGGTACATACCATGTCACCAAACAACACAGTGACTACCTGGAGCCCTATATATAGGCACACTGACTGATTACAAGATTGTAGACACCTGTGATGCTAATTAGTGGACACACCTTGAAATAACATGTCCCTTTGGTCACATTATTTTCAATATTTTCTTGTCAATCATTTTTGTCCAGGCCTGTTCCATGAGTTTATTATTTTAAATAATTCTGTTGAAGCATGGTTGAAAAGCAATGTCTGACTTTCATTGGTTAACATTCATAGAATTTTTTTTTAATTATTACTTTTGTCAGAATAAAGTTATTTCTGTGACCATTGTGAGTTTTTCTTTCATTGACCGAAGGGTACCGACAATTTTGCCCACGTGTGTATATATATAACTGTGTGTGTATATATATTGTATATTTTGTCATTACCAGAATTTTCAGAAATACTAAATCAGCCTTTTCTTTTTGTGTTGCTGCAGGATGACACACCATGTAACTACCACAATACACTAGTTATATAATTGCCTACTTCTCTGTAGGTGTGTAATGGAGATATGTATGACACAAATATATTTTGGGTGCTTTTTTTATTTTTTATTTCTTTTCTTTTTGCATAAGCAGAGGCTATGTCTCACACCGTGTGAATTTTGTTCTGTCTATTTCTGGACATCCTGGCAGGCAGAGAACTCATCTTAAAAATTTAACTGCTCGGTAATACAGTCGTAGAAATATAGCTGCTTTTTCATCAGTTGGTAGCTTTTTATTTGAGGGCGCAGGATGAATAAGAGTGTTGTAAATTCTTAAAATCTAGGCAGACTTCCAAAATGATTATTGGTTAACTCTGGGGTTCTGAGTTTTTTATCATTTTTTATTTTCGTCTGTAGTCCTAAAGTGCTTTTTATCCTTTCCTTTTACAGACTGGTTTTGTTGTACTCTCTCTCTCTCTCTCTCTCTCTCTCTCTCGCTCTCTCTCTCTTTCTCTCTGATGCAGCTCAGACCTTTGTAGCACTTTATCAGTGCTGTCTGCTTTTATCATCTACCTTTTGCCTTTTTCATATACGTCATACAAATCACAGCTTTACTGACCCCCTCGTTCCTGTTTTACTGCATCTCTCTCTCTCTCTCTCTCTCTCTCTCTCTCTCTCTCTCGCTCGTCTGCCTTGTCCTTGCAGTTGAGAGCAGTTGTAAAACTGACCTGGCTTGCTTTTTTTTCTTTTCACTTCTCTCTGTCTCTCTCTGCATGCTAACCCATTTTTTCCTCAAAGTCAGCATTTACTGTATGTGTTCCTGCTCATGAAAATACTACCCACAAACACCACCTATTTCACATGACATATTCTATTCAATAATCTATTAGCTATAACCTTTTGCCTATTATCCGAAAAAGAAAAACTGCAGTAATTAATCAGAGTTGTCACTAATTGAGGCAATAATTCTATTTAAAGGCTTTGTTCTTTTCTGTTATGGACTGTAGATTTTTTTTTTCTTTTATGGGAAACTAATCCGAAATATAACATGAAATTAATTAGCCTCCTGGAAGAGCACATCTCCGAGTCTTTTATTTCTCTCTTATATCACAGCAATTTGCCAAACAATATTTTATTAACAATATTTTATTATTTCAGTAACACATCAGCAAAACGTTAGTTCCAGGTATCATTCATTACAGCAACTGTAAACAGTCATCTCATCACTAGCACTGCTTATTCTCTGTTTTTTTTATTTTATATTATAATTGGCATTCAAGTCAAACCAGGACTTTTAATTGTGCAGAATAACAGAACCCAGTTATGAGAGTAAAACCTCCCTTTATTCCTCTACTGTATATAATCCACTGCAACACTAATGCACTTATCCCAATGGTTCACTAGTGCTTGGATACCATCAGGGTAGAAAGTTTTCTCAGTAATGATCAGCCATGATCAGACTTCCTGCTTCACCTCTGAAACACTGGCCTCCCAGGATCCCAGGATCGTCATTTGTCATCATCAGTTTTATGCCGTCATTCATGAGAAATTTCATCACCGGTCCCGTTTTGACTTGAACACCGTTTGTGATAACAAAGAACAGAGATTGCCATGTATGTGAGAAGCCCTCTGTTCTAAACATGTTCCCATATCAAAGAAACTTAAAAAAAAAAAAAAAAAAACTTTTAACAGTTTTACACCTGATTGTTATAAACCCGCTGGGACTTCATAAGGTTTCTTTTTTCCAAAAACCTTCCCTGGATTTTTACGGCTACGATTCTCATAGGTGCAGTAAACCTAATTTAAGTACTCCCATTAAGACCTGCTGTCTCCCAGCGCTGTTAATGAACGCACTAACCCCTCTCCACCCCCACACCAACTGGGCTTTAGTCTTTAATTACTTTGGGCAAGTAACCAATTTACAGCATCCGCTGCTCCCATTTTCTTCAAAATCCGTAAATTAAAAATTCCTTGACATCTGTCTTCCCATTATTGTCCCTGCAAACAAGAAAAAAGATGAGGAAAGGACATTTCCTAATTGCTCTGCCTCATGTGTTCAT
Organism: Clarias batrachus; assembly: GCA_003987875.1. Taxonomy (NCBI): domain Eukaryota; kingdom Metazoa; phylum Chordata; class Actinopteri; order Siluriformes; family Clariidae; genus Clarias; species Clarias batrachus. Next base: position 678,000 of record QMIH01000488.1, read on the forward strand.
GTAAGCCACCTGAAATCTTCAGTTTAAATTCAGAGAGAGAGAAAAAAAAAAAAAAAACTAACTCACACCGCTCGAGCTCCTCAGTTCTTTCTCAGCCATGATTACTCATTCGTTTTTAACATCCATCTTTTCATTGGCTGGTAATAATGATCGTTTCCTGTTACCACCTTCTAATTCATGCGAGGAAATGTTAGTGTGTGATTTGATTGTTAATCATCATGTCAGAACGTGATGAAACCGGTGGCATGTGACTCTAAGGCAGATGCGTATAATCCATTAACCCACACCAGTTTATCTTAATGAGTTTATGGGCTTATCTTTTATAGTGCCATATGTGAGTGTGCCAAATTCGCAGATGCGGGAAGATTCTCACTCGGAGATGAGCGAGTTCAGAAAAGGCTTCAGCACTGTAGGAGATGTTTATAATAACACCTCCATAAACTGTTCATGACAGCTGGGTAAATTTACATAAACATTTATAAAAGCTTATTTCAGCAGGCATCAGTTGTCAGAGTGCTTCTGTTTATTTTCATGTCAAGTTAACATGCCGACTGAGTGACAGATTTTTGTACGTGAGGTCGTGTTATGACACGTTTTGAGTTTATATTTATGTCACGGGATGTCATCGCGGTTGACTGGTTTGTCCTTCTGTACTTGTGATGATGGAGTAGTGATGGTACGAGGAAAAATAAGCTAATAAAGTTATATTTCTATGACAAACAATGACAAGACCCTGACACTATAATGGCACGTTGGGTCTTCTCCACTTTGTATAGCACTGTGAAAAAGTCATTTATTCATTTTAAATTAAATCAAGTGCCTAAAGATACAGTTTGAAACATTGGTTGTTAATGTAACAACATCAGCAGCAACCTCATTTCCCCTCTCGTCTGTTCCAACCACTCAGCATGGAGCATTCAGCATCACTAGTATCCTAAGCTCGGGCCTGATCATCTGTCATCCTCTGCACCTGTTTATCACTGGTTCATGACTTAAGTTAGATGTTTTAAATGGCTTAAGTGGCTTAACCAACAAAAAACATCTTCTATGGAACTGGTCTGGGACTGGACTGAAAATGAGAGCAAAAAAAAAAAATCCTTTAGGAAACATGGAAAACTATATAAAGTTTGACTCTTTGGAAGTAAAATGCACAACCCTCCCATTTTATCCGGGCTTGGGACCAGCAGTGCAGCCAGTGGCTGTGATTTGGGCACTGGTTGAGAATCGAACCCAGGCCTTCCCCATGGCAGGCGGAACACCTACCATTGGGCAACCAGTGCCCCATGGGGATTTTGGGGTGAGGTCAGACACTGATGTTGGATGAGAAACCCTGTCTCGCAGTCTCCGCTCTAATTCATCACAAAGCACAAAGATGATCTATAGGACTCTGTGCTGGCTAGTCAAGTTCTACCACACCAAACTTGTCTCTGGTCCATATCTTTATGGACCTTGCTTTGTGCACTGGTGCGCAGTCATGTTGGAACTGGTATCGTATGGGGTTGTTTTTCAGTCATTACTTCCAGTGAAAGGAACTCTTAATGCTTCAGCATACTGTACCAAGACATTTTGGACACTTTCACTCTCCCAACTTTGTGGGAACAATTTAGGGATGGCCCCTTTCTATTCCAACATGATTGCACATCAGGATGAGCGGGTTTGGTTTGGAAGAATAGTTAAAAATCCCATAGAGACATTTTTTGTGGAAAGCCTTGCCAGAGGAAGCTGCTTTAGCTGCAAAGGGCGACATCATATTAAACCCTACGGATTAAGAATTAGATGTTACTCGAGTTCATATGCATGTGAAGGCAGACGAGTGAATACTTTGGGCAGTATAGTGTATCTGACTCTGTGCCACCATGTCACATCATTTCCATGAGTTAAAAGCAAAGGTACACCAGATCAATAACGTGAAGCATCATCACGATCATAACTCAGTGTATGCTGAGGAATTTTTCTATGCGCCTCACAGACATTAATTCTTGTTAAAAAAAAATCAGTTTGATTTTTCTGGCAGTATTGTAGAGAACTCTATAATCTTAAATCTTTTGAGAACTCGCCTATCAAGAACAAATAGTTCCCACACACAGAAAACTCATTAACGTATCGTTTCCTGCCAATACTTTGCATGTGACCTAATTCATGCAGTTAAACAATGTAAATAATGCACAACAGATCTATTTTTGGCCTTGGCAGCTTATCTCATTGCTCATGCAAATAAACACTCATTTGAGATTTTAATAAAAAACCATTACAAGCCACACTGGTGAATTTCTTACCCAGGAAGTATGGATAAGCTGTATATAAACACTATAGATACTGTAAACAGTATGAGGAAGCTTATTTTAGATTCCTTTTCCCAGAAACAGCATTTTCAAGAAAAGTCATCCATATGGCCGAGCCAACAGCCTGTTCTGTGCAGCTTGGGCGATGGCTTGCGATGGATTTATAATCTCTGCACTCTCTCTGGAGACTCCCATATTCTGCACACGTGCATGCACATGCTTCATGTGTGCGCTCACCCTCATTCACACACACACACACATATACACAGTAGCCTCCAGCTGGATACCAAGTTGTCAGAGACACTAGGGACGTGACCTCCATGTTTCTGTAATGTAGCACAGAAACAGCCTCATTGCACACATATCCACTCTCATACTTGCATACACCCTCACACAGTCTCGCTCTTTAGTAGCCCATATGCACAGAACAGTGGGGCTTTTCTCTTTGGGTTTGGGGTTAAACTGCCTGGTGTGACCTCTCAGCTGATACTCAGTTGCATGAATGTTGATTGCAAAACTTTAGTGTAGCGTGGTTGGTCTTTCATCACCATATGGTTTAACATTCATCTCAGCACAAATGCAGAGTAAATTGCTGGTTGATATTCAATCAATATATTTTTGGGGTGACAATAATACTTTTTTTTTTTTTTGCATTTGTGTTTGGTTGCTGATTGTGTGTCTGATGTGAGTGCCCATGCTGGCAACACAGTACGACTTTACAACCAAAATGCACAGAAAAGTGCATTTTTAAATGCACTTTTCTGAGTGCATTTAAAAAACAAACAAACAAAAAAACTCTATTTATATCTCTACTCTTCAACATAAATAGGCTACTACTTGATCAAAATATGATAGGGTGTTCAAGCCAAACTGGGACTTGGCATGAAATGTCTTGTGAATGAACGTGTAAAACCGATTGACATATAAAGAAGACTTTAAACACACTATGGAGATGAACCGCTTAACTTTGGTAAAATGGTACAGTTGTTTTAAAGAAGACCATACTTCTTGAAAAATCAATGGATAACTTCATAATGGTTAGCATTGTAGCATTGCCTCTCAAGAGTTTGACTCCCGCCTCGGGTCTGTGCATGTTCTCCCTGTGCTTGGTGGGTTTCCTCCATGTACTCCGGTTTCCTCCCACAGTCCAAAGACTTTCAGATCAGGTTAATTCCCAAATTTCCCATAGTGTGTGTGCTCCTTGCGATTGGATTGGCACCTTGTCCGTGCCTAAAGTTTCCTGGGATAGTCTCCAGGTTCCCAGGAACCCTGTACAGGATAACCAGTATAGAAGATGAATGAGTTGGTGCCAACTTGTGAGACGCATCTTTCTGTGAGAACTGTACGCACAATCTTTCACAAACACCCCTTGCAAATTATAGGAGCTCAGCAGGGAGTTCTTGTTACATACATCCCGTATAGTCCTGAACTTGCTTTAAGCCATTTCCACATGTTTGGGCCATTAAAGGAGTTCCTGGGAGGCCAGCATATCAGATATGAAGCAGGCAGTCTGATCATGGCTCTGATGTAATGGGAAAGCGTTCTGTGTTGATGACATTCAAGCACATCAATCAAAAGTCCTGGTTTGACTTGAACACCCCCATACTAACTAGATACAACAGACTTTTTTTTTTTTCTAGACCGTAAGAGCAAACAAACTGTGGGCTCATCATAGCTCAGGGATTGACCCTGACCTTACTTTACTGTATGTGTGAGGTTTTGCAGTTTCTCTGAGTCTGTGTCCGCACCCAGTGTTCCCATGATAGACTACCAACGCAGTCCTGATCATGATAGGACAGAAAATGAATGAATAAATGGACTATTGTCTCATCCACTATTGTCTCATTCAACCAGCCATGAGATATTTAATCGTCAACCAGCTGTGAGATGCTGTGGAGTTTACATGTCCATAAATCACGCCAAATCCATTAATACTGACAATTCATTTGCATAATACTCAGCAGTATCACTGAAACTCGGATGACCTTTTTCAACTACTGGTTTTCTGATTTGGTGCGCAGACTTTTTCTTACTTTCTTTCTTTCTTTTTTTTTGTTTGCTTTTCAAGAAATCTCAGCACTGCTCCATTTTTGAATCTATGCTTCTTCTGTTCCCTTCAGCTGAAATAACAGTCCACTTTCCATTAAAACTTCTAATAGTATTTCCTAAGCCGTAAGGCTTTCCTCAAATAGAACAGACTATATATGCTGCGCAGAGAGAAATAAAGAAAGGCTGAACTGTGAAGGTTCCTGTCTGTGAATCATCTCTTTGGGTTTAGGTTGTTCTTAGCTACAGGAAGTGATGCAGAATATCTCTACAGGAAAAAAGAAACATAATGTTTGGTGCAATATGTATGTGCTCTTATGCTACGGTGTCAATAAAGTTGTGGGCAAAAGTATTAAGACAACATGTATTAGAGTATTAGAGTTCGCCCTGTGTGCAACAGGTCACGAATTACACTTGAGCATTGAGCTTAAGAGTTGTGCTAATTAAAATAAGCTGGTTTAGTTAAATGGATAGACCAAATACAGCATGTGGCAAGAATGTGACTTTCTGAAGTTGGGGTGACCACGTCTGTACTAAAAAGGCTATAACTAGGGAATTCTCAGATGAGTTGTGAACTTCTGTTGCAAATTTCATTTCATGTCATGATCTTCAGGAAGCAATTAAGCAGGCATGGATTGATCAAGTGACACCTGCAGACTTCTTTTTGAACCTGATCTGGCAGGTTCTGAAATATAAAGGACCTCATTCTAAATATTGATTGTCGTATGGCAATTATATCACATAAAATGATGTAATCTTATTATCTTGAATGTCATTATTTAAAAAAGTGAGAATCTCATTAAAAGGCCAAATGTCACAGATACATGCCTATACTGTAGACACCTTGCTGGTGCTAATGGGGAGGCTTCAAACTTCAAACTATGTATTTGGGTTTTTGGATATGTCAGGTGGAACAAATCATTAGTATTGTAAAGGGTACATTTTACCACTACCAGAATATGGAAATGATGTTTGTTTTTGTTTTGTTTTTGTCATAGAAAGAAACGAAAGCAATCCTAAAAACATTTGTGCTTCGTGCTCTTCTGTTCTGTATTTATGCTTTGCCTGTGTGATCCAGGTTCTAATTTTTTGTGGCCATGGTTGGGAAGTGAACAAAAAAAACCTGTTCATCATATTGCCTATTTTGTGCTTTAAAAAAGGACATTACACTCTATATTTGCAGTCAGGGAACCTACTGTCCCAGGTTCAAATCCCATGAACACCACGTTGTCCCTGTTGTGCCCTTGAGCATATGTAAGTAATGGCTAAAGTGCTCTGAGCTTTAAAGAGCTACAACAGTGAATTTCACTTTTGTCTTTTACTTATTACTAATATAGATGGCTACAGGAATTTCAAAGCACCTCAAACCCAAATGGATGAACACCCCATCCTCAATGTGGTCATCTGATAAATATTCTTGTTTTATGCAGCAGTAATGCCGAGTCCCATCAAAAAAACTACAACAGTCTGTAAAATGACGTTAAATTACTACATTTAGACAAAGTGTTACTTCCTTTACCAGTAAAATTATATTTACTTTACTGCATGTTTAGGTAGAAGATGTTGTGAAAAACATAAACAAAAACAAACAAATAAACAAACAATGAATTAGTTAATTGATTAATTAAATAAATTACTATTTATTATAGTGTTGTGTAGTTGATTCATGCCTGCACCTCTGGGAAAGAGATGATGTCAAGCTAAGACATTTCTAATAGAATAGTTACTTTATGTAAGTCTGTTTGTTTATTTCCCCATTATAAAACTCTAATGTAGCATTTTGTTTGTTTGTTGTAAATAGTTAAAAAAAAAATTGAAATGCTCTTCCTCCTTTATATGTAACTATTATATGCCACTTTGTATTCAACATTTATTATTTGTATTTAAATACAAACCTAAGTTGAACCAAAGTGCTTCACAGCTTGATAAATGGTAATAAGATATCAATAAAAAACAATTATAAAAATCTAATTATGAAATATCAAAAGCTGTTCTAAATAACTGAGTCTTAGGTCAGTGACATAACGTAGCTCAGGTGGAATGTTGTTCATATAAAATACATATTCATATGTATTTATCTAGTCTACTAGCAAATAATGCTTTTATTAAGAGGAGAAATAGATAAATTTCTGATAAAGTAATTACACAGGTCTTTATTGCGATTTCAATTGTCATATGATTAATTTATATGCGATTAACTACTCCTTATGGCCCAATGCAAGATATGGGGCTATATGGTGTACTGGATGTAAGAAGGTATAAGGAACAAGAATACAAATGCACAAAGACCTAATATTACATTGAGCGTTATACTAGGAGTAACAAACACAATAGAAGAACGATGATGAAGAGTGTTTAAACCTGATGATCAAGAAAATACTGTAAATTGAAATTGAAACACACACACAAAACAAAGAACATGAATACCAAACAACACATGAATACCAAAGACCTATGATGAGAGAAAAAAAAAACAACCAACAACAACAACAATACAAGCATGTGGAGAGCCAAAAACAAAACACAACATGAAAACAGTGCTCATCTCACTGGGAACCATGAGGCACACTGAGAGGGAAAAATCGGTGATAATGAAGAGATAAAAATGCGTGGGCGCTATAGAAACAGTAGAAGTAAAAGTGTAGAAACATTAAACACATTTAAAAATAAAAATAGAAGTCAAGAGTACACTGGGTTACAGTTTTAATTAGTGAGCAATAAATGTGTGATAATAAACCCAGCAGGATCTTTGCACTACACATAGCAAGTAAACATTATGGAGATATATCTCATGAGATAAAATGAGATAAAATAAGTTAGGTGCTTTCTCAAGCAGTTTAATGATTATAGCATTCTTAATATATCCACATGAACTACACAATCCTAGCCCACTTCAGCGACAATTTTAGGGAGAACAAAAGAAAATATGAAACACTCCAGCTAATTACAATTACAGTGCTTTGCAAACGTATTCATACAGTACCCCTTGAACAATGCAACCACAAACGTACTGTAAATGTATTTTATTGGGATTTTTTATTTAATAGACCGACACAAATTGGCACATACTCTAATTGTGAAAATTATAAATGTTTTTTAACATTTTTTTTATAAATAAATATCTGAAAAGTGTGCCGTTGTATTCAGCCCCTCTACTTTGGTAGAAAACTTTTCGCTGCAATTACTGCTGCAAGTCTTTTGGGGTGCAATATGTCTCTATCAGCTTTGCACATCTAAAAAAGAGTGTGTAATTTTCGCCCATTCTTCTTTGCGAAACAGATCAAGCTCAGTCAGATCGGATGGAACGTCTGTAAACAGCGATTTTCAAGTCTTACCACAGATTCTCAAATTTGACTTTATTTCAACTTCCCAATCTAATACTTGAATATGCTTTGATCTAAACCATTCCATTGTAGGTGCTTTCCAATGAAAGCACCTGTATGTTTAGGGTCGTTGCCCTGCTGGAAGGTGAACCTCCGGTTTTGTAGACTATTATAAGATTGCCCAGTACAGTATTTGGCTCAATTCATCTTCCCATCAACTCTGACCAGCTTCCCTGTTCCTGCTGAAGAAAAGCATCCCCACAACATGGTGCTGCCACCACCTTGCACAGTCTTTAGTTCTCCGCCACACTTATAGTTTTGCATTTAGGGTATCTGACCAGAGCATCTTCTTCTAAATGTTTGCATGTTTCCCCCACATGGCATACTTCAAACTGCAAGTGGGACTACTTTCTTCAACAATGACTTTTTTTCTGCCACTTCAGATTTGGGAAGTACATGACTAATAGTTGTCCTGTAGACAGATTCTCTCACCTTGAGCTCTCCTTGCCCAGTCTGTCAGTTTAGGTGGACGACCTCATCTGGGCAGGTTTGCAGTCGTGCCATACTCTTTCCATTTTCCGATGATGGATTGAACAGCGCTCCATGAGATGTTCAAAGGTTGGAATATTTTTTTATAACCTGACCCTGCTTTAAACTTCTCCACAACTTTTTCCCTGACCTGTATAGTGTGTTGCATGGGCTTTAGTTAAATTAAAGTTACACACAGGTGGACATTGTTTACTAATTAGGTGACTTCTGAAGGTATTTGGTTCCACTGGATTAGAGTTCGGGGTAGCAGAGTAAAGGGGGCTGAATACGAATGCACGGCACACTTTTCAGATTTTTATTTGCAAAGCCTTTTTTTGTAGCGTGACAAAATGTGGAAAAGTTCAAAGTGTATGAGTACGTTTGCAGGGCACTGTACAAATGATTGTATTAGAGTATTGGAAGGGGTTTGCACAGTGTGCTTGCACGTCCAAGCTCGAGGATTCGATTCCTGTCTCGGATCTGGGTGTGTAGAATTCCCTCTGGGTTTCCTTTCAGTGTCCAAAGATATGCAGATTAGTCTAATTGGCAATTCCAAATTACCCATAGTGTGTAAATGGCCTGCGATGGATTGGCACCCTGTCCAGGGTGTAACCTTCCTTGTGCTCGAAGTTTCCAGGCTTCCTGTAACCCTGTACAGGATATGTGGTGTAGAAAATGACCGAATGTATTACTGGAATCCTACTGCAAATTGTGAATTGTGAGGTCAAAATAAGGTGAAGTTAATGGTCCTCACTATCAGTGTGGAGAAAAGACATTAGGATGTAACAGCCATCTGGCATTTCTATATATTAAAAGCTTTTGAATTGATATAATCAGCCAGTTAGAAGCAAGTTGTCTGCCTTTTCCTTCATTCGGACCTGTAGCTGCTGTGCTTAACCTTTACTCTGACTGTAATCAGCTGAGGTGGTTAGAGTCTAGTCAGCGCAACAGAGCCGGTGATTTGTGAGCACTCAGCACTCGACTCAGCTCCATCCCTGCAGAGGAGTACAAGAAAAATGGTCCTGCCTTACCATCCTTGCCATCCTTTGGAGGACTGAAACCAAAAGCTGCCACCTTCTTTTCAAGTAATCATGGCTCCTGGTGATCTGATCGTTTCTGAAGAGAAGTCAAAGCTCTGAAAGCATTATTCATGAGGGGGGGGGGGGGGAATGAAAGAGAAGGAGAATGAAAGCAAAAGCTCAGAAAGATTTCGAATGAGAATGAAGTGCCGTGCACCATGCGCCCAGTGGGAAACAGTAGAAGCAGCATGAACACCTAAAGCTTCTCTCCTGCTACCTGAAAGTGGAGAAACAGCCCTGAATAGACGATTTCAAACAGAACCATAGCAAAAATAATGTCAGAACCATTTAGGGCTTTTATTCTCGCTTATTTTGAAGGAATCTTTAATTATTCAGATACCGCAAAATATCAAATAAGCAATGAGAATAATTTAAGCAGGTTTGTGGGATTTTATCTTAACAATAGAACTCAACTGTGACTGTTAGAATTAAAGGATTCAAATTCTTAGTCAAAAATGAATCCATATGGTAGTTAACATGCAAGGCCGTTCGCTATAGCACAGAACTCGAATTTAATGTTAGAATAAATAACACTGTAGAACACTAGATTATACGTCCAGGTAACCTGCAGTAACATCTAGCATGCGCCATTCTTTCTATAATTAACTTTTTAAACTTAACTTTTTTTTTTTGAATACATTTGTGCCGAGGAAAATGGAGAATTCTTTGATTTCACTAACATAGGATAAAAATGATCAATATACAGTACGTATGTTTGACTTATGGTGGCACCGTGGCTTTGTGGTTAGCCCTGTAGCCTCGCACCTTCATGGTCACGTGTTTGAAACTTGTCTCTGATCTATGTGTGTGACGTATGCATGTTCTGATCATGCTTGGTGGGTTTTCTCCAGTCCAAAGAGTGCATGCGATTAATTGGCACCCTATCCAAGGTGTACCCTGCCTGGTTTTCTGGAATAAACTTGAGGCCGCCTGCATCCCTACACAGGACGAGCGGTATAAATAATGGACGGATGTTTGACTTACATTAGCTATAGTTTTTCCAGTCTTTTTTTCAGACATGCATCTCTACATTATTTATACCACTTATTCTGTGTAGGTTCACGGGGGGCTTGGAGCCTTTCCCAGGGAACTTATAGCACAACCTATACAAAAATTGTCTTTTTTTCGGATCGTTCTCTATCCCTCCATGGCAGAGTGGTTTTCAGGCTATTTTTCAGAAAGGACAGAATAAATTATCGCAAGCGAGCGAGGAGGAATAAAATGACATGATCTTATTCCATGTTCAGCTTGTGAAAATTAGATTTTCTATTGAAATTCTGACGCCATAACAAGTCTCTTTTATCCTTAAAACTACTTGGGTTAATTCCGGAGCATGTTGGGTCTTAATTAGCATGTATTGTAAAACATTGTTAATTTAAAAGGTTATTCTTTGTTAAGTCTCTTTTATCAGTGTAGTTGAGTAATTAATTTGAATTATTTTCCCTCTGACCTCCATTGGTTTTTGACGTCGTCTTCCTTGACATTTCCTTTTGCGTAAAATGGCAGGCAGTTGGAGTTGGTGTAGAAGGAGAGGGTGTGAGAATAAGGCAGGACTGTCTGTATGAACGCGCTGTAATTCCCTGTCATCATTATGCTGTCAGTTCTAGCTGCCCCGTGGCGCTCATGCCGTTAGCGGTTAATGGTGGCAGATAAACAAACGCAATAAATGCAGCTTGGCAGCATGCGCCAACGATCCCGTGCAAATTTGTTTTCTCCCGCTGCGCCACAATCACCGGTCCTCCCAATCTGCCGCAGCCATTCTCATCAGGCATTTGGGCTTCGACGCTTCAATGACACCATCGTGATCAATCTATGGATTTGTTTTTTTTTTTTTAAAGAATCACAGCTTTGCTTAGACCACAGTGTCTTTTCAGTTAAGAGGCTTGGTTCCGCATGATCACAGACTAACTTGTTGAGTATTGATTAGCTTGCCATGAATATATCCAAATAGGATTTGTTTCCCATGCATTCTGTATTTTATATTTAGCCTGCAAGCTGGGATCAGAGCTGTGTCAGATGGAAATTGGGTTCATATGGAGGAAGCAGGCAACATAGGAAAGCATTACATTTTTCTGAGATTTGTTACCATGTTTCAGATAGCAGATCACTGAATGACAGTGTGACCCTGGTGACAGAAATTGAGGATGCTGGTGGCAGGCTTGGGAGAGAGAGAGAGATGATGATTTTTTCTTCTTCTGCTTCTACTATTTATTTTTTGGAGTTGTAGTAACAGTAGGAGTTGTTGTAATGGATCTTCCTTTTAGTTCTTTTACCAGCATAGACAATTGCTTCATTCATTCATTAATTCATTCCTCAATTCATCTTTTATGCCACTTAACCGGTACAGGGTTTCTGGGGCCTTAAGCATATCTCAGGAGACTAGGCAGGGTACTGCCTGGACAGGGTGCGAGGTGACAGTGCTACGCCACCGTGCCACTAGTTGCACAGACTAGACACACAGCGCAGCAGGACATTGTCAGCATTTCCACGCTCTGCACCAACTCTCTCAGTCTGGTTTTCAACTGCTCACTGCAAGTCGCACAAGATATATATATTAGCATCCCATTAATTACACACAGATGTAGCCACTCACTCGTTATCCGCTCGTGCTCCACAACCTCTTACTCATTCAACAACAAAAGCTCAGTTATGTCTCCACTCTCTACAGTGACATTTTCACAGTGTCTTTTCAAATCCCTCAAACGTTAAGAGTACATTCTTTTACAGGAACAAAAGACAATGTCCTCACAACATTCGAAGAACAACACCTGACTATAATTACAGTACAGAAACCCAATGTAACATCATATACTGTTTGTAAACAGTGTGAGGTATACTCTAGTGCTTTCTGTATCTGTGTGGTGAAATATTGGAAAACATTGAGGAAACCTACAGTAGTGCCAGTGTAAGGACAGAACCTCAATCTATCATTTGGAAAATTAGCTTGAAAGTGTTTTTTTTTTCCTTTTCTTTCATAATTCAGATCACATGGATGTTATTTTTGTTTTTATCTCTCTGTAATATTTTCTATCAGATTTAGTTTGTCCAAATATTAACAATTTACATGACATCAACCCAGATCAGGAAGTTTCTCTTAAGATATTCTCAGTCCCAATGCACACCTCTTGTCTCAATCAGATGTCTTGTAAAACCTGTTGGGGATGTGTTCCAAATGAAGCCTATTCCAGAAGAGCCAATTAATCACAGGGCGCACACTAAATCTTACACTATAGGCAATTTGGGAATGCCAATTAGCCTAATTTGCATGGCTTAGGACTGTTGGAGGAAATTGGAGTATTCAGAGGAACCCCAACAAGCATGGGGAGAACATGCAAACTCCATGCACACAGACCCTGAGGCGGGAATCGAACCCAGACCCTGTAGGTCAAATCTTTTGAAGCTAATTTAGATGAAACTTGGCCAATTTAGATTTCACAGAAAAAGACAACATAAATATTGCAACATGAGTTTGACATGGTTATGGACACTACAGATTTTTTTGCTTTTGAAGGTTTTACCAAAAAACTAATTAAGAAACATTTTTTTAAAGATCATATGTTTCTAGAAACGTACAACAAATTTAGTATCAATACTCAGAAAGAAAATATGAATAATTGGCATTTTAAATGATTATTGGTTGAAGTGAAATAGTATAACAGTATAAAAAAGGCTATTTTGGTGGCACATATGAAATCATCTATCCAAAAAGCTGAAGTTAGCAATTTAATTTTTTTTAAGGAAGCAATATCCATGTTTGACAAACTTCTGAAGTATTTATTATTGAAGTTGCTAAACCTTTTTTTTAAAACATATTATTATAGAGCAAACTAAAATGAGACATATGTTGATGTGTTTGAAGCGTCCCAAATAAACTGGTATATACAATAAGGACACTTTTCATTTGTAGTTCGTTTAAGGCTTTTTACAAATATGCATTAAGACATATCTATAGGGGAAATCTGGATAAATTCAACCATTTCCAAAAATAGAATTCTACATTTGTATAAGCCAAGGTAAATATTTAAAATATTAGTAAAATGAATGTGTTTGTTGTGGTGATTAAACTTTTGGATTATATTTGAACTGCATGAAATTTGAATATATTTAGCAATAATTTTTTTGCCAAATTTACCCTGACCAATGCGGTAAAATTGGTGAAGGTTTATTGTATTAAAACAGATTATTATACAAAAACAGAAAGTGATAAGTGTGCACACAAGTACTGATGAAATACTGATGAACAATCTGAAAATCATGCTTTATTTTATAGTTTATGATTGAGATATTGATTATTCATTCACCAGAATGTAAACCTATACACAATTCAACATCATTCACAAGATGGCAGCAAGTAAACTACTATAGATAGGCTGGAAACGGTCGGATCCTGCTGGCCGAAATTACCGCGTGGTCGAAATTTCCCCGACTTCCCCTAGATGTCAGCATATTTTTATGACGTTTTACCAGGTCAGCAGTTTACGTTTGGTGATAGTTGGTGTATAATCTAAACACTACACATCATTAGCTGCAACTGTTGGGATAAAATTTGTCTAAAAATAAACGTGTTTAATTGCAAACGTAGAAGATGAACTTGAGGCTGAGGGATTTTTGCAGACTGTAGTTAAAAGGATGTGCAAACACTAAATCAGGGTGAAATATGCATTTATTAAAGCAAGGAAAACAGCTCGCTTTCAAAACAGAGCAGCGCTCCTAACACATTAGTACCAGCTTGATATACTAGAGACATCACATACAGTAGAAAAGCAATACAGCATTATAAATATAAAGATTATTGTAAGTTGGCATGTTTTTTTTTTTTATTAAACATTTTTTTTTAAATGGTAGCATCTGTTAATTGACAGTAATTATTATTTTACCACCATTTAGTGAAAAGCACAAACTGAAAAGGCTTGCAGATGTTTGTCTGCTTTAATTAACTGAACTGAATGACGTGTTTCAGTAGATGAGTCACTGATCTTTAGAAGCTAAAAAAGAGCTTTGCCTGTGTGTGTATATAAATAAATTAGATATGTCATAATTAGGGATGGTTAGGTTTATATTTTATACTTTAGTTGCTACTTTGTGTTACTTCCTTAGAGAACCAATTCCTTAGGAACAATGGAAGCAGATGAGAATCATTCAATGTGTGAAGGCTTGTCTCAAAAAAATTGTATATTTTTCAGTATAATGCAGATGCAAACAACCTTTGAATCTAAATGAGTCTTAACACCCTGCTTATACTTGATTGTTGTGTGTATCGTGAATATCAGGTTTATATTCGGGGCGGGGGGCCGGGGAGGGGGGGCTGGGGGTGCATTTTCATTTTTTAGCTAACAATGTTAAGCACTGCCACAGCTGATTGAATGCCAATCATTTTAACCATGAATTAAATAGCCATGATGGCATGCTGAGATGGGGCATTCTGAGACACACTGAGATGGAGTGTGTGTGGTTGAGAGAGAGAGAGAGAGAGAGATTAAAAATGCATTTATGTGCATCTGGTTTGTCTTTCTGTGTCCAGCTGGCTGCATGACAGACATTGTACGAATGCATGGGATACATGAATGATCTCCAAGCTAAAATTGAGTTTTAATGAATCCATCAATGGGTGGATGGAGATATTTGTGTAGCTCCCTTGTATCAATCAGACAAGGCAATCGATCGTCTCTGGTTATTTTACAAGCTCTGGGGTCGACTGCACTTACCCAGGCCTTGTTTGTTCTGAAAGTGGATCAGAGTGTCTGTTGGAGAAAGAGAGAGTGAGCAGCAGTTTTGGTGTGGCATTCAGCATCATGGAGAGGAATTCTTTTTTTTTTTTGGCACAATAGTGCTTATGAGATTTGTTATGAGGTGAAAGGGATGTAATGGACTAAATTGCTTAAGGATTTTGATGGAAGGAAACACGTATGCTACTGATTTAAAAGGGTTGATAATTTTACTCAAGGGGAGGTAATCTAGGGAGAGATTTAAATGCAAATATTTGCACGGTTTTGGCTAAACATGTCCAACTAAGCAAATCCGGAAATGGTGTCTCATGCAGCATGTCTGGAGAAAGTATGAGAGACGATGTCTCATGTGTTTAGATGATTGACAGAGTTTGGCAGGCACTGTCATCTCATGTCACTTGGCAGGATTGATTGGAAAGGAGATGAGATGTATTTCCATGGAGAAGTCGAATCCTCAACATTATGGATTTATATTGATGAAAGGACCAAAATGAAAGGAGCTATCAGTGTTTCTCTGGTTACCATGGGAACTGAGGACCCAGAAAACTAATGAATGAATCTACACTTTAAACCTTTACATCAGATGGGAGCCAGAATATGACTTTAAGAAGCATGGAAATTCTCATCACACTTCAGAATAGGAAAATTGTGATCTCTGTGAAACCATTGCATGGTTGTTGGATCAGATGGGTCAGTTTTAGAAACTGCTGACCTGCTGCAGGATTTCTTTTGTTTGTCCAAATTGCTGTAGTGTTTCCTTTGAATTTCCAATTCATGGGCTCTGGTGTTATACAGCCAAGGCTATTTGTTTCAGCCGTATGTAGTTTTAGAGTTTATGCCTAGTTTACAGTTTACAGGCAAAATGGAGTGTGTGTGCGTGCGTGCGTGTGTGTGTGCGTGTGTGTGTGTGTATGTGTGTGTGTTTTGTCATAGCTGTCAAGCTGGGAAAATAAATCTTGATGCCTAGTGTGTCAGCCATATAGCTAATATTACATAGATGCAAGGGGATTACCCTATATTAAAAACAATTGTTATTGTGTGACTTTTAAAACAGCGCTCAAGTGACTTTTTTACAATTACGATAAGGGGAGGATAAAGGAGCTTATGCATGAACAGTTATAACAGTTTAATAATTTGCCAGTTTGCACCAACCAGCTTTCCAGCAGAACTTTTTGTTTGCCGCAATAATCAAAAAGAAATTTTGTTGTGGCGACGTACAGTGGAACCTCAGATTGCGAGTAACATGGTTTACGAGTGTTCCACAAACAATGTCTCTTCCAAGTCAACTATAGAGTCTGCCTTTGGAGATTTGTTTTGGGACCTCCTGTGGAAAGCAAAATCTTCAGATGCCAATGTCTATTATATAAAATGGCATAGTATACCGTATGCATATAACCTACACACATACGTCTGTATACTTAAAAACATCTTGAGATTATTTAATACTATCTAATACAACATGACTGATATGTGAAAGCTACGCTGTGTTGTTTAGGAAGTAATGACAAAAGAAAGTAACCCCAGTGAGTGTGTGGGTGTGTGTGTGGAGAAAGGCTTGGGAGACAGATGGGATTTTAGCCAAGCTCACGTTTATTCAGCTTTACACAGCGCACTTTTAGAAATTCAACCAAACCAAAACAACTGAACGGAAATGAGAGCTTTTGCCTTGTCAAGTTCAAACTTGCACTCTGTGCTGTGTGTGTATATATGTAGTGTATTTACGTGTATCTACAGTATCTATCTATCTATATATGTGTTTGTGTGTGTGTGTGTGTGTGTGTGTGTGTGTGTGTGTGTGTGTGTGTGTGTGTGTGTGTGTGTGTGGTTTGGATGGTCTGACCCCACGACTGGAGCAACTGAGTCCTGAATTCATGTTTTGCCTTTTGGAACTTTCCCCCCCCAAAAATTGGCATCTACCAGTCATTCATGAACAGAGGAAGCATACACTTGAGACAACTTTTGTTGACAGTGGTAACCCTTTCACACATGGATGTCTGCTATTATTGCATGCTTCCCCATTTCATACCTGTGAACATGTGCTTATACCGTTGCACTGCTCCTTTAATTATTTATAACTTTAGTATTGATAGAACACCTGACTGTGGGCTATTCTTTTTACACACATACTCATAGTCTCAGACTCAAGGGAAGCACACGTCCCAAGACAGATGAAATTTCCATTTATGCTGACAGCCACCGCTGATGTCCTTGGTGCATGATTTAGTTTTTTTTGTTTATTGCCTGAAGACTCCTGTTGATGCAATTTCTCAGACAAAGTTCTGGGCACATTTCTTTGAATTAGTTTGTCCGCTGATCATTTGACCCATCCTCCTGTCCCAATCTCTTCGTCCCTTTTTGTCTGAAAAGTGAAAATGATGAATAAAAACAGAGCTGCTACACATGCTGCTTTGTTGACTGCATCTCCTTTACAATGATTCCTCTCTGGTGATGCTCGGTACCTACGATTCAAGGTTGATGCTGCCAGTGGTGACTTATTAATCAAGATCCAGTGGTTTGTTATTTCTTTGTTGATGAGCGAGATAACCAAATTGCTTCGATTCTGCAACCAATTGCGTTATAATATTTTCATAATGCTCCTTTGATATTATATTTGAAAACTTTACTCGTTCAGATCTAAAGTCAGTCTATGCGAAGTGAGAGAAATAGGAACTGGAGCATACCCAGAATATTCTATTAGAATTTTTATATATGAATGAGCTGTTTAGCTGACCTTCACATGCTTAGCACCAAGGGTGCTTATACCAAGTACTATCCACACTGCACACACACTGCACACACAAAAACACACACTATTCTTGTATTCTTTTTTTTCTTATCTGCTAAAGCATATTCTCCTGAGCACATGTTTATCCCCTCCCCTCTCTCTCTCCCTCCCTCTTTCACTTTCTACATATCTACCTCCGTGCTGTCTCTCTTTCTGGGTTTCTTTTGTCTGCTCTTCCTTTTCTTTCTCACTCGCTCTGCTTACCCTGTATGCTAATAACACAGTTAGGAACAAGTACTAATGGGCCCCATTGTCTTCAGTAATAATGAATGAGAGCAGACCCAGAAGCTACATATCAAAGCTTCTTACTGTGAAGGTTACATTTGGCAAAAGCTTTCAGTACCCTAAAGAAACCCTGGAAGGTCTGGGACTGTTAAATGGAATTTTTCTGTTTCTTTTTTTTTTTTTTCCCCCATTTCTGTGTTGCATTCCATTAGAGCTATTTTGTGAGTAGCAGCAGCAGCTAGTGCCCATAGATTTAGTTGGGGCAGGCCAACGTTAATAATGACATAGCCTCAAACAAAATGAAGTCGAGAGGCTGTCCTACATGACTTATATTATAGGCTACTACCAAGTGATTTTTTTTTTAGACTAGAAGAATAAATAGCAGTGGAGAGTGGACAACATACAGTCATCCACCATACAGTCTAGCAGCCTGATTTCAGTGGTTTCAGATTTTAAGCTTTTTCGGTCCACATACATCTCTAAATCAACAAAAAATGCATTAAAATACTTCAATACAAGTACGTTTTGTGTATTTCTGATTTTTGATCTCCCCCTTCCTTATGCAATCTTTGCAATATATCTAATAACAGAAATAGTTCTGTTCATCACAGACACACAATTCCGATTGTGTGTACAAACCACCCTCAATGAGTTGCCCCATCTGACAACCCTGTCATTAACTGGCATGTCTGCTGCTCCAATGAAAATGTTTATACAGTGAGCAGTTGGGGGGAGGGGGGCGATGGGGGAGATTCTTACCCATTTGGTGGTCTAGTATAATTTTTTTCATTTTGTATTTTTGACCACTAACTGAAATAACTCTAATAAGTCATTTTGTGCAACATCTACAACTGTAAGCAAAGCAGTGAGCAATCAGCTTATATCTATCAATCAAAAAGGAACATAATTAACATGGATGGTGACTATTCAGATGTAGATAAAGACTATGTAAAAATGTAAAGAGTTATGAATCAGGACGTATGAAGATTAAGATTAAATGGCTGATATAAATGTACAGTACTGTTCCTATGAACAAGCTGCCAGTATAAGTCCGTGCAAGAACTTCTCCAAAATGCCTGCATTGCACATGTGAAAGAGATAATCAGAGAAGTCTTTTTTTTTTATTGAGATTGTTTATACAGCGGAACCTCGGATTGCGAGTAACTTGGTTTACGAGTGTTCCGCAAGATGAGCAAAGATTTTTAATAAATTTTGACATGAAAAACGAGCATGTTTTGGTTTACGAGTGCCGAGTTTTTTGTCACCGACACACACACACACACACACTCACTCACTCTCTGTGTTAAAACAGTGTTTCCGTTGTGTGTGTGTTTGTTGTGAAACTTAAAAAGCGAGGTAGAGGGAGGGAGGAGGTGTTTTACTGTGTAAGACGAGGCGAGGGAAAGGGCTAATTCCCCCCACACACACACACACACACACACACACAAATACACGGCGCCTGCGTGCACAAACGGAAACACTTATCTGTTGGGATTTATTTTAACTTTGTTTAGAGGTAAAGTGCAGGATAATCTGTTTTATTTTTACTTTATATATTGTATTAATTATTTTTCTGTATTTATTTTTTTGGGCTGTGGAATGAATTATTTGAGTTTCCATTATTTCTTATGGGAAGATTTGATTTGGTTTATGAGTGTTTTGGAATACGAGCCTGCTTCCGGAACAAATTATGCTCGTAATCCAAGGTTCCACTGTACTTGTGATTACTTTTAGTTGAGTTGATATGGATTTGATTTAGTCTGTTCAACCTAAGTGATCAATTAATCCAGAAAATCCTTTAGGAAAAGTGTTAACTTTGATAATTGACATTCTGCAATGTATTCACACCCCGTCCAGGGTGTACCCAGACTTGTGCCCTTGGTTAGGCTCCTCGCCCTCCGCGACCCTGTATACAGGATAAAGCAGTATAGACGATGAGTGAAAGAGAGAGTGAGTGATTGACATCACTGTACTGTAGCTAGTAATGGGATTGGGAAGTCATTCAAACCAATCAACAGTCAATTAATGATCACTTTAACTGCACACTCTAGGCTTGATTGAAGTCTGTTCATCAAAAACAAAACAAAGTTGAGGTTCATATGAGTACATTCCAACACGTCTCGTTGTCATGAATCTACCTTGTCTACACACCGATCGTGAAGTTTGTCACACGGGAGGTCAGTACGATGTAAGTAAGCAGGTCCAAATTCTACCACCTTAAATCCAAGCAAAAATGCATTCTAAAGTACTGCTGAGACTCGTATGATGCTCCTGCAGTCCCGCTGAACTAAATCGATTTGGTATGAAAGTACCAAATGCACATTTCTGCTACACAGGTACGCAGAATGAACATGCAACATTGAATGTTTTAGGAATTTTTAATAATCCAAATCTTGTTCATAAGAGTTCACCTGAAATTCACAGGAAATCGGATCATTGACTATAATCAGTAATTGTCCTATAAATAACTGTAAAAATAAAATAAAAAAACAGCAACAACAAATTGACTGTTTCATCTCGCACTGGAAGCTTACCCACGGCCGTCTGGCTTTGGTAGACTCCAGACAGACCCCACTTTGGGAGGCACTACACTACAAGAATCTTTAAAAATGTACTTAATAAAAAACAAATCCATTTGCTTTAGGCTTTGGGTAGAAAGAGAAAGTGGCTACAACTTTTTTTTTTGTGAAACTCATTTATTGTTTACTTATATAATATATAATATACTGTAGATTTCAAATGACCTGATTGGAAAGAAGGCAGCGCGGTGGCTTAGTGGTTAGCACTGTCGCCTTGCACCTTCAGGTTCTGGGTACGATTCCTGTCTCGGGTCTGTGTGCACAGTAATGAAGTACAGTACAGTATGCGTGTTCTTCCCGTGCTTGGTGGATTTACTCTGGGTACTCTGGTTTCTTCTCACAGTCTGCAGACATGCAGCTTAGGCTAATTGGTGTTTTTAAATTGCTCTATGAATGTAATGTACCTGAGATAGATACGTCCTTTACAGGGTTGCCATTCCATCTGGTCTCCAGGCCCCTCGCGACCCTGGATACAGGATAAAGCGGTATAGATGGTGAGTAAGTGACTGAGAGTGATTTGAAGGGAAAATTATTCTATTATGCTAAAAGGTTGTCCAATCAATTTCTCCACTGTCTGTGATATACAAGTTTAAAAAGAAGGTGTGAAACATGCAGGGATTGAAGCTCCTGCCAGCTTCTGGCTGTATTCATTCTCATGCTGTTACTGCATAATCGCTGTTGATTTTAGAAAGTTATGAGACAAGCTGTTTGAAAGAAAGCTTAAATCAGACTTAAGAAAATGATAAGCAAAACACTGTCAAAGAATAGGAAATGAATTACAAGATTATGGAACTGTAATCTGTCAGTAGTTTCCCCTTGTCCCTGGGGTTGAACTGTTCACAGATGCATGATTCTTTTTCGTCACACAGAAACACACAGATCTGCATTCTTCCCCGGGCATGTGATGTTTTGCGACTTTAGTGTGAGATGTAGGGAATGCCTGTGTCTTGTTCAGTACCAAACGAAACTGAGCTCCTTGACAGTTTGACACTAAATAAAGGTGTAACACTTTCCACCATATCATTACATTCCACTCTGTTTATGGTTTAATGGCTACTTTGTGACTTTTTAAGTTCATTTTCTTTACGCTCTCTCCAATATCCTCTAGGTCTTTTTATTCACTTAATTTTAATTAAGTCAAGCGACGTAGTGCCAAAAACTGTTTTAAAGCACTTAGACAAGCCTATCCTAGGAACACTGGCATGAGGTGGGTATACAGTACACCCTGAATGTTATTCCAGTTATACACAGGTCAGGATCATTCTGGGGACAATTTGTCTTACCCAAGCCAAGGTTTTTGGAGGAGACAGGGAACCTAAGAACCTGGAGGACATGTGAGGTCCGGATCGAGACTGGAATATTGGAGCTATGATGCAGAAGCCTTACAATCATGCTCCAAAGTTACTGTGGTACCCCCTCTTTTAATAGCTGTGTTTTTGTGTATGTGGTGTCAGTATTAGCAAATCCAACCTCAGTCGAACAACAACATATAACTTTTTCAACGTGCCATTATTTATTTAACAAAAATGAAGCCGAGAAGAAAAAGACATGGTTGCAATACTAAGTACCCCATGATTCAATAGTCTGTAGAGCCACCTTTAACAGCAATAACTTGAAGGAATTATTTTCTGTACCATCTTACCATTCTCTCACATCATTAGAGGAATTTTTCCGATTCTTTTTTAATGCATTGCTTCAGTTCGGCCAGGTTTTTGGCCGTTCGCGTATGCATCGCTCTCTTAAGGTCCCACATTAAGACACAAAGACATACTTTTTGGATTGAGGTCCGGACTTTGAATCGAAACCTTGATTCTTTTATTTTCCAGCCATTCTGATATAGATGTAGTCGTTGACCAGATGGTCTCACAGTTGCCTTTAGGACACTCTGGTATACGACTCGATGACTGCAAGGTGCCCAGGTCCTGTGGCTGCAAAACAAGCCCCTGTCACCCCATCACCCCTCCACCGCCAGTGTGTATGAGGTGTTTCTGCTGAAACGCTGTTCGGTTTTCGCCAAACATGCCACTGAACATTAAGGCCAAACACCTCCACTTTGTCTCATTTGTCCATAGGACATTGTTCCAGAAGCATTGTGCTTTGTGCAGTTTTGTGATCCTCAGTCTCAGCCTGCTTCCGTGTTGTTTTTAGACAGAAGAGGTTTTCAATTGATCAGTTAATCAAGGCCTGATGATTAGGAGCACCTGGCTGTAACTACCCCTTTTAAATCATGTGGAATCAATAAGGTACATGTTTTTTCCTTGTTGGCTTAATTTTTGTTATAAATAATTGCACAGGGAAAATGGTATATGTTGTTCATGATCCGATGATTTTACACATGCACAAAGAAAACAATGAAAAGAACTGACTTTTTTTTACTGCTTTAGTTTTTTCTTCTTCTTCTATTACTACTACCACCACCAATACTATTACTACTTCTAATAATAATAATAATAATAATAATAATAATAATAATAATAATAATCATAAGAAGAAGAATATTAATAATGATAGTTATAGTAGTAGTGGATAGAGTGTCTCTATTTTTCATTTCTTTCTCTACCCCACACTCTTTAATTCGTCTCCGATGGCTCCACTGTCTCATCCACCAGTCTGGCTCAAGAGCAACTCATCTTAATTGTGTCAGCCTTGGCAGTGTGTACATTGGCATAGGCTCTTTTCAGACAGAAAATGCTTGCATTTGTCTTTCTCAATGAGGACTAAATGCCTGTGAGGGGTAATGTCTGGCATGCAACTATGGGTAAAATAAAGAATAGTTGAACACCATTACTGTAGAGAAACACTGTTTGTGACCTTTAAGCACACTTGAACCTTGACTTTCCAAACTTGGACTTTAAAATGATAAGGATTCTGGGACGTAAACCCATAACCATGATCATTCAATGTCCACTGATCTAATAACATTTTCTTAGATTCATCCACAGCATCAATGCACATACTGTATTACTACACCATAGCAGGAAAATGCAGGCAGGACAGCAATGTGCTCATATAACTGGGTAACTACTAGAAAGATAAGGCTCTCTAATAAAATGTATAAGGTACTAGAACTGTTATATTGTAGGGAGGCACTCTCAATATAGATATGTCACTCAGAACAATCCCTAGAATGAAATAAAAAGGAGTAAATCATGGCCCAGAGACAGAAAATAAAATTCTAATGGAGAGGACAGGGTTCTCAGTGGTAGGTATGTCTACTGACATTCTGAAAGCATTAATTCTCTATGTAGACACTGTGTGCAGCAATGGGAAAACAGCTTGGAGTCACACTGAGAGAATAATAATAATAATAATTAAAAAAAAGAATTAATAACTGTCTCTCAAATCCAGCTTTATCAAATGCACCATAACATTTAGGACTGACTTAAGTTCAAAATGTGCATGAATGTTTTGTTTTGGAGGAAAAGTTACATGTGCTCCGAGATGGGTTAAGCGCTTGCTTTGTGTGTGCCACGTTGCCAGATTTTTCCTCGGTGTCCAAGACAGCTTTTTTTAGTTGCATCCAGACCACTACCTTTAAACACTGTCAGCGATAGAATGGGTCATGTGGAAAGGAGGAAGGAAATAGCTTTTCTTTTTTTTTTTGTCTCACAAAAAGTATCACAAAACCAAGATAACATTTAAGAAAAAAAAACTATTATTTTATTATATATGACTGAGAACATGATAAGCATCGAAATAAACTTCCAATAAAAGAATTCAAAAATATTTGTCCATGAATGTACAGATGTACAGTAGTCGTCATATTAATTACTGAACATTAGTTTAAATTTAACAAAATAACAATATTGGGAAGCTTTTAAAAACAGCACTTGATCCAGCACATCCCGTTACTTTTATTGTGTACAGACAGGTATTGTATGACAAATCAATGAAGCTTTAACAAGGTCTTGAAATTGTTTGCATAGGATAGAGTCTATTTTATCAGTTTCAATATGATATTAAACTGAATAACACAATGCTAACATTTTTCTCGACTTAATGTGCTCTAAAGAAAATGTTGGTGGGATAAACGGTCTTGTGGCTTACAGCTTGATTTAAATGTGCCTAATTTAAGCCATTAAAAAATGAATCATATGTTTTTTTTCTTCTGAATTGAATTGAAAGGAACAGTACAGTACTGTACGTAGTGTCATATTTATGTATTTAATACAACAAAATGCCATGCCATCATTTCTTTTTTGTCTATTTACAGCCCAGATCTTATACTGTACTGCATTTAAGCATGATATATTGTGGTTACATGAAAATGGAAATCTATAGACATTTAAAATATACACATTTAAATTTGCCCATTAATAATAATTTGCCTTTTGCTGACACTGTGGTTTTAGTTAGCAAGGTCCACATGTGAGAGGTACAGTACCGTAAATGCACCATAATTCAGTGGTCATGATCAATATTCATTCCTCCAGTGTATCATATTTAAGTTGGACAAATGAGCCATTTAAAATAAATCATGCTACAAGATTGAATAATTATAATATGCATATGAACTGCATTTTAAAAAGGGCTTGTTAAAATGCAAATCAGTGAATAAATTAATGCAGCACACACCGTCTGTGTATGTCCACAATAGTGACACAGCTGGAAACTTAATAGATCATAATGCATTGGGAAAGTGTACTAGCAGGGGGGAAAAAAAGCCATATTCCCTGCTCATCAGCTGGATGGATGTTAGATTTCATTTACCTGGAGCTTATAAGATCGAACAGATTCTCCCATCCAGTTCATCACAGAAACCTTGGTCATTATAAAATAAAATCAGGCATTTTAAGCTGATGAAGTAAACACATTTTCAAGGTGAGTTACTTTTTTTTTCTTATTTTGGAAGCAGACATATTGGAGATTTTTTTTTTCTCACACCTTATTATGCAAGAGCTCCCTTTTACTTGATTCAGCAGTTGGACATTTTAACATTAATTCACATTATTAGTATTCACGCATCAGATCTGAGTAACATTTAACACCAGATTTTTGACTTTCATTTAAACTGTGTCTAAAAACTGAAGTTAATTAAACTAAAGTGTCATTTGCCCTTTGCTACACACAGAGAAAGCGAGAGAGAGAGAGAGTTGCTTAAAACGAGGACCACTGTGGATTTAATTATCATACAAACCTCATTAATATACAGACATCATTAAAATATCAGAACAAATTGTTCACAAACCAGATGACAAGGTAAAATCCATACAAACACACACACACACACACACACACACACACACACACACACACACACACACACACACATATGCATACACATACACACAAGTGCAACAGCCAGATTTTTTTTTTATTATCATTTACAGCCGTTTTATATATTATATGATATGAAGTATAACATTAATGTATGTTGCCATTTGTATTTAAAGTCTTATTCATAATAATTTAATTAAAAGTGGAGATTTATGATTAGTGTCAATGCATGGTACAGAATAATCGGGACTAATAGTATGTGTTGGTTGATTGAACTTCTAAAGCCTGATATTAACATTACCAGAGTTTCCTGGAATACGCCTCAGGCCCCATGAGAGCCTACACAAGATACTGTAAGTACTCAATAGATAGACAATGGATTAATGATTTTACTGTACAGAAAACCCATGAATCAAAAGTTTACTATATTTCTATTTGACAGGCCAGCTAGTCCAGTCACTATATGCTTCATGTCTAATGACAGATCCTTTCCAACGTAGACAGAACACAGTGTTGATTTATGTTTTGGGCATAAGGCGAGATGTGATCGAGCATGTGGCAGTGTCTCATTGGCTGCATTACAAAGACGTTCGTTTTAGTCAGTGGAGCTACAGCCGTAACTCCACTGCCATGCACCACCGGCGATCTTTTTTTAATCATTATCATTTTAGTCATTTAGATAATTTACATTTTACATGGCTTTCCAGCACATGGTTCAGCCAGAGTTAGCAAAAATCTGGGATGCACAAAATCCTGGATATACTGGAGATTCAGGTGGATTATGAACAAACACTGTGGCAGGAGAATGGAATGCTGTTGGATTAAAGTATTAATTTTTTCCACATTGTTACACAATAGGTGGTACACTTTCCGTGCTTGATGGTCCAGGGTACCCTGGTTGATCCTGATCTTGGGTTTTAGTCTGTGTGGGTTTCCTCTTGGGGCTATGGTTTCCTCTGAATTTCCAAAACCATGCCACGTAAGCTAAATTGCCTCAACGGTTAAATGACCATGCAAATACATGGATGGATGGATGGATGGATGGGTGGATGGATGGATGGATGGATGGATGGATTAAACCTAAAGAGAAATTGTTTTCAAAGAGAAAATATAGTCATTTTTCAAGTAAAAATAATTGTGGAAAGCCCTACTGGGTTTGTATTCTCATACGCAGTGTTCCTGGGACTACTTCCAGATCCACCATGACCAGGATAAAGTGTTTCTGAATCTGCTGTGAAGACATTCAGTTTCATATCTATTTAAACACCATAGATTTTGGGTACAGTATAGCTGGTTGTGTTTTATTGGCTGATTTCTGAAACCTGCTGTTTAAGAGGAAAATGCTGAAACGTACACAGGCTACCTTTTAGAAACCATTGGAAGCCTAGCTGCTTAAGGAAACACTCGAGGGAAAAGGAGGAACCTGAAGGAAACAATAAAGCTGAAGTTGAAATGGCTTGAGCAGCTGCACAGATCTCAGCATGTATATAATAAATAAGCAGGCAGACTTTGCTACTATGTGATGGATGCATCACTGGCAGAGACCGAGTTTGTCATCCTCGCTCAGCGTGATCATCAGCTGGCTCTGTGACGGGAAAGACCATGAAGTGATTAGAGATTTTGTTTGCACTGGAGTAAGGAATGAGTCAGAATTAACATGGCAATGGGTGCCTATAAATACAAGCCAAGCTACCCTATTTACTTAAAGACTTGCTCAATAGCCAATTTATTTACTCCCCCTCTTTAAAAAACTGCCTGGGGAGGAAGTATAATCCATTTAAAGAGTTTAGACATTTTGAATGGACATTTGATTCAGCAGGAGTACTAAGAATATCAGAATGCATGTCAGATACGCTTGCCTTGATACAGATACAAATACATCAGGATGTCCTAGAATATATGTATTGATCTTTTCATAGAGTTCTCCTCTAGGGT
The DNA here is from genome assembly GCA_003987875.1 of Clarias batrachus. Taxonomy (NCBI): domain Eukaryota; kingdom Metazoa; phylum Chordata; class Actinopteri; order Siluriformes; family Clariidae; genus Clarias; species Clarias batrachus. The sequence continues at coordinate 705,725 of QMIH01000488.1, forward strand.
GAATGCTTTCACACAATACACACCATATTCATTCAAAATGTAGGACAGTGGGGACCACTGAAAGGCACAGTTCAGAAACCAGCTTTAATGAAATTCTCTAGCATTTTCACTGTGAACTCTGTCCACAAAACCCTTATAACCCCAGTTATAATCATAGCTAAAAGGCAGTTGTTATGATTGTATAAATGTATTGGGATGAAATGAACACAAGAAGACGTCTTATTCCCTAGTCTCAAAGCTGTTCATATGTAAATTTTATACGATTTTCCAATCTGTAATTCTGGTTACATTTGTCCAGAGGTAAAAACACAGTGGTACATAATGAATTGTTCCTTATTACTATAAGCAATTAATATTTGCACTTACTTGAATTTGAATATGGAGACCTTTGAATGTTTCCCTTATTCTGTTCAACTTAAATCTTGAATTGTTTACCCGTTGTTAACTTCAGATTTGAATAAGAGTCAGATTTTGAGTTATCGTCTGCTCTCTTGGCATTTGGGTCATGGGTGGCACAATAATAAAGCATTTGTCCCACGGTCAGGAGCTCGCAAGGTCAATTTCCAATGATGTTGGAGTGCAGGTACCTATTGGCTAGCAGCCAGTAGGCTGCCAGTGTTCTCTGGGTGGGTGAGTTTTTTTTTAAAATGCTTGCAAATTTGTTATCCAAAAGTAGATTGTAGTGATTTTTAGTTTGGTTGACAGAAGTATAAGTGGTTTGTGTCCCTGCACAATGGATGGTAGAGTTCAAAAATGTACCACATTCCTTGTTTGGTGTTGATGTCGACAGCTTTGAGTTGTCATTACTGGAATGCTTATAAGATACTTGCGTACAAAGAATGGAACAAACCCACTAAAATGGCCAAATACAACCCTGAAATCTTTGCTATAAGAAATACCACATACATGGTTAAATACATCCATGTGCGCTAAACTACTACATTATGTAGTATTACTGTATATGTAACATATTATATGTTCTCATAGACATTACATTGCACTATTACGGAACTGTGCAACAGGTTCATAGCTTCTGTGGTGACTGCTATTCAAAACATGGGTATCCAGATCACTGTTAACAAGTGAATAATCGTAGCCCTACTTGACAAGTCTTGGCAAAATAATGTGGTTTAGGTGGTACATCATGGGTAAATAGTGTAAGTTCGTAGACAGTTTGAGGCATGAGGTTGGCAGTGTTTGTAGCGGATTCGAATCAGGGGTGTAAGTTTGGGTTGAGATCTCCACCCATGTAGCGGGGTGTCTAAGTACTTGGTCTAACGCACAGCAGGAGATGGTAGTTGTATAATAGAGATGTAGTTGAATATAAAATCATCGACTTTGTATAACAGTACAGTTTTGTAACGTATCAATTTTTTGTTCCAGGAAACCAAATAGTTTACCTCTTGTTGGGAAGAGATTTTATTATTCTGTTGACCAACCAACAATTTAAAATTTCTTGAAGTTACTGCTGCATTTAAAGAAAATGGGTTGGATGCAACCAAGTGTCACACTACTACTACTACTACATACACCTTCAGATGCACTTGTCATACAACCCACACCTGAAATAAACCTACATTAATAGTTTCAAAAGGCTGATCAAACAGATGTAGGTGGCACGATGACTTAGTGGTTAGTACTGTGAATGCATGGAGTTTGCATGCTTGATTCTCTCGGTTCTCTCGGTTCCCTCCCACAGTCCAAAGACAGGCAGATTGGGCTAACTGGTGTTCCCAAATTGCCCATAATGAGTGAATGTGAATGTTGCTCAGAGTTCCTACAACGGTCATATAAGATGGGAATAAATACAGTGGCCTCCATTGGTCTCGATGGTCCCTAGTTGGATTACTGAGTTTCCTAGGTGATCAAACAGATGCTTTGCTTTCATAAG
>QMIH01000488.1:707642-738810 GCA_003987875.1 Clarias batrachus
TATATATATATATAAAATAAAGCATAGACCTTATACTTAAATTATAATGTTGACAACATATTTTCCTAATCTTTGTTCTGTTTCTCAAATGTAGATCTCACCTGGCAAACACTGACAATACTGAGCTACAGTCAGTTGTCATGAAAGCCTAGAAGGTATCATACAAACCCATGTGAAGAATAATCTCTGTCACTACACTTTGGTGTTATTATGACTTTTTTGTATTGTTTTTGTGAAATGATGTGTAACAAAATGTCAGTAGAAAAATAATTACTCACTTGCAATGCACCGCGTGCTTAATTCTCACATTCTGCACACTGTTTTTGCACAGTGTGAATGTTCTTTCGAACTAAATCTATAACCTCTCATCCCAAGCTCATGGTGTGTAGTCAATATTGTGATGTTGTGCTTCTTCATTTGGTTTATCCTGATCTTTCCTGAGATCAAAACTGAGGATATGTATGTCAGATGAAACTTACTGGATTGAATATGGCATTGTGACTTTTATTTATCATGTGGCTCCATGCACAAGATATGTAACCATTTCCACACGGTACTTATTATTCTGTTACTCGTTTGTTTTTGTGGAGCATCCATCCACAGCCAGGCTAATTTAAATGTTCTGAGCACATTTAAGGTAGATTAGGTTCTGTAGGTTAGGTGTACCTTCCAAATCCTGGGTTCAGTTCTACTCCGTTTTTCTCCCACAGTCCAAAAACATGCAATTTAGGCTAATTGGTTAATTGCCCAAAGTTTGTGAATGTGCATATGAATGTTGACCAGAGGTCCTACCATGGTCGTACAAAATGGCAATAGTTACAGTAGGCACCATTTGCCGCCACGGTCCCTAGTTGGACCACAGTGGTACCTACTGTAGATGGATGTTAGGTGTACAGGATTAAATGCCTTTTTTACTTATAATATATTCAACATATGACGAGTTTCTTAGGAATTAACCCCCTTGTAAAACAGGGACTAACATATTGCTGCTTCCAAAAAACAATGGCAGTTTTTATAGGCTTTACAACAATATATGGTTGGCAGTGCCAGTTGTGTGTACTGTATCCTGGATAAACACTAGCTAATCACACCCCCTGGAGTCCTTGTGGTTATTCAGTCCATTAGCAAGAAATGACTAGCTCATATTTGTAGCGCACTACTTTTCCCCAGATGGTAAATATAATGCCATTGTTTTGACCCAGCTAGTCGAATTAATAGCATTGCCTGAAACTGAATGTTAATAAAACTGTAGTGCATGAGAAGTAAATGTAGTAGGTCAACATAGTCTTGCTTTAGATTGCAGAACTCCAGCTTATATAAGCTCTATAAACATACAGTACAGTATGTTCAGTACAGACCAGTGACCTAAACATTTTGCAGTCAGGGACCCCTTGAACATAACCAAGCTGTGACCATAACCCAAGCATTCGATTATTATTAGTAGGCTCAGTGTTCAAATCTATACAATAGTATATTAGTTATTTATTAGAGCCATAACGCATTAAAAAAATGTTTACTTTAAGAACACTGACAGAGCATGTGACATTCATTGCAGATTGCTGGCTTTGAGTTCTTCTCAATTCAATTCAAGTGGACAGTCAAATGCAATAATAGTTATAACAAGTCTATATTAAATATTTTATGATACATTTTGCATAGTACTTGTGAATGTGTATGTTTTCCAGAACTGAAACATGCATGAAAAATGCACCTAAAAAGGAAAGTGAAGCAAGCACACTTAGCATCTAACACTACCTCGTTCAATACCATTTATCCTGTAAGAGGGTCGTGGGGGGGCCTGGAGCCTATCCCAGAGACTAGGCAGTGTACACCTTGGACAGTGTGTCAGGCCATCACACACAGGACTCAAGCACTCACACTCACATACACTGTGGGCAATTTGGAAATGTCAATTAGACAAATCTGCATGCCTGTGGACTGTGGGAGAAAGGAATTCCATCAAGCATGAGGAGATATGAATGCCAACTCCACGCACACAGACCAGAGACAGGAATCAAACCCTCAAACCTGGACGTCCGAGGCCACAGTGATGACCGCTGCGCCACTGTGCAGCCTTTCACTTAGCAAGTAATGGCTTAAATATCATTAGACAGACTGGCTGTTAAACAGATTTCATACACACCATGCTGTTTGGAGGAAGAGAGCCAAGGGCAAGGTTAGAAACTAGTCTACTGTAAATAAAACATTTCCATGTTGTTTTCTCAGAGTAGTTTGTCAAAGTGTATTATTGGCAGAAAAAAAAAGACTCTGTTTATTAACTTTTTTTTTTCCTGTTTTCTTGAACTCGTTGTTTTTTTGGCGGGAGATTTTTTTTGCCACTTTTTGCACATTTTTTTTTTCTTTTTTTTTCAGGCTGCCTAACAAATATAATAACTTTGCATGGCAGGTGTATTACTGTTGAAACAAGCAAAATAAGTAAATAAAATGAAATAAAAATAAAAAATCACAGATGTCCTGGCAGTGCCACATGGAAAATAGTGCTTCTGTATTTGATTATTTATTTATCTATTATTAATGTTCAGAAGTATTTGCTTATTTATTTATTTATTTATTTTATGCACACAAGTGAAAAGAAGTCTTGATACACCTTTCTTCTTATTATTTTTTGTCTTTCGGCTGTTCCCTTTCAGGGGTTGCCACAGTGAATCATCTGCCTCCATCTATCCCTGTCCTCTGCATCCTCTTCTCTCACCCCAACTAACTTCATGTCTTCTCTTACTGCATCCATAAATTTCATCTTTAGTCTTCCTCTAGACCTCCAATCTCAGCATCCTTCTACCAATACACTCATAATCTCTCCTCTGAACATGTCCAAACCACCTTAATCTGGCCTCTCTGACTTTATCTCCAAAACATCTAACATGTGTTGTCCCTCTGCTGAACTCGTTCTTGATCCTATTTATCCCAAAGAAAACCTCAACATCTTCAGCTCTGCTACCTTTATCTTTGCCTCCTGTCTTTCCTTCAGTGCCACTGTCTCTAAGCCGTAGAGCATCGCTGGTCTCACCACTGTCTTGAACACCTTTCCTTTCATTCTCGCTGCTACTCTTTTATCACACAACACACCTGACACTTTTCTCCTCCCGTTCCAACCTGTCTGTACATGGAAAAAAACAGATTTTCTTGCATCTTTAATGCAGTCTTGAGGAATAGTTTTCCAAGCTTCCTGAAGGACTTGTGGGACTCTCATTTCTGGCAAATATTTGGCTTTCAATTCCGTGTTCCGATCCTGCTTCAAACTTATGGTGTCTGTTTGTTAAGCCACTCAGTGACCAACGAATCATTCATGCATAAAATCATCTAACTTTTGGAAAGAACCAGTGCAGATGATCAGGCCATTTTAGTATGATTAGTGTACTGATGAGGCTGGATGCTGAGTGATTGGAACAGATGAGAGGGGAAATGGGGGTGCTGCTAATGTTTTGTAAACAACCACTATTTAAATTACAGTATGCCATCTACATACTGTAAAGCTTCCTCTTTTTTTGGAGTGGCGTGCAGAAACAGCTTGGCGTGCTTTTTATTTACAAAGTGAAAGGGGAGGGGGTGAGCGTGTAGGGAGAAGTATGGTGTCTTAACTCCCGTCTAAGGGAGGGTGGCATTCGCGCCCTCCACGGACGAGCAGCGACAGCGAGGAGCTGGACAAGACGTGGAGGTTGCCGCACGTGGGGAGATGGCCGTCGCGCAGCGACAGCAGGTGCTCCTGGGGCATGCTTTGCTCTGCGGTTCTGGAAAAGGGGTCTGGAAAGGGTGAGACAAATAACACGGAGTTAGCGGCAGCAATGTTTCCCATAACCTACTCACTGGGCTGGAGATCCGTTCCCCTTTTATAGGTGCGCGTTGCCTTCAGGACGGTGAATGAAAATCAGGAGTTACGGCGCCCCGCCCATTTTCCGCTGTCCGTGGTGCTGAACTGCTGGTTGGGATGCAGAACTGTATGAATCTTGGAAAGAGTGTTGGGTCCTCCGTCACAATACGAACATTTGAGTTACGAACTTTTGAAGATACAAACATGCGCGTTTTCAGTTGCAGAAGTTAGATTACACGTCCCAAGTACATCGTCATGTGCGGGCAACGTGCATCTCAAGATGTCCAGAAACAAGCGTTAAAAGCAGTGATGGAGCTGGTACTGCTAAGAAATGACAAGTAACAATGACAGAGACAAAAATGAAAATGTTAAAAGATGGTAGACATTTCTCAATCTTTAAACATTTATTGTACAACAGTGTTATATAAGCAGCACGATTATAAAAGAACAAGGATAAGATCAGGGACTGTTAGTTTTATACCGTGTATAGGCAATTCTTTTAGTATTCTAGTACCTAGACAATGTTTGTTGGACTTATGAACAAATTGGACTTACAGTATGAACGAGCTCTCAGAATGGAACTTGTTTGTACGTTTGGGACTTACTTTATATATATATATACACAATGTGTGTATATTGAGGCACATTGCAGCCTGTCGCATTAAAAAAAAGATTCCCATTTATTCAATGTAATCTACATCATTTAATTGAATTTTAAAAGAACAAACAAGGGATGGCTCAGGACTTTTTACACAGTACTGTATATTTATATGGCTGTATATTTACACCTGTATCATGTGTATAAGAGTGTGTGTGTGTGAAGTGTGTGTGTGTGTGTGTGTGTGTGTGTGTGTGTGTGTGTGTGTGTGTGCGTGTGTGTGTGTGTATGTATGTTTCTGTGTCTGTGGTTCTGGGTGTGCGATTGTACAGCCTCATTTCTCCTCGCTGCTGACTGCTGCGATGCTGCAGCTGGAATCTGTCAGTGTCCTGGATCATCAGACACTGTGATAATAAAAAAAGGCCAGTCTTCGTTCAAAGCTTGTGTGGGATCATGTGGCTGCTCTGTGCTGTGTTATTTAAAGTGCTACAGTATGAGCATATTAGAATGACAGACAACATGTTTACATTCACTCTGTGTATGTTTATGGAGACGGGATTAAGGTGTAGACTGTAACAGCAGGAATACCGTTCCAGATACAGCAGAACGAACATGGAACGTTACTGTTACTTTTCTACACCATCATGTTGGAATATACAGTAGTTTCCAAAATGTTTTTAACACTTTATTTACTTCAGACTTCAATCTGATTTATTCTGATCTACTTTGTGATCTTGCACTCGAAATCTGCATTTATCATCTCTCCAGGCTGTACACAGAGTTACTCGTCATGGATCCCAGCTTCATTTCGGCAGGAGAGCTGCAGGGCGACTTACTGTTTAACAGTTGGCAGTGGATAAATATTTAAGCATGACTTTTTTTTTTTTTTTTTTTGGTGGGATATATTATTTCAAAGCAACATATTTTAACCCAAAATACCTAGCTGATGTGCACCTTGCGGTCTGAGTCTGTACACCACTGTGTATGCATCCACGCATGACAGCTTGCATGTTGTAACCGGTGAAATGAAGCACTAAAGTTGTTTTACTGTTTGAGTTTTTATAACACAGTATAAATATACTGTTGTGATGAGAACACCGTCGCCTTGTATCACATGGATCCGGGGTGGATTCCCGGCCAGGCTCGATTCCCATCTCTGTGTGCATGGAGTTTGCATGTTCTGCCCGTGCTTGGTGGATTTTCTTCCGGGTTCTTCGATTTCCTCCCACAGTCCAAAGGCATACAGATTAGGCTAATTGGCGTTCCCAAATTGCCCGTAGTGTGTGAATGAGTGTGTGTTCTCTGCGATGGATTGGCACCCTGTCCAGGGTGTACCCTGCTTTGTGCCCCAGGTCTCCTGGGATAGGCTCCAGGCCCCCCGTGACCATGAATACAAGATTAAGTGGTATAGATGAGTGAGTGAGAGAAGAGTGGTGTGATGAGAAGTTCTGATCATTTTACCGACTCAGATCTTTGAGTCTCGTTCAGCAAAATGAACAAATCGTTTTGCGAGTCATTTACTGTAGTTTGTTTTAGCAAAATGTAATTAAAACGTTACGTGTTACTTCCCTAACATTTCCAGGTTTTTCGAGTTGACGTTTATGGGGCTGTCACGTGATGAATGAATGACTTGAAAAACCCAAAAACCCGAGGGATGAACGAATCAAATCTCTTTCCAGCTCAGATTGCATTGCTCATGGGGCTGTGACGTGATGAACGATACAAAAAAAAAAAAAAAAAGACTCGAAGTGTGAACAGTCCGGCTAAGACTGCATTGGCTCAGTGTGGGGCTGTCACGAGATGAACAAATGACTCGAGAAACCCGAAGACTCAAAACAGATGAATTAATTCATGTACCTATGATAACCTATGATATTCCGCATGGGAGACTGGATGAATTTCCCGGAATGCCTCGTTCTTCCCAAGTCAGACTTAAGACTCATTCTAAATGAATGGTTAAACATGCTCTGAATGAGTAAAGTTTTTGTTTTCTTCAGTGTGAGTCATCGAAAAACCTGGTGTAGTTCCTGTTATGGAATTTTTAAGCAACCATCAATTTAAAAATTGTATTTAACCAAACTTATTGCCTGGGTTCGATGCCAAGCCAAAATGATCAAAATGATCGTTCAAGGACGACCAATCGCTAATATACCGATGATATTACAATGACTTAACACTACTGACTGCTGGACAACATCAGGCAGAGAAACGGAAGCAGTAAGCGGGGAGAGATGAGAGTTAGAGAAGACCTGGCTGTAGTTGGTGATCAATAAGTGAGCTACAGTAGCTAACCTTACTTGCTTGCAGGTCTAGCAAAAGTTAACAAATTATTTATATGAATTTTCAGAGGCTCTAGTTGATCGTGTTATGGTTCAGCTTTGTCGTCTGGTTTGAATATTTCAGAAGCTGCTGGTCTCCTGGGGTTTTCACACAGAACAGTCTCTAGAATTTTCATCAGTGAGTGTATAACTTTTTTAAGTTTTAATTGCTGACTTATTTCATGTTTGAAATGTTCTTTGCCCATAATTATTATTTTTTTGGTACGATGGAATGCGGTTTCGGCTGCAGCGGTTTGGTAGTAGCAGTGATTTTGGGCTAAGCGGCAGTAGCCTGTATAGCACATCATAAGTGCATCAGAGATTCAAGAAAAAAAATGTGCGTGCCACGTTAGTAGTTTATATCTGCTGTGGCAACAGCCCTGTCCGATAACAAGTGAGAAATAATCTCATTAAACCTGTGTAATTTCTAGGCTGTATAAAGGTTCTTTTTCACTTTTCCACTAACGGCATCCAAGTGTTTTGTAGTAGACTCAGAACAAAGCCATTTGCTCAATAGACTTCGTAAAGTTTTCTTAATGAAACAAAAAATACTGTTAAACATGAAGGAACAGGAACTACATTTACTACTAATTAGCTTAAAGTGTCAATGATCTGCATAGTGCTGATGCTCTAACATTGTAGTGCTTACTGTAATCTGTGAGCTCTTTAATATTAAAGAATATATATATTTTTAAATAAAAAAGAAGAAAACAATGGTAGAATGATTGCGGGTACTGCTACTTCTTTATCAGCAACAGACCCGGCTCTGTGACTCTGAGTTCTTCAAACTGCCACAGGTTGTGCTGTGAATATTTGCTGAACGAACTGTACTTTGTCCCAATTTTCAGCCAGGCTGCTCCATTCAGACTTCTGAGGCCCTTTTTTCAAATACAAGAAAATTGTCAAGTCATATAGCTCCGTTGCCATGGAGATGTTGGAAGTGGAGATGGAGATGCCGTGCCTTGTTTGGAGCTGCCTCGTAAACTTACAAAGGCACAAGGAGAAAAATGGGCTGCTTGAAGGTTGCATTATCTAATGCACTGTTATAGAGGGATAGGAGGTGTGTGTGTGTGTGTGTGTGTGTGTGTGTGTGTGTGTGTGTGTGTGTGTGCACATGTATGTTCGTGTGAGTGCGCACACTCTTTTTTTCCCGTTCTCTCTCTCTCTCTCTCTTTTTTTTTTCAGGTCTGCAGGTGCATTTTCAAATGATCAAATTGTGATACCAGGAAAGGGAAAAAGTGTTAATATGTGGGAAAAAAAGTATCTTACTAATAAGCAGATAATGTAATAATGGCATACTGCAGATAGTACAATAATACACCATGCTGTAAAACATTACCATAAGTCCCTATTAAATCAGTTCACATCCATCAGTGGAGGATTTCCTGAAACTTTTATAGCAGTACAAATTTCATTATATCATTTAAAAGAAATTGTTTTAATTGTTTAAGGTTTTTCCAAAACCCTGCGTAACTAACATGAATGTAAACTCACTGCTACAGTTAATGAATGATCTGACTCATTCGTTATTCACTAAATAACAGGTGCAGCTCCAATTCCCGCCTCGGAGTCAGTGTGCATGGAGTTTGCATGTTCTCCCCTGTTCTTGGTGGGTTTCCTCCGGGTTCTCGGGTTTCCACCCACTGTCCAAAGACATGCAAATTAGGCTAATTAGTGTGCCCGTAGTGTGTGAATTAGCATGTGAGTGTTGACCAAAGGTCCCACCATGGTTGTAAAAAGGGGATAAAGCCAATTATTACAGTACTTCACAGTCCCTAGATGGACTACAGAGGTTCCTAGATGGATGAATGGACTGTGTTATTCATGCAGGGACACAAAGGCAACTTGTAAAAATTACACTCTTACATATATATATTTTTTTTAATACTGTTATCAGGGTAATTAAAAACTTGTGGGCTCTGATAAGGCCACAGTTGTAAATAAGAAACCTGTTCTTAATCTGTCTTGCCTGGATAAATAAAGGTAAATAAATAAAAAAAATAATAATGCATGGAACCCTTTCTGACAGAACAGCTGTAGGGTTTATAATATGGAAGCCTGGAGAACCAGGGTTTACAGTGAGCACCTACATTTTAAACAGGGACAATAAAAATGAACAGATGAATACTTTTTACATTTTAACATTCTTTAAGTAATCTTGTGGAGGAGCCATATCTTTAAATAATAAACCAACTATAACATTAAAACCAGTGAGAGGAGAAGGCAATAGCATTGAATATGATGTTACAGTGGCTCCTGTCAAGTGCTGGGATATACTGTATTATGCAGCAAGTAAATTGTCGTTTCTTGAAGAAACCTTGGTCAGGTGTAAGGAAGTTTGTGGTCCAAGGAAGGACTACATTTAAACCAGTGACAGGGTCATGAGCACCCAAAGCTCATTGATGCACATGGAGAGCAAAGCCTAGTCTGTCTGGTTTGACCCCACTGTAGCACAAACTGTAGCACAAATTGCAAAAAAAAAAAACAACTCAAAGCTGGGTATGATTAAAAGGTGTCGTGACACACAGTGTCATCATAGGCGCAGCCCTCGCTAACCCAGGCCCACTGCTGAAAGCATCTAAGCATCTAAAAAAAAGCCACTTGAGCGTTAGAACTGGGCCCCGGAGCAATGGAAGAAAGTGGCCTGGTCTAAAAAAATCACTTTTTTTTTCTTATATCATGTGTGGTTGTGGGTGTACAGTATGTGCTGCGTACCTGGAGAAGGTGGTGAGTCCGCATGGGCTGGGAAGTGTTCAGCTGGGAAACTCTGGGTCCTGGCATTAATATAGATCTACGGTATATACAATATTGAGCAGATGATTTTTAATGTTCATTCTATCTGATCTATCTGGCTTGCTCATCAGAGACAAACTGATAATCATAAATTAATTTAATGCCATTTTTTTATTCTGTAAAGCTGCTTTGTGAAAATGGCCATTGTTCAAATATAATGGTCATTAATAAAATTGCATTTTATTTAATTTCAATTAATTAAATGTTGTAGCTGATTGGTGAGAACAGTGACAATGACAATGAGTATCCCTTTTTATGCAGAATAAAATAATGGCTCTTTTTGTACTAGATTTTGTGTTAAGGATTTGTTCTAGAGTTAGAAATAGCCTACAGTCATCTGTCTAACCATCTAGTCATCTTTACGTATTTACACAATGTATTACGGCATCCACATTTTTTTATTTAGTGGATTGGACGGAGAAGAATTCTCACATGCTGTTCTTTTTCAGGGAAGAATAAATGTAGTTAAATGTTGCTGTTGGGCTTTCGACTGCTCCCGGCGAGGGGTCGCCACAGCGGACCATCCTGTCTGCGCACATGCAAGATTGGCACAGGTTTACTCCGGATGCCCTTCCTGGGGTTTGTGCACTGGGTAGGAATCGAACCCAGGCAATAAGTGTAGTTAAATACAATTTATAAATTGATGGTTGCTTAAAAATTCCATAACAGGAACTACACCAGGTTTTTCGACGACCCACACTGAAGAAAACACAAACTTTACCCATTCAGAGCATGTTTTAATCTATTTTTAACAAAGATTTATATATATAAAAAAAAGTCCACAGGCTTTAATAGTCAGTGGCTGCTGAGTAATGAACTGTTTATGCCTTTAGTCCTGAAGCTTCACACTTATTTTTGTTTTGTTGTTGTAGGCAGCAAATCTCAAATGGCAGTGCCAGCACATTGTTTCATTACACCCGTGTGATGCCTTTATTTCCAATAATATACTGTGAATTGGGTATTCAGAACATCTAAACGCAATTAATTATCTGGGGAATGGCTATTGAACCTGACAGCTGGCTCAAAAAGACGTACAAAATATTCAGTGCTGTTCTCAATTATTCCTGCCAATAAAAACACAGTGGGTCTGCAATAATAAACACCCTCTCTCTAAATTGCTTTAGAGTCTCTTTCTCTCTTCTGTCTTCTGTCTCTTTTTCCTGCTTTCTTTTGTGTCTTTTTTTTTACGATAATGGCATGAGATAAACTTGCATTCAGGAGAAATTTGTTTTTTAAGCAATTAAACATTTTTTTATAATATAGATATAATATCGTTTTTTTTTTATTTTTTACATGTAATAGAATGAAATGTGATATTGTGAAAAAATAATAATTTGACAGCTAATATGATCACATAAGCTTTTCAAAAGTTCAGATAAAATACAGTATGTTATTTAAGCATTACCTTCTGTTATTACTTTAATGAGATAAACCAAATCTGTGGTTAACTTTGTTACATTAAATACTTCTAGCAGGTGTACAAGAGAGAAGAAGTGAAACGATCTAACAACTAAAATTTAGTAGAGCTTGTGTTCTTGTTCCTTGTCTCTACATGATTGTGAAACTGACTGAGTTATCTGGATGCCACAAGGTTTTTTTAATTATTATTATTTGGTAGTTAATTCAACAAAAAAAAAACCATACAAGATTCATTTATCAATCTTCTAGTGTACAGTAAGTGGGTGTAAATGTTTGCTTAAGCCATTCAGGACTAACATAGTTTGGAAAACACTATTTTTCTTTATACCTGCATGTACCTGTTGACGTTCCAGACACAGCCCATCTGCATTTACAATGTAAATTTTTAACATGAATAACATGGACTGGTGATCATTTAGCTAAGTTATATGGGTTTATTGTTTTAAATTCTGGGTTTGTTTTGGCTTGTTTTTCATATATTCACATAATTGATGGCAGTAACATTAAATGGCTATGCACCTCCTTGTTTTTGTTGTTATTCTCACTGGCCAAGTAAGATGGCATGAGGATGACTTTTTGATCAAGACTCCAAAACTCCAAAAGACTCTTCTGTAAATCACCCAGGATATTCCGTGTACTGTATAAAAGTGAAGTAAGCAACACAAATTATAATCAGTCCTATGATCAAGTTGGGTTTTAGTTATTGTTCTTGTGCCTAGATACAGTATACATATATTTATAGGATACTTAAGATTTTTAATACCATATTTCTTGAGTAACCATTAATTTACAATTAATTCTGTTCTTATTCAGTTTAAAAAATGAGGCTCCTTCTCAGTAGACTATAAAGTCATTGTTTCTTACCACTAGTTAGCTTTATAATTGATATTTTAGCAAGATTTAGTTTTATTTTTAGACCAGGTCATGTTTTATTTAAGAATAAAGATGAAGTCTTTCAAGATACAAATTTTTCAGACAAACAAAAGTTCATTTATAGCACATCAGTAAATCTTGCCCATATAAATGTACTGATTAAAATAAAATAAAATTTTGTTGCTTCAGGGCAATTTTCTATGTTTCTAAGAAATCCAACCCCCTCTTTTGTTTGTAAAATTGCTAACAAGCTACCAATTCAGTTAAAATGTTCCGAGTCCAACTTAAGTAAGGACATGCTGTTATACAGTAGAAAAATAGTCTAAAAAATAAAAAGTATTTTTTCCCATAGCATAGCAATCAGCCAAAGCAATAAACAACATAAACAAACATTTTATTCATAGAATGTACATTAGCTTTTTTCCTGTTATCACAATTTTAATGTATCAGCTGTAAATAGTAATATCTACAGTACACACACTAGGAGTGGACAAAATGACAGAGAATATGCCATGATTCTTTTATATGACAGATGATTCAATACATGCTGATGAGAATTTAAAAAATAACATTAAATTTCTAAAAAAAAAAAAAAGTAGGGGGGTTGGGGTGGACTATGTATAAATTGTAAATGTATTTACATTTATTTTTAAGAAATATGCAATATCCACAATATCAAAAAAGTGCTGTATAGTCATATAATTTATCACAAGATACCATCGTATCACCCAGCTTCCTCCATTTTTATTAAAACGAAAACAAAATTCTTCTTATTGTATTTACTTAAAAAAAAATCTTCTTATGTACCAAGTAGTAGTCTTTCATTCAATTCAATTATTATTATTATTATTATTATTATTATTATTATAAACGTAACACTATAGACTTTTCCCAAAATCATCACAGAATATCAATATCACTTCACCATATCAATAATTGCACTGTTTTTTTCTGGCACCCAGCACTACAGTCCAAGCCATGCTGTCACCATAATATACAAACGACCTGTCTACATTTCTGATTACAACCCCATGTAACCCTCATATTCAGAAGCAGAGATAATCATCTGCCCAGTCTCACCTCAGACTACCTTACTCTGAAAAATATTGAGTCATCACCACTTGGATTAATAAAACATATCATGTACGGGTTTGCCCTTGTGGCCTGTATGGCGAGCTTTAAATAAATCATTTCTTGCTGAGATTTTCTAAGGTAAAATCAGATTTTTCTTTTATACATTCGAAGTGCCTTTAAACCCTTTAGAACCTTAAGCACATTGTGAATGAAATGGTGTATGTGTAGACATCAATCCCTTCTGGCTTGCACCTCATTGTCTGTTAATGTACACATCACATCACTGATGGAAATTAATGACTTCTTAAGTGGTAGACAAGTGAACAACAAAATAGCCTCCAAGCCTGGCTAATAATGGACTGCTCTCATTTATGAAGAAATTCTTATAAAAAATTGTTCTTAAGAAACATGTTATTCTTAGTCATTTTACAATAATTCAGTGGACAGGTATATCGTTGAGGGATTTAAAAAGGCGTCAACATGTAATAATGCAAGTCCCACCCAAGAAAGATTACTCTTGTCTCACCAATTAATATTTAATATGTTTATTACCGTACTTTATTGCTGTATGGCTGCAAACAGCTGCAGCAAAATTACAACTATCAGTCACAAAGGGTATAAAGAGGATATAAAGGTGTTTTGTGGTGCGTTTCTACAAGCATTCGGAACAAACAGTATAAGAGTGAACTCAATAAGGCAAGTACTTCAAGAAGCATAGAGTTTCATTAATAATTGCAGCTCCCCATCTGCTTCATTTTTAATGTGAGAAGCTGTGATATGTTTTGACTGGCCACAGCATGCTCTGTGGGGAAAGAGAAAAAGAAATCCCTTGAAAAAGAAATCCCTTGAGGGATTTTACATTTTTTTTTGGTTTGTTGCTCTGGGGAAAGCCTTAAGCATTCTTATGTAGAACTTGAGTGGCTGCACTTTATAGAGTTTTTGTGTCAGGGTTTTGGGACCCTTATCTTGCCAGAAAACTGTTGAGGGATCACTTTTTTCCAGGAAGAGTGAGTCAGTGCTGTACTATAACTATGAGTCAGAAAGCTCGCTCTCATTCATTCTCTCAGAGATTGAAATATAGTGACGTAGTAATTGACCAGTTCTGTGAACGAAAATTTCGCTGCCTTCTAGCAAGTATACACACTCATACACACACACACACACACACACACACACACACACACACACACAAACACACAAGCACACACTGCTCTGAATCTTTAGAGTGCTGACCTCAGCACGTTCCTTACAGTGTTTCTCCAGCAACCAGATGTTCTAGCCTTACTAGGTTCCTGATAGGAAGAACAGTACAGATGTTTGTTCTGCTTGTTGAAACGCATTTGATTCACCTTATAGTTATTGTCTTTCTAAGTCAATGCACAGAAATCACCTAATTATCAAGAATTCAGACACACTATCACTTTATATGTACAGTAAATAAAACTTTGGGATTACTTTAGCCCAAAATGAAGAATGTAGAAGGGCCAACATGTATGGTTTAGTCACAGTTGTGTTTCTGGTCATTGACCATTTGCTATGATATAGTACTGTAGAAGCCCTCTGACACTACACAAAATTATACTTTATGCTTTCTTAGCTTTCTAGAGCAGTCAGACCACAGACTAGTAACATTGACTAATTCGCCAAAGGGGAAACGTACTGGTCATGAAAGACACTCGATTGTTTCTTTGCATTGCACCAACTTTATGTACAGTGCATTAGTTTTGACCTGAATTCGCAAACTTTGGTCTTGTTAGCCAGTCAAAAACAGGAAGATAGGATTGTGGTCTTTTGGTTGATTAAAATAAATAAATAGATAAATAAATAAATTGATTAATTAAATATTTTACAAATTAATGAGCTGCGTATTAATAATATGAAATTGCAAATGGGTATGACTGCAAAATACACTTTGAGAGGAGTTTATAGTTTTTGCACTATACAATATGGAAAAGAACCAGACTGCATATTGGACATACACTTACGTCAAAAGTGGAAAAAAAAAATGTCTAAGCACAAATTTTGTTTTGCGCTTGTGGGACTTTTATGTAAAAAGTACTCTACATACTTTTAAAATTAACTGATGCTGAAAAGAAAGAAGAAATGTTATACAGCAAACAGTATATTCTAAAGACTCTATAATACTGGTCATAATAAAAATGCAGAACGGAAGACATTTATAGCATGAATTTAAACTACAGGACAACAAAGGTCGGATAAATGCTAAAAGAGTCATTACTCTCATGTGTGCAGTGAAATTTTAACTTCCGCAGTACTGCAAGTATTGTACCAACAAAAGAAAGCAACATGTAAAACAGTAAATACTGTAGCAGCATTACAGTAAACAACAGAAAACAAGGGGAGTTCACAAAGCATACTTTATAATGCATGTTTGAGCAACATAATACAAATTTCTGACAAGTGATTTGTTTACCACAATGCAGTTAAGCTGAATTGACATAATGTATAGACAGATCATTTAATTTGCCAAACCTTGGTGGCTTGCTGGTCTAAATGCTCATGTCCATGTGTAGACCATGTTAGTCATAATTTATGAACAATTTTACCATCATGAAAAAAGTAGTGGAAGTCTGGTAGTTGTATTGAAATTAGTATTAGTAGTGGTACACTGTCAAAAATGAATGTACCAAGAGGCATGTTATCCTGTACCTGGAGCGGTCCCATTTATTTTAATCTTAATATTTTTTGTTTCTTTATATGAGTCATGAATATTGTTGTCCATTAAATGCTTTGGACTAAAAGATCATTCAAGGGACAATACCAGCTCCTTTCAGGAGGAAAAAATAACTTCTAAAGGTATTATAGATGGTACGGCCCAAATAACAAGCTAAAGTGCAGTACTGTATCTCTGGTGCTTTCCATTGCTGTCTTCTTTAAAAAGTAATAACTTTTGGCTTGAGTGAAAGCCTACTGCTAAATGTGGCAGTGAGTGTGCCTGTGCCGTTTCTTCATCCAAGGTTATCGGGTAAAACAATGCAGATTCAAGCTATATTTTTGTTTTGTTTTTTTTCACCTGAAGTACCTTCATACTGAATTACTTTTTACTGTACATATTTGTGCCTTTCCATAATAACAGTCAGAATTCCTGTCCAGTTTGACTTTGACAAGTCAATATACAATGAATCAAAAAACATACATATTACAGAAGTTATGGAGCCAGGGGAACATTTTTTGCTTTTTGTAGCTATGTGTCTAGCCTAACAATGGCGGTAGGAACCATTTCCGCCGCGGCGCCGGGGAGCTCTGTGTGCACTCAATTTACTGATTCGATTCTTTTCAACCTGGAATCGAATCCAAGTGTAATCTGATTCGCATGATTTACTCCTTGGCGCGCGCTCCGGAATAATAGACTGGCTCCCTGCGTGACGAGAAAAATAAAACATAAAACAACAACGACAGCTCACTTCGACGTACTTTACGTTTATCCAAGGCTTGAGAATCGACTCGCCCCCACGAGTCACTTAAAGAAAAGTCGTCGGCATGGAATCGGATCATCCTCAAATTGCTCATGCTTACAACTCGGCGGAGCTGGGTATCCTCACCTTAAAACTTAAAGGGGGATCTGTCTGTCATGTGCATGCAGACCAGTTTAGTTCGATGAGTCTTTTAACACCTGTGCACGTCGATTTGGCGCATGCCGCTGTGTAACATCCGTTTCCCCCCTGTGTCATTTCGTTTACAGAGCGCAGTGGCTGTCGCCTCCATTCATTTACCGCTGGCTGGCTCCGTGCGCGCCTCCGCCTTACGATCTGTTGATAACTCGACCTGCAGGCTGCAGCTGATTGTATTTCGCAATGGAAAACTCTTTCCATGCACGGGGAACTCGTCCAGCTTGGCAGACGACGGCAAGCGGAGGAGCGTGGCCACTCCGGTCGCTTTCGTCAAATTAGGTAAGCGGGAAATTTATGGCCATTGCTGTTGCGCGGTCGCGCAGCGCATTTAGTTCATGTGCGCAGGACGTAATTGGTTAATAGGTTGGAAATGCGCCACCGGCCCCGACTGGTTTTACAGCTCATTTAAATATCATTCTGCTTGTTTATAATAATAATAATAATAATAATAATAATAATAGTAGTAAGCAGTAGTATCACAAGTCAGCATGTTTTAAATGATGCAGCATGTAAATGTTTACATCATGGGCCATTTCAATTTACACACGATTAGTTCCAAAGTACACCTAAACTGTTGAGATAAAAGCTCAAGGTTTGCACCGTTTACCATTTTACTCCATAAACAGGTGTCTGAGACTCACACATGCACACAGAGTGTGTGTGTGTGTGTGAGAGAGAGAGAGAGAGTGCGCATTTGCGCGCGCTCAGAATACAATAATATAGCACCTAAGGTCTCGATGCAACATGTTGCTTTTTTACTTATTTATTAATTATATTTTGTAGATGGCTGCAGTCTCGATAGCTCCATTCAGCCCGTCGTTATCACCCTGAGGCACTGGGTTCTAGGTGCAGATCCCACTGCAGCCTACTGGGATTTCGACCTGCTGGATGGACACGGAGGCTGGCGGGCGGAGGGCTGCCACATAACGGGCTCGACGGGCAACACCACTACTGTACACTGCACGCAGCACAAAAACTTCGCCGTGCTCATGGTAAGCCGTTGCACGTCGCTTCATTTTGTTCCTGTGCTGGTGACAGGTCTCTCCAACTGCACGCATGGTATGCACGTATTGACATAGGTGACTTTTGCAAATGCCGAATGTGTGCTCTTTTTTTTTTTTTGAATGCATCTTCTTAGTAATCATAATTAGCAAAAAAAAAAAACTCTACGTCACGTGTACATCATGAGCACGTCACTGTTCTCATTGAAATTCATAGATGAAGATGTTCTCTGGGGGAGAAAAAAAAAGTCACTCAAAAGCGCATCCGCTTACAGATCGACGCCCTCGCATCTGTTCATGGAACTGTGACAAACTTCCCCGCCGCCCACTTTCCTCTCTCGTGTTTCTCGGCAGTCCATATCGAATCGGAGCCGCTGCAAAGAGGGGGGAAAAAAAAGCTGGAGTGCTCCGTGGCTCGGTGTTCCGCCTGCCGCGTGCGCAACGCGGAGCGCTAATTGGCTGCAGCCGCGCCGCGCCGCCCCGTAATAACGCTGCTGTCGGTGGAGAGAAGCAGCAGCTGTAGCAGCGTCGCCTCCATGCCGCTCTCCGGCTGCGCTTGTGCTCTCACTCTGCCACGCCGGACTGCGGATGCGGACGCTCCATATACAATCGCTTTCATGACTGTAACACCAACGGCGGCGCAATGGCATCATCATCGTCATCGTATTCATCATCATCATCATCATCATCATCATCACCGCGTCTCCCGGTCGCTCCGTAGTGCCGTCGCGCCTCGTCCGCTTTGGGACGAGCTCAAGCCCGCCGGATGTTCACCGACGACTGGGATTCGATAGACTGGGAGGTCGGTCACTGCTGTGATTTGTGATAAACGTATGAGGGAATATAGTGAGCACTTTGGTGTTTCTCTCTGACTGTTGCTTCGGTGAAACGGGCTGATGTGGAGGTATAAAGCGCTGGTCGTGTGCGTGTGCTTGGCATACAAAGCTGTTGGCAGATGTGAGTTTGGTTTAGTTGGTGCTCTGGGCTCTGGCAGTGTGTGTGTGTGTGTTTGGATGTTTAATCTTCAAAGAGAGAGAGAGAGAGAGAGAGAGAGAGAGAGAGAGATGCGTCGTTCTGTCATACGGCTGTCATCACCTGAACAAAAGTGATCCCGTGTGGCGATTTAGAAAATGGAAGTGAAGCATTAGTGATTGTTGGCACTCATTGGATAATATCGCCTCTCTCTCTCTCTCTCTCTCTCTCTCTCTCTCTCTCTCTCTCTCTCTTACTCTTGCTGTTTTTCTGTTAAACGTTAGAGATTAGACATCCATATACTATGTATACATAATATACATAATGTTATACTATGTACAGTATGTTCTTTGATCTTGTGCGTCTGTTCGTGTGTGCCCTATACCGTGCACCATATATCGTGAGTGAGTGTGTGTGTGTGTGAGAGAGAGAGAGAGAGAGAGAGAGAGAGAGAGAGACCGCCCGCGCGTGAGTGTGCGTGTGAGTGTGCGCGCGCGCGTGAGTGTGTGTGTGCCTGTGTGTGTGTGTGTGTGAGAGAGAGAGAGAGAGAGAGAGAGAGAGAGGCGCTCAGGATAGTGCGCTTGCTAATGCAGTCACCACACCCGCAGTCTTTCCTCTGCGCAGTGCCCGAGAAAATAGAGAGACCTTTAAACCGATTTGCGACATCACGCTGTTTCGTTGTGTAGTACCAATGGAGAGTTTTCAAAAATATATATTTATTTTCCGTTTGTTTGTTTGTTTGCTTGTTTGCTTGCTTGTTTGTTCTCGCTGCAATGAACTGCCGAACCTGTTGCTCAGCTCCATTCAGCATCATATCGTCCGTTCAAGGGCGATTGTTTCTCGTTTCCCGCTCAGATGCTGTATTCTGGTCTAAGTGAGAACTCTTATATTCCACAATCGTCTATTGTGTGAAACGTGTTTAGCCTGGAATACTATTTAAATACGCTGTGACCAGAAGTCAAACGCTATATATTTCTTTAATGATTAGATCTGAGCTACAATTCTTTTCTTTTTTTAAAAAACCTGTTTTACACTGCACTGCCTATTATAAAATATGAGTGACTGTAACAGACATCCACTATTCAAATATATTGCTGCTGATATTCCTCTTTATAAATCTCACTGAAAAGATTCTTTTTTTTTTTTAAACATTGAATAATCATTCCCTCCTGTATGGCAATAAAAGACAACGTGGTACGGCACCATTTTCTGTCTCAAAGTAATAATTATCTTTTATCAGTCTTGGTTCTATGTTGTAATCTGTCATAATGTTTAGCCGTGTTACCTGACGATAAAAGCAGCATCTTGCAACAAAGTCTAATTTAAGCCGTGTAGTTCAACACACTGTGGGGTAGACGGCAAAATAGAAGGTCTGTCGACTTCCAGTGCTTGATGGGTGTGTGGATGTGTGTGTGTGTGGAGGTGGATGAGGACAGTATTCCATGTTTTTTTTCTGGTGGTCAAGAGCAGAGACTGATCTTGTGCTGTCTTTTGTACAATTGGCTGTGTCCTTCACCTTGACTACCCCCTCCTTTCTCACGCAGGCCACAAAACCCACGTGCTAGTCCTGCAGCCCCCATCTGCTGATCACAGCTGATAGGAAATTGCTTATTGATTTAGAAATTCTAGTAGCAGCAGGCAGTATTGGCAAGTGTAATCTGATGGAGGAGGTAGATATCTGTGGGTGAGATTTAGCTGAATTTTGCATTTGACCATTATTTTTGCTCAAGCTTAGGTTACTAAGGAGTTTGTGTTATTCTCAAGGCTTTCTTTTCATCTGCTGGTGAGTCAACCACGATTGTCGTTGAGTTGTCTGTAATGATTTTTATTTTGCTCTTGCTCAAGTGATATTTCATGAAGATTTAAATGTTAAAGCTGATTTAAAGAAAAGTAATAAAGGATTGTCTTATATGCAGAATTAAATCGACTTTTGTCTTCACGTCATAGTCACAATTTTAAGTTGATATTTCCACCAGGATATAAGATATAAGTTTATATATAAGTTTATAAGAGGGGTCGGTTTATGCTCCATGGCAATCTAGTCTCAGACCACCATTTAGGCACTTATTCAGCACCATGGACAGCTATAGCAGCTCCACTCCAGCTAACTAACTCACTCTCCTCCCAAAAAAATGTGAAGTGGTGTAAACGAGAATGAACAGTTTTGTTGGCAAGGACTCCTACTATTCCCCATCGCTCCAACCATAACCACATGCAACTTTCCTTATGAGTTTGCTTATGTCAATTTATAATGATAAGAGCATGCTGGCTTGAATGTGTTTTCCTGGCAGTGCAGCAGTAATGTTGGGGTGGAGCAAAAGGCTGAGTCACTCTTCTCGAGAATTGTCTCTCTCCATCACCATGACAAACTCTCAGTCTCACTTCTGCTTATTTGTTTCAGCATCTTGTCATCAGTAAACAGCACCAGAGCCGTGCTTTTTAAAAGCAGCGGTGATCAACTCTGTTCTCAGAGGACCCGGGTCCAGCAGTTTGGCAATTTCCTTGCTCAAAACACCTAATAATCAACTGGTAAATGAAAATGTGTGTTTGGCCAGCAATTTGATCAAACTCTGCTGGATCCTGGCTCACCCACACCGGAATTATACAATAAGAGTTTAAAGGTAGGTTACATAATTTTATGCAGGAACAGTGAGACATTTGCAGCCCAGCTGACCCTAAGTGAGATCTGGGTGTAGATGTATACACTAAATAACCATAATTTTACGTCTATTAACAATAAGACCACCTAGGTTTTAGGTTCCCCTTTGGTCCTTCAAGCTGTAGCTTCATGGGACCTGTGGGGTTGATGTCTGGCACTGGGATGTTGGCAGTAGATATTTTGTGTTGTGCTGTGGGTTGCATGGTGGAGCTTGGGTTTGGGCTTCCATGAATCAGGCTTGTTTGTTCAGCTTATTCCATAGATGCTCAATTGGATTGGGATCTGATAAATTTGAAGGCTGGGTCAACAACCTTGAACTCTTTGTCTGCTGGGCCCTGTGGATGTCAAACTGTGATGCACTAGGTGCTCGGATACCTGATCTGTTGTGGCCAGCATTTACGTTTTTGTGAGTTTGTGCTGCATTAGCATTTCTGTGGAATAGAATCAGGCTAGCCTTTGGTCCCCATAAGCATAGATATGCCTGTGTGCCCATGATCCTGATAGCAGTTTATTGGAATATAATTGACAATTAGTGTTATTCAATTCACTTGTCTGCAGTGTTAATGTCATGGCTGATCACAGTATATCAATATACAGTACAGTGGTACCTGTGCATACAAACACCTCGCCTTAAGGATTTTCACCTTAAGAACGGGAACTTTACAAGAAATTTGCCTTGGCATGCAAAGCATTTTTGGCATAAGAGCGAACGAACTGCGCATTGGCTAAATTGTGCATCTGTCCAGGAGCCGTTCAAATCTTGTTTGCGTCAGTGGAAAGCTAAGCGAAATGAGTTTACCTTTTTTGTGTGTGTTTTCTTTTTTTGTGCAAGACTGAAAATGTAGACATAGAGTAAACACATAGAAACCATGTTTCCCAAGAACTTTAGCAAGCACTGCAGCACAATGTAAAGGGAGCAACTTCCAGTTTAATTTTTAAAACAGTCGGTATCAAGAGTAATCATAAATTCAGGTTAAGTGATTTTTAATGTCTGTTTATTTCACATTTTCCTCCATTTGCATGTCTTTTCTCAATGTTTTGATTGTTTTTATATGCAATATATATAATATAATATGATTATAGTGTTGAAAATTGGTAATATTGGTAATATTTGTGGGGGCTGAATTGCATTTACATTATTTTAAGAACTCACCTCGGGAGCGAATTAAATTCTAAGGTCAAGGTGGCACTGTAAATAAACCTATTAAGCCTTTCTTCCTATAGATAAAACCACCAAAGCAAATTAATGAAGCACTGAAAAGCAGACTTAACCAGGTGTGAGGTTTTTCAAGCTCCTCATCGGGGTCAGTGCTTTATGATGCCTTTAATATGCAAATACATCTATTACTCAATTACAGAACTAATGAGTTGATAATGATACACATCTATGCTTCTGAATTACATTTATAAATTATAAATTGCATGTTGCCAATAAACTACATTAACCACAGTATTTTAGGACAAGATTGTTGTGTGCACAATTTTAAATATCGATCTGCACTATGCATTTTATTATTATTTTTATTACTCTAATAAAGGCTGTAATTCGTAATTATATGCATTACTGATTATTGCTGCTTCAACTTCAAATCATACAAATTTTTCAGATTGTTCAAATAGCACTCTCAAATTTACCATTGCTCTGACCAGATATAAACATGCATAGATAAAACTAATGAATAAGTAAACTGTCAGTGGAATTTGCCTGTTTTTATAATCAGAATTGACTAAGTCCACGTTGATGATTTTCAAAATCTTAGCAGGCAGAGACATCATAGAGTCAACAGGTGGATCCTAGCGTGAGGTATGAAGAGACACAACCACAGATTCTTACCTCACTTGTATGTTTGTTTCTGTTTTATTCCCATCTCTGCCACCTGGCATTGGCTTCTAACTCTACACCTGTTTTGTTTTAGGTAGTTATGCAATATCGTACAAGAGTGTGGTTGTACTGAATGTAGGTAATCTCAGTTGTGCAAGAAATCAAATAATTGCAAGTGTGATATTGCTTTTATACAACAGTTTTATATGCAAAAAATGAATTAATAAATATTGAGAAACTGACATTTCAGATACAAAATGGCCAAATTATTTGCCACGCTCACTTTATACCACATCAGCTACCTAGCTCAGCACTTTCAGTGAAAATATTTTCCCTTCTTACTTTTAATCAGAAATTTTATTCATGTAAAGTGCATTGTTTGCTATATCTGCTGATTATGTCACCAATACAAGTAATAACAGTAAGTTGTGTTTGTTGCTAGGAGTGGAATTTTATATGGTGAAAAACAGATGAATGCAGTGATACAAAAAATGAAATGTTGCAGTGTGGTTATACTGAATATAAGCACTCTTAATACAACACTCATCCAATCAATTTCGTGGACCAGAACTGATTGTTATAAAACACTGGTTGTCAATGTATCCCTGGCTGTTTCATTGTTTCCTTGTGAAGTCTTGTTAAATCTTCTTGTGTAATTCTAAGCTTTGTTTCCTGGCTTGTATGTTACACAGTTTTGTGGCTTATAATGACAGGTCAAATTATAATCTGATTTCTCCTGTCTTACCATAATGAAGATACATCGTCCTACCTCTAAGTGCACGTTACATTTGTAAATGGGCTGTGGACGAATACTTTGAGTTTTCATTATTTCGTTTTGGAAAATATGATTTGGTTTATGAGTGTTTTGTATTATGCTCATAATCCAAGGTTCCACTGTAATATATAATAGTTCATTGCAATTATGTGTCTGAAGGAGTTATACCCAACTTTGAAGATAACCCAAAAAGTTTTTTATGCCATGCAGTTTCTAAAAAAATGGGGGGGGGGACCTGTAGCAAATAAAATCTGGCTTACAAAATACCATAATGCTTGCACTGTTACTCCAGTGATATACAATTTTATTCTCTCTGAAAATACTTCGTAAGCAGAAGGTGTTGTGTAATACATGGATTTTTCTTACTGTTTTTTTTTCTCATAATGGAGACATTACAGTATGTTTTGAAGGCTTTTAAGGCAAAAATATTGGCCATAGTCTGTAAAGTATGAAAATGTAGAAAGGAAGTTTTGGATTCTAACCCACAATAGAAATTGTGTGAATGTAGTGTTGAATGTAAATGCAATGATCATTTGTAGGCATGCTCCAGAAGCCACAGCACAGTGTTAGTTTGTTTGTGTTGGCCTCAGGGATAATGAAGAGGATAAATGGCGATAAAACCTCAGAGCTTGCAGGGAGGATTCCTGAATAGCTTAACACTTGTTACCTCTGGCCCTCTCTCTCTCTCCCGCTCACTCTTACTCGCTCTCTCTCTCTCTCTCTGCTAAACCTGCTAAAGGTCGAATCATATTCATTTATTTCATAGGCATGAGGCACTGCCATTGTTCTTCGGGGCAACACTAAACTATAAACTTGAGCACAAGTGTACACAAGTAAAATTTTAAAAATCCTCTGATGTGCATTTCTACACATTCCCTCATAGGAACATATTAATATTGATTAATATTAGTATTTATAATATTAATAAAATATTACTTATTGAATGTCCCATATAATGTTAAGAATTAATTAGCATTTCAGTTTTTTTATCAGGTTTTGGCAAACATCTATATTTTATAAATCAGATGTATGTGTATGAGGTTTTATACAACAGTTTTGCATAAAGATAAAAAAAAAAAAAAAAAACGGAACTGTAAGATAAAACTTGTGTCCCATGGAATTGTTCAGAGGTTCTTACTTACAACAATTTCCATGTGGTTCAATGTTAAGTAAGAGAAAACCTACACTAATCAATGTTTGTCACATCCATTACTAAATTAGTGAGTGATATAAAAATAGTTGTTATTTAGGTAATTATCATTGTGTAATTATCCACTGATCAGCTATAACATTAACACCATATAACATTAACTAATTAACACTGATTATAAAATGTATACCAGTAAACTGGGGACAGGATCATGGGAACCCAAGGCTCTTCTAAGCCCGTGCTGACCAAAGGCCAATCCGTTCAGTCCGAGCCCACAGAAAAGCCAGTGCAGCCCAAATCCGCCCCCAAAAGTCAATGCTGGCCAGGATAGAAAGGCACCAGAACACCAAGTGCACGACAGCTTACTGGAGGCATAGAGCTCAGGGAAGCTGACCAGGCCTCCATATTCCCCAGCCCTCAATTTAATCGAGCAAACATTGGATGCACTGGACAAACACGACCAATCCCCGCATCCAGAGTCCCGAACCCACAACACCAAAAGGATCTCCCGCCAACATACCACCACCACCCTGAGGTCTTGTGGAGTCGTGCCCCTAGTGACCAGAGCTGAACCTACACAATACTGTGCTTAATGCTTTGGATGCTGAAGTTATGGCTGATCGGTGTATACGATTAGCATATTAGTGTATACGATTATACAGTTAGTGTTTAAGAAATACTAACTGATTTGGAACTTTGAGCCAAAGATGGATTTTGAGCCAATCATGAAATGACAGATGCAATTATTATTTGAATTTATTTTAAATTATTATATAAAAAGAATTATTATTACACTGCAGCACTGGATTCTGATCTCAGTTCTGACTGGTCTGAAGGTGACATTCTATAACAATAACGCTGATATTAGTTTTGGCTGTGGATTTTCTTTTTATTGTTGCATTCTTTCTGATTAAACCAGGACATGTGCCCTCAAACAGAATTAATATGTGGATAATAGTTGACATGGTGAAGCTTTCAATGAGAAGCTTATTTAGCATTCCTTAAGAACTTTAAAAGAGAGAAAAAGAGACAATGGTGAGAACACAACACTTTGGGCTACTTTATCATAAACGATTATACAAAGTTGCTTTGTGGACATTTTACAACATGATAATGTCAAAATGTAACTATAACTATATAAAAAGTAAATGTTTGATGATTGGGGAAATGGCTGTGCTGTCGGATGGGTAAAACAATTTGGGATGATACAGTCTTCTCCATCAGGTTTCACCCCATCATTGATTAGTAGCATGCCCTGTACCTTTTAACTGCTTATTTAATTAATTCAACAAGCAGGCATTGATCTGTGCTGTTATACGGTAATAAATGAGTATAAATAATGTAAGTCAGTTGAACCTTAAGTAAAGTCCTTGAATTAATGTCATCTAATAGCAAGAATATATTGATTAAGGAATTTGTTTAGATTTTTCATTATTAACTTATTTCTAGTCATTAATCCAGAATTGTATTGTTACTTCCTAATGGGCTATTAATGCTGATTTGCACGAACTGTTCCGCTTAATCTATTGGCTTAGGTAGTGTTAGGTAAGGAACAAGGGTTATAATTTATCTTGTTACAATTCATTCAAGAGCAACATATGGCTGTGTGACATGCTTCCGCCTGTTTTAATGTTTCGGAATATTTTTTTTAATGCTTGAAAATAGGACATAATTAGTTTCATTTAGTTCCACCTGGACTGTTTGGAGGACAGGTCAAATCACTGACATGTGCTAATTTCTAGCTCAGTGAAAATAAATTTAGCGTGGGTAATGCTCATGGGAGTAGCAGAGCAGTGGGGGCTCAGTATGTTAAGGCGCCGAGTTACTGAACGGAAGGTTTGGCGGTTCGAGCCTCACCTCAGCCAGGTTTAGCCCTTAAGACCCTGTCTGCTCCAAAGGCATTATATAATGACTGACCCTGCGCACTGACTCCAGGTATGCTGGGATATGCAAAGATAGAATTTCAAATGTACTGTATATGTGACAAATAAAGGCTTAACTTAACATACAGTATGGGAGTATGTACATTATATTAAGCTACATCACATGAGAGGGAGTCCTACTGTGAGGAATATATCACTAACCGTGCTGATATTCAACACAACAGCGTGATGCTGCTTATATACAACAGCCGCCATTTTCATCAAAATATTTGTTTGATTTGTTTGTTCATTTAAACAGTTATGTTGCTCCGCCAACACGTATCCTTCTTCAACTAGAGGAACTAACTAACCATGACTGGCAGAGCCGGCGACGCGACAGTGAGTTTATTTAACGGTTGTGAAGGTAGTTTTAAATTCTTACCAGTACTACTGTATGTAGCTAAAATGTGAGGAGACTAAACAATAGAAGTGGTGGACAGTCCTGTAAATCTCATAAGTTTCTCTTTATATTTCTACTTATTCTGCTTTAGAATATAATCTCCATTAATTTCCGGGTTCTGGGGTTAAAGCCCCAATAGCGTTAAATGGAAATCCAGAGCGCCAGGCTGTACAATGACTTGTCTCATACGCTTAGTAGGGCCCTTAATCAGGGGTACAGAGGGGGTTTCGCAGCCTTGTTTTAGGAGCTAGTTAGGCGAAAATAAAATAACGCCGAGGCAATTTGGACTGACTTAGAAGCAATTATTAAGTAGAATGTGGGTTTTGCGAAGCACCTGCTCTCTCCTCAGTTCTGTGGACCGTACCGACCTACTTTCACCCATGATGACGACTGACAGTTAGTGTAATTAACGATTGATAGAGCACCTGGGACACGGCGTGGCACATATATTTACCCAACCCAGTTCTGTTACTGTCTGTTACTGTACAACCACTCATAGTGGAAAGCCTCTCTTCCAATCAGATTACTTGGTCAGGACTAACCGTTATATAATACCAGTTACACAATTCAGTGGCATTTTAAAAGTTATTTCTTATTCCTTTGTTCAATTTTGTTTAAACAGTTCTCAGTGTACACCCTTATACTTTGCTTTGCTTTATTTAGCACTATTCAATGTTTTTTTTTCCCATACATAAACTGATTTTCTCTTCCTATTTTTTTTGCTTAAAAGTGCATTGCTTTAACCTATTATTATTTAAACGCATAATGATCCTTTGGTAAATGGCTTACATATTAAAATACTGATGTTTCTTTCTAAAGTGTGTGTGTGTGTGTGTGTGTGTGTGTGTGCGCGCACAAGTGTGTGTGTGTGTATGAGACAAAGAGGAGAAAGAGGCTTTGTGGGTATATTTCTGCAGCTACTCTTATCTTTTAATAGGTGTCATCCATCAGGGGGATGCAATTATAAACCCTGTATTAGAAAGCTAATGACAGATTTTCCAGCAGGCGCAAACCAGCGAAAGAAAGGAAATTCTGTTTTCCTTCCTCACCTTGTATACGTTTCCTTGCTAAAATAGGAGCCGAGTGTTCCCATTTGTTCTAGCAGTTATAGTGCAGTGGGTAAAACAAATTATTATTTTTTTTCCCTTGCTTTGGTTTCTCTCTGATTGTGTGTGTGTGTGTGTGTGTGTGTGTGTGTGATGGTGCAGTGTTGACTGAATATAAGACGGCTTTCACAATTTTTGTATGCTAATATTTCTCGTATCGGTTTTCTTGAATTTGTACTGTATATAAACGCTACATAATTGAGGTTGTGGGCGTGGCTACAGCGCATTTATTTCCCATAGCACTTCAGCACTCGTATGAATTCAAGCACATCATTTTATCCCTTTATCCTGTGCTTCACTTGGGATGATGTTTGATACAGAAAGCAAATTCTGTTTCAGAAAGAAGCTCTGTTTTTTTTTTCTGTCTCACACCAATAGCTAATTAGCAACTCCGGATAAACAAATATCACGTGCACGGCAGACCGCTGTTGAAACGCTGCCCGTAGAGAACAGGTGCATTATAAATAGGTAATACTTACTAATGCAGCATTGCAGAACTGATAATATGACAGATCTGGGTAGCCTAGTTGTGTGTGTGTGTGTGTGTGTGTGTGTGTGTGTGTGTGTGTGTGTGTGTGTGTGTGTGTGTGCGCGCGTGTGTGTGTGTAAAACATGCCAGCAGATTGATTAGTGACTATAATTTCCAGTGTGTGAATGCATGTGTACGGACTGGCGCTCACTCAGGATGTGTTGCATCCTCACAGCTATGGGTTTTCAGCATAGGCTCCTGATCCAACACAATCCTGAGCAGGAAAACATGCTTCCTGAAGATGAATAATGAGTAAAACAGCATATAACTGAATATAAGACGGCCCTCACATTTTCGTGTGCTAATATTTCTATATATATATTTAATATCGCTTATATTTAATTTTTTACATTTAATATATTTAATCTATATAATATTTCTATTTATAGTAAAATTCAGTATTCGCTACTGACCAATTTTAGGTTAGAGTATAAAGTAGTATAATGGTTAAGCATAGGATTAAGGACAAGGTTTGGAACTGATAATGTCACCTTAACACATACGAACTTAGACATCATTGATTAGCACATTTTTTATTATTATTATTATTGTTATTGCTATTTTAATTATAATAACGGCGGCAAGATGGTGTAGTGGTTAGCACTGTCGCCTTGCACCTCCAGGGTCCGGATTCGATTCCCGGCCAGGCTCGATTCTCATCTGTGTGCATGGAGTTTGCATGTTCTCCCTGTGTTCCTCCCACAGTCCAAAGACATATAGGTTAGGCTAATTGGCGTTCCGAAATTGCCCGTAGTGAATGAATAAGCATGTGACTGTGTGTGTAGGTGTGTGTGTGCCCTGCGATGGATTGGCACCCTGTTCAGGGTGTATCCCGCCTCGTGCCCTAAGTCTCCTGGGATAGGCTCCAGGCCCCCGTGACCCTGAATACAGGATTAAGCGGTATAGACGATGAGTGAGTGAGTAAGTGATTATAATAACAAACATTCACAGGACATCTGGGTGAGACTAAAGGTATGCAATAAAACTAGGTTCGGATAAACACAGCATGGGAGATGTTTTACCCCACTGTTGACTTAACACTTTCATAATTCATCTGAGCACGTACCTGTACGGTATAAACACTGTAGTGTAGTAATGCAACACTCTAGGTGTTAATTCACCACTGGGAATTTTGTTATGTATGAAAACGAGCACTTAAAAATGATAAAGGTTTATACAAAGACCACACTGTACAACATGCTGAGCATATTGGCATTCCTGTAAGTGAGCAAACAAGCAAATGAATAAACTTTATTAAAATTTAAACCAGAGCCACATCCGGTTTGATCCGTATTTGTGGATTTTTGCACATTTTTATGTTTAAATAAATGCACCTTCAACTTTATTTGTGTTTATATACACTCTTTTGAGAAAATATTACCCATGACCGGTAAGGAACCATAGGACAATTTTTTTTTTTTTTTTTTTTTTTTTATAATCACGAGTGTAAAAAGTCTTAGAACAAGTCTTGAAATTTTCAAAAATTTCAAAATATTTCAATATTAAAGCATAAAAGAATATGTAGAATCTCTGTTCGGAAGCTTCTGATTTGATACAAAACGTCGCCCTGAATCTTTAAAGTTTTGCAAAATGTTCAGAATTTTCACACTGGGACTAGAGGACATCTTCAGAAGCAGAGGCCTAATGGGGGACATCTTCAGGATGTGTTCAACCCTAAAAATTTTAAGACTTGGAATTTTAAGAATTTTAAGCCAATTCATCTTTAATTTACTAAAGGCCATATTTTGAGCTTGACTTGAAGATGACCTAAAGACCTCTTAAGAAATCTTGAAATATACAGTATATACAGGGTGGTCCATTTATATGGATACACCTTAATAAAATGGGAATGGTTGGTGATATTAACGTCCTGTTTGTGGCACATTAGTATATGTGAGGGGGCAAACTTTTCAAGATGGGTGGTGACCATGGTGGCCAGAAGTCGGCCATCTTGGATCCAACTTTTTTTCAATAGGAAGAGGGTCATGTGACACATCACACTTATTGGGAATTTCACAAGAAAAACAATGGTGTGCTTGGTTTTAACGTAACTTTATTCTTTCATGAGTTATTTACAAGTTTCTGACCACTTATAAAATGTGTTCAATGTGCTGCCCATTGGGTTGGATTGTCAATGCAACCCTCTTCTCCCACTCTTCACACACTGATAGCAACACCGTAGGAGAAATGCCAGCACAGGCTTCCAGTATCCGTAGTTTCAGGTGCTGCACATCTCGTCTCTTCACACCATAGACAATTGCCTTCAGATGACCCCAAAGATAAAAGTCTAAGTGTT
>QMIH01000489.1:0-16028 GCA_003987875.1 Clarias batrachus
CACACACACACACACACACACACACACACACAAATACACGGCACCTGCATGCACAAATGGAAACACTTATCTGTTGGGATTTATTTTAACTTTTTTTGGGCTGTGGAACGAATTATTTGAGTTTTCATTATTTCTTATGGGAATATTTGATTTGGTTTACGAGTGTTTTGGAATATGAGCCCGCTTCCGGAACGGATTATGCTCGTAATCCAAGGTTCCACTGTAATTTATTTATTTTTCACATTAGGGCTGTGATGCATTTCCAATACCACTGTACACATGCAGCAGTACACTGAGAGACAGCGATGTCTTACACTTGTTTTCATTCTTACAATACTTTCATAGTGTTAATGTTATCTTGCTGTAGCTTTGGTGGTTTTCTAGCTAGCTATTTTATACTGTACCTTCATTCATTGCCCAAATTATTAGTCTGCATCAAATCAATTAAGGAGATTTGAAATGATTGGAATTGATTTATGTATGAATTGAAATCATGTAAGTGTTTAGTAAAGATGCATGGTAAAAAATTGACAGTTGAAATCAGAATTATGTTTATTTGTTATGCAGAATGAGATGAGAAATCACAGGATTGACATTGACTGAAAGTAAGTGTCATTGCTGTTATCGCAGATAAACCGGAAGCAGAACTGTCACTTTTGTTACCATGCAGAAGTGTTTGTTCACATTAATCACACAAACATTTGGTGTTAAAAAGAACTTGACCAGTTTATATCAATCTGAATTAACTGATTTGTTGAAAGGCAAAAATCCAAACTCTTCCTCTGAGATCATATCTTCTAATACATACGGAAAATCGGCTAAAAATTAAATTCTGCCACAATCTGAATTATGTGTGGGAAGAAAAAGATGAATAACTAAATCCCAAGAAGCACCCCTACTATTTTTACTGCACTTTTCTATCCCCAAAACTTTGACATTTAATGCAGGTCATGTGGTTGGACAAATTGGGCTGAAAGAATTAACTTCCAGCTCCTATAAACAATCTGTATCATTTTGACACTTTGCTTTCAAGACGTTTTTGGTACAGTATGTTCCATCCTGCCTCCTTCACCAAAATGGCTCATTGTTACTTTTCTAAGAGATCAGAACAGAGGTTTTCACAAAATTAAAAACTTTCTCATTCAGACTTGACACAATTTTGCCAACACTCCCACAAAACCTACACCGAAACATTCAGCGCAAGTCAACCTTGGTAGAAAATGCAGACTTTTCAAATTACCACCATTTGTTTAGGCCCCGCACTGAAGCCCTTTGCTTTTCGTTTTTCACTAAGAGGAGAGAAAATGATACTTTTTAAAATCGCTCTTTTTTATGTTCCAAGTGATACGCAACAAACCTTTTGAAAATTAAAGTCTTCTCTCTCAGCCAAAAGAAATGAACGCTTTAGCACTAATACTTATACTTAATACTAATACACAGTCATTCTTCATGTTTTAGGTCAGTGCAGGAGATTCTCTATGGCAGCCGTGCAGCCGGGGCCGTTGCTAGACGACCGCACAACCTCAACTCCTACATACCCTGGACTGGTCAATGACCATATCTCAGAAACCCCAAGAAAAATAATACATTCGCTCGTCTCACTTCACAATTTCTCCAGGAACTGTATGTCATTTCAAACTGTAATCGAGAAAACTGTACCACCTGATGCTAGCTAGTTAATCAAATATAAGCCCCACCTACTTCATCCCACTTTTTGCATCCAACACAAAGAATTATTTTAAAAGCATTCAAATGCAACCTTATAGTGGGATTTTCTTTCTTTCTTTTTTTTTTTTTTTCCACAAGCATTAACTCAAATCACAGCATGGCATTCGACTGTTTATCATGACGGCAATTTGATTAAATGTCACTCGGATCTAAAGCCGGCGAATAACACGGTCGAAAAATTAGCGGGTGTCAGAGTCAGTGCTGAAATACGAACGTAATCAAACATGTCACTTTGATCAAAGATTATAATTTTGAAAAGAAGTCAAATTTGCTGTTAGACTATTCAGCATAGTGGAAAAAAAGCACTTAAAGGAAGGAAAGTTCTCCCTCAGTGATTGCCAAGAGGCTCATTAACTTTGGGAAGCGACTCTTGCCTTGCGGAATTAGTTACATTTAATGTTGATGAAGTGAAATTTACGCCATATAAATAAGTCCGCTGAACAGACACCGGCTCGCGCACTAGCTTGTGTATATTTTTGTGTGTAGGTTGTGTACTGGCTCGCAGACTGAATCTCCATTTCTGACTTACCCTCTGGCTTTTTCTTTTCAAATGATTCCACTTCCTGAATGCATTAACTGACACCGTGTTATGACAATAACTTACACTGCTAAATTTTACTCCCGGGTCACATGCACACATATTTGCTTGTGCCATGTTTTTGTAAATCTGCTACAGATAATATGAATAATGCATGCACTTGCTGTACGATCCGGCATCTTTAATATTCTAATATTATCTAATATATAATATTATGCATTTTCTTGCTTTAAACAGATGCAAAGCAAAATGAAATCCTGTGTCATGTCAAGGGAAATTCTGTCAAGTGTGAAACACTGGCGTTTTCATTCACAACAGCAAAAATTAAACACACAGTAAATAATCCATTATTTCAGTTTATCGGTATTGAACATATTATAGGTAGCACTGGATTATGTATCTTCTCATGCATAATTCATTTGATTTTAAATACAGGACATAAATTAGGTGAAGTCTTAGTAAAATGTAGCTAGGAAAAGTTACCGGGCTAGACCTTGTATCGTTTCTAATAATTATTTGAAAACCAATGATATTAACATTGTTTGTTTTGATCTTTACTAACGTCCCATGTGATTAGCCAGCCGTGCGCAGTTCTTCAATATACAAGTAATTAATGACTCCATGGCATGCTGATATGGAACAATAATCAACAACTGGATGGATGTAATGAAGCGGAGTTACCGTCCTCACTTACTAATACTACTATTGTACTGATTAGCCGTGTTATTTGATTTGATTTGTGATCACTAACCCTCTTGCTGGACTCATTTCTTCAGTTCCAGCTCGAATCTAAGACAATCTGATGAAGTGGTTAATCATGTAGACTGATTGTCTTCGAGCAGGAGAGTTGGATTAAGTCTGTAGAAGCAGAAGCTCGTGATCACCGATGTGTATCAAGCTGCACTCCTTGCCTCAACTGATCCAGTGATTAATGCTTACAACACTTACATTGTTACATTTACAATCATGTTTCTCCTTGAAGGAACTCGGTGTGCACATGATCTTTTCCAGATGTGGTATACTGTTGCGTTCTTAACTTCACAGAGGCAGAGTAAGAGTCAGCAGTCTGGGATTTGACGGATAAGATTGTGAACTTTCCTATGTCTCTGTCTCTTGCATCCCCTTAATTTATGCTTCATGTATGTTAGACGTCTCTGTGGCAGTTTCATGCTGAATTTCACGTTCGCTCTTTGTTCTTATTGGCGCAGCTCCCGATGTACACAGGACGATGTGTTTTGGCACACTGACTTATGAAGGTCATTGCTCCTTGTGACTGTGTGTGCAGCTTTGCGCTGCCATCGGTTGGCAGTGATACCTCCTTGTATGGAAATAATTGCTATGCCTATTCCAAATATGTGCTTCATATCGTCTGTCAGTCTCTGAGTCTCTATCACCTTTGTGCCTTAGTAACAGATGCAAGGCATGTATCTGAAAAACTTAAATACTCTTTCTATCTTGTGAGTAAACGAGAGAACTTCAGAAACATCATGCGTGTGCTTGTCCCTTTCTCACAGTTCAGGATGTTATATGATATATTATGATTATATATAGTTACAGTATAAATTCAGGGCGTTATATGACCTAACTTATGCAAAAGTTTGGGCACCCCTTGATAAATAACAGATTTTGCTGATTTTTTAATTCAAAAGATTTTAACACAGTCTCTTTTGGAAATGAAAGAAATGCAAAATATTTTCTGCAAACATTGGCGCATAGTTACTTTATATGTCATAAATTGAACAAACATAGGAAGTAAAAACATTATTGTGGCACTGTGCAAAAGTTTGGGCACCCTACATAATCAGTACTTAGTAACGCCTCCTCTGGCAGATCTCACAGCTTGCAAACGCTTTTTATAGCCAGCTAAAAATCTTTAAATTCTTGAACTTGGGATTTTCTCCGATTCTTTGTTGCAAAAGGCTTCTAGTTCTGTAATAATCTTTGGTCGTCTTGCATGCACAGCTCTTTTAAGATCTACACACAAATGTTCATTGATGTTTAAATCAGGGGACTGTGATGGCCGTTCCAAAACCTTCAGCTTGCGTCTCTTGAGGTTTTCCATAGTGGATTTTAAGGTATGTTTAGGATCATTGTCCTGTTG
The DNA here is from genome assembly GCA_003987875.1 of Clarias batrachus. NCBI lineage: Eukaryota > Metazoa > Chordata > Actinopteri > Siluriformes > Clariidae > Clarias > Clarias batrachus. Next base: position 4,368 of record QMIH01000489.1, read on the forward strand.
TAGAAGTCGTCCTCTTTCCAGCTTCAGCTGTTTTACAGATGGTGTGATAATTGCTTCCAGAATTTGCTGGTATTTAATGGAATCCATTCTTCCCTCCACACGTACAATGCTTCCTGTGGCACTGGCTGCAACACAACCCCAAAGCATGATAGATCCACCTCCATGCTTAATAGTTGGCAATGTGTTCTTTTAATGAAATGCTGCTCCTTTTTCACTCTAAACATGCCTTTGCTGATTGTGGCCAAAGAGTTCTATTTTAACTTCATCAGTTCACAGCACTTTTCCAAAACACATCAGGCTTCTGTAGATGTTCTGTTACAGACCTCTGACATTGGATTTTATGATGGGATGCAGGTCAGGTTTTCTTCTGCTGACTCTTCCGTGAAGGTCTTGTGGAACGCTGCACCACCACTCCTGAGTCTGCTGAATCTTCCTGCAGGTTTTTTGCAGTCAAATGGGGGTTTTGATTTGTCTTTCTGACCAGCATACGAGCAGTTCTCTCCCAGAGTTTTCTTCGTCTTCCAGATCTCACCTTGTCCTCCACAGTTCCCCTGAACTGCCATCTCTTAATTACATTTCTCACTGTGGAAACTGCAAGCTGAAAACGCTTTCCTATCTTCTTGTAGCCTTTTCCTACATTGTGGGCAATTTTCAGAGTCTTACACAGCTGCTTAGTGGAACCCATGGTTGTTGAGTGTCTGCAAGTATGTGCACAAAGTTTGAAGAGCCAAAGTATTTGTAAAGCTTTGAATTTGGCATTTACTAACGACAGCTGTTGCCATGCATCAGATCTAACGAGCTCATTAAGGTCTGAAACCTTGTAAAAAGTATCTGAGACTCTGGAGCTCTTAGGGTGCCCAAACTTTTGCACAGTGCCTTAATAATGTTTTTTTATTTTTTATTTTTGTTTAAATTATGGTATAAGAAGTAACAGTGCATCAATGTTTGCTGAAAATATTCTTTCCATTTCCAAGAGAGACTGTGTTAACATCTTTTCAATTAAAAAATCACCAAAATCAATTATTCATCAAGGGATGCCCAAACGTTTGCATAAGACTGTATACACTCAATCACAAAGGATTATTAGGAACACCTGTTCAATTTCTTATTAATGCAATTATATGACCACCAATCATATGGCAGTTGCTTCAATGCATTTAGGAGTGTGGTCTCCTGAACTCCAAACTGAATGTCAGAATGGGAAAGAAAGGTGATTTAAGCAATTTTGAGCGTGGCATGGTTGTTGGTGCCAGACCAGCCGGTCTGAGTATTTCACAATCTGCTCAGTTACTGGGATTTTCACACACAACCATTTCTAGGGTTTACAAAGAATGGTGTGAAAAGGGAAAAACATCCAGTATGCGGCTGTGGGTGAAAATGCCTTGTTGATGCTAGAGGTCAGAGGAGAATGGGCCGACTGATTCAAGCTGATAGAAGAGCAACTTTGACTGAAATAACCACTCGTTACAACCGAGGTATGCAGCAAAGCATTTGTGAAGCCACAACATGCACAACCTTGAGGCGGATGGGCTACAACAGCAGAAAACCCCACCGGGTACCACTCATCTCCACTACAAATATGAAAAAGGGGCTACAATTTGCACGAGCTCACCAAAATTGGACAGTTGAAGACTGGAAAAATGTTGCCTGGCCTGATGAGTCTCGATTTCTGTTGAGACATTCAAATGGTAGCGTTAGAATCTGGCGTAAACAGAATGAGAACATGGATCCATCATGCCTTGTTACCACTGTGCAGGCTGCTGGTGGTGGTGGTGTAATGGTGTGGGGGATCTTTTCTTGGCACACTTTTGGCCCCTTAGTGCCAATTGGGCATCATTTAAATGCTACCTGAGCATTGTTTCTGACCCTGTCCATCCCTTTATGACCACCATGTACACATCCTCTGATGGCTACTTCCAGCAGGATAATGCACCATGTCACAAAGCTCGAATCATTTCAAAGTGGTTTCTTGAGCATGACAATGAGTTCACTGTACTAAAATGACCCCCACAGTCACCAGATCTCAACCCAGTAGAGCATCTTTGGGATGTGGTGGAACGGGCAGCTTCATGCCCTGGATGTGCATCCCACAAATCTCCACCAACTGCAAGATGCTCTCCTATCAATATGGGCCAATGTTTCTAAAGAATGCTTTCAGCACCTTGTTCAATCAATGCCACGTAGAATTAAGGCATTCTGAAGGCGAAACACCGTATTAGTATGGTGTTCCTAATAATCCTTTAGGTGAGTGTATATCTTAATATGGCGGGCATTCCAGACAAACCGTGACTTTTGATTGTTCAGAATAAGAGAACAGTTATGAGTATTGATGGGAGTCATCAACCATTCCGTAATCAATCATCAGTTTGAGTTAACCAACTGACGATTGATTCATAATCAGATTAACTGAAAAACACAATGCTTCTTGCACTTGCTGTGTTTCCTAAAAAATCAATCCCACCACCATTCACTAGTACTATACCAAGAGTACATTACAATATGTGTATTGACTAGGATTACTCGCATAATACTGTTTTATTCATATTTTACATTACATCCAATTTGTAATTTTTTAAATACCTTTAAAATGTAACGTATGTATCTACAGTATAAGCATATTTAACAATCCAAATTAGATCAATGAACGAGAAAATTTGGTCTGGCTTTAAGATAATGTCCTACCATGCGCCATCTGGGGAATATTCTGTGAAGCACATTTATTTAAATTCTAAAATGGTACTTGTGAGATTTCACGGCACTGCGCAAGACGAATTGCGGGGAAAAAACCTGCATTCTTGATGGCCACATCTGTATTATCGAATATAGTTTTCACGATGCAGCATTCAAAGTAAACGTACATTGTTATTGCAGGCCTGTTTACCATTATACACATACTCCTTGTGGCAGATTTAGCACACCTCACTGTTCATGTTAAGAATTTCCTTTGTTAGTGGGCAACATGATGTGTTTTAGGAAGTTTTAACAATTAAAGTCGATTACCAATCGTTTCCACAGAATGCATGGCAAATCAATCATGAAGTAAAAACTATATTTATTCATTTCTCTATATAATTCCCTGCTACATCAATGCACTTATCCTAGCATTTTACTTGCACTTGGATACAATCATGGTAGAAAGTTTTCTCAGTACCCCAGATCCATGATTGGACTACCTGCTTCATGTCTGAAACACTAGCCTCCCAGGAACTCTTTTCATGGTCCCAACATGTGGAAATAGCTTGGAGCGATGTCAGGACTGTGCAGGAAATGTGGCACTAACTCCCAGCTGTGTTCCTGTAATGTCCAAATGGTGTTCCTGAAGGACTGTGTTCCCACCATTCCCACAGACAGATACGTTTTTTTTTTTTTTTGCAAGTTGATGCCAAGTTATGTGTCAATTTTTACGGATCAGGGGTTCCATTCGCTGCATGTTGAAGAGAACGAATGCAGTGAGCTCCGAGCCACCCCAGCCAGTATCGTCATTCACAGACAAATGGCCTTCTTTAAAACGGGTGTCCCATTCAATTGTTTAACTGCAGATATGCCGTACGGTGTTTGAAGTCTTTTCGATTCACAAGAAATTTCATCACAAGTCCCAGTTTGACTTGAATACCCCTCATATGTTGACATAATGTTACTACTGTAATAAATCGTATTGTTATCTTAAATGCTATTTTGACTTAGCCACAGTATATAAAGAGATATTAAATCAAACCAGGGACTGGGAAATGACTGAAAAAGTCAAACAATATCTTAAAATAATGAGATACCCATTCAAATGAATAATACAACAGATCGACAGATGTGCTTATTTGAAAGAATTAATATCACCATGTATCAATTGGATAGACTTCATATTAGATATTTCAACACAAATTCACGTCTGTAATGCTGATACTCTTTATTGCTGATACGCTTGTTGCATTTTAAAAAGTCTTTCAATGCTGTTCTATTCTGTCGTAGACCTGTCGGACCACTATTAGAGTAACAAGTTTCAGGTTTAGTCTGACATCAATCTAAATCAACTTAAGAACTCTGAATATGAGAAACGTTCCTCATATAAATCCTGATAGAACCTTTTGGACCTTAAATATGGCCCTTTGATGTAAGGCAACACGACAATGGATGCGTTATTAATAAAAAGAGTCATTTAGATCAATTATAGAGTGCTGCACAGTGCAGCAAGAATGCTCTCATCTGATTCGTCAACGCAGCATTAACGCATGAACGTTCACTTCTGAAGAGCTTCTGGCAGATTGGAAAAGCGTTCATCAAAGCCTCCACTTTGAATGCTGAGGCATCTGTTTGAGACTGACAGGCCTCTTTAGATACGCAGAGTCTTCCTGTGCATGATTGATTGGCTTGCCATCGCGATGAGATCAATATAAACAAGCTAAATTTAAAACAAGGAGAAATATGCCCACTGATGCGCACAGAAAGCAAATGGATTACTTTGTCAGGCGGATTGTTGCTCATCGCATGGACACGATAGAACTGATTTTCATGGTGATGGATGAGCTTTAGATACGCTTCACATGTGGGCACACTGCAATCGTAGTCGACAAAGCAGGAGTTCATTTACCACATGATGTTGCCTTGACAGTGTGGTGCTGCGTGGTGGTGCTCGCTTTAACCAGGTAGGCTAAAGTGTCTGGGACCTTTACCTGATCAGCACTAGGCATTATGTGGGTAGCTTAGTGGTTAAGGCATTGGACTACGGTTCGGAAGGTCCCAGGTTCAAATCCCACCTCCACCAAGTTGTCCCTATTGGGCCCTTGAGCAAGGCCCTTAACCCTCAACTGCTCAGATGCATAATGAGATAAAAAATGTAAGTCACTCTGGATAAGAGCGTCTGCCAAATGCCTAGATGTGCTAATGTCTATTGTTAATGAATAAAAATACTGTATGTGAATTTTTTCCCTATTCATCAATTTTCTTTAGTATTTGATGTATTTTTTTGTTAATAGAGCTGGAGGTCACTTTCAGATTGTTTGGATGCCTGGAGATACACAGTTTCTTCGGTCTTCTTCAGGTGGACTTGAGGTTGTAGGATACCAAAGTTGCATGATGAAATTCCTTGTCTGATTAATTAATTCAACAGCATTTATACATTCATCTCCAGGACCTGCTACACGGTTGCCTTGAATCTGGAGCTTTTCACACAAACAAGTTTGTGGCACACTGAAAACTAAAACTCGGAACGGGACATCAACGACAATCCACCTTTTAAAACTTTTCAATCAGGTTTCTGTTGTTGTCATTCACCAAGACTGCATTTTTCAAGTCACTAATGATCTCCTTTATGTGGATGCTGATATGGTACCTTCTTTATTCTTATTTTTTGAACACTTTTTGACATTCTGCTCTTCCACCTTTCCTCGATTGGGATTTTCAGCCCCACCCATAGTGGGTTTGTGTCTCATCTATTAGACAGACACCATTTTATAACCACTGCTAAAACATAGATCTTCAACTTCCAAATTACACAAGTTGTCCTCTAAGGAACGGTCATCGGTTGCCTTATTTTCATCACACACACACACACACACACACACATACACACAGTACATCTAAGCTTCCAATTCTATGCAGATGATACTCACAATTACACTCACTCAGCACTCCACAAAGGTTCACACCAGCTCTTCCTACTGTAAATAACACTAAATTATGGATGGATGCCAACTTTCATAAGCTAGAAATCTTGCCTTCATTAAAACTCTAGAAATCCCAGTGGATGTTCATCGCATCACTGTTAAATCCTTTGCGAATGGTCACAAGTCTTGACACAATATTGTTAAAAACCCATTCATTTGATTTCCACTTCAGGTCAGTCATATAAACTGCTGTACATAAGCTCTGCAGCACTGCCGGGTTTTGACCTGTGGCTAGTATGAAGAAGCTTGAAACCCTGATTCATGCTTTCAGAACTTGACACTTAGACCTCAACGTTTATTGTTTGGTATATGTTACACCAGTACTCCATGAGCTACACTGGCCACCTACTACACAAAGGATTGAATAGAAATCCCTACTTCTCACTTCGAAAGCACTACATGGCCATCTCCGTGTTATGCCTTTTGAGCTCCTGCTCTTAAGATCCACCGGTTCTGATTAGGTGCTACCGCCAGAGACCAGACTGACATCATTAGGGGCGGATACTTTAATACAGCATCGTAGTCCTCAAACTACAGTATGGAATGTCATTATTTAAATATACTGCATACTGTAAATGGGTATATCAACCTTGAGTGTCAGAGAGGTGCTGTATACATGGGGTAAAATGCCACACTGTAAAAGTACACACTTGCATTCGCACAAACCATTTTCAGCATCTCACCTTAAACTCCTCCAGTATTTTGTATGTCTTGCCCCTGTACTCGCAAAAGTTCTTGAGCTCCTTGCACTCGGGGCAGCAGCCGTTGTGCTCCACCTTGGTGCACTTGGGGTGGATTTTGGGGCACTCCGGCTGGTCGCAAACAGGTCCATCTTCAGTGCACACGCACGGGCAGTTCGAGTGGCCGGGAAAGAAACGTTCTCCAAGCTTGTAGACGAAGCCGCTGTCGTCCACGCAGCCTTTGCCGCGGTAGTCATCAAACAGCACCTCGTTGGTGTTGCGTTCTGCCTCGTCGGCGGCGTAGTCCTCGGGAACGAGGGAGGCTGAAGACACTGAGGTGGTCAGAGCGAGCAGGAGCATGCAGCTCACTCCCAGGAGACGGCCCATCCTGCGCCACGCCAGGCCTGGAGCATTCAGAGCAGAGCAGAATGCATTCTTTATTCCATGTTTATAACGGTTGACCTTAATAATTCTGAACTATTCTGTACTAAAAGAGGAACAAGTACTGGGATATGTGCAGTAACTGATTATCACTGATTATCATTGGACTGAGACTAAACAATTGGATTTGATCATTTTTACCTTATGTTGTAGGTTTGTGAAGGTACACTAATGGTTTGTTCCGTTTCTTATTATTTTGTATGAAATGTGGCTTCATTTCCAAAAACTGAATCATTTCATCTGTTTTATAGTGGAATGTCCCATCACAGTTTTTAATCCATTTATGGTTATGTTTGATTGTCAAATGTCAAATGCCTGTTTTCATTGTGCTTGTAACTGGTTAAAGGTCTTTAATCCCCAAGAAGTTAATGTTTTCCATCTACCAGTTGTCATGTCATGTGTTGGTCCTTGAAAAGCCTTCTATCATATTCATACTCTGGAGGTCATCCCGAGGTCATTTTTATCATCATAGCAACAGGGAGAATATAGTTAAATATAATGTTGTGGAACGTTCATCACTTACATTACAGCAGCTATAAACTGCCGTTCCCTTACTGTCTTGTCTTTTCTCTGTCTTTCCATATTCCAGAAAAATACAGTATGAATTCCGACTGTTTTAAACTGTTCTGACACTCCTTGCACAAAACGTATCATGTTTTTTTTTTTTGTTTGTTTTTTAAATAATATGGAGTGTCTTCTCTACAAGACATGCGAATAAGCCGCTATTAGCATTTATGCGCAACTAGGAATTTGCAGTTGCACCTCTTGGCTAATCAGAAACCAGAATTTGACAACGCTGTAGTATAAATTGGGATATTTAACGCTCTAACGTTAATAGATATTGTCGCTTTGTTCCACTGGATAGGTAGCAAAATATTTGTCGTGAACATTTTTTGCTCCAGATGTGAAGTACACCCGCTTTGGAAGACAGCATGAGGACATTTGTGTTTAATAGTTTTTCATTTTTGGACAAACTTCCAGGAGCATCCTTGAATATTATTATAACCCGTGACAGAAGGAGAGGTGAGGTGATATCCTGGCAAGGAAATATTATGTTACTATTAACATTGAAAAAAAAAGAAAGGAATAGGACTGCGGCACACCTGCTGATTATTTGTGATTTATATTCATGAGCAAGAGATTATCATGCGGCTTACAAAAATCTAGTTTCACACTGTCTAAATTATTTTGGTGACGGTGACAAAAAATGTCCCCAAAATTCTCATGATCCTCACTGTCCATTATAAAAATATCAATATAAAAATATCTTTACATATAGGAATGATATTTCTGAAACGATTCTCAATTCTTCTCCAGATCACAAAACCTGAGTGCCTGCAGTAAGAGCTTGTACAACAGGAAGTTGTACCTTGTAGCATTGTCTCCTTTGATGTGGAGGTACGACTAAGAAAAAAAAAAAGCCTGATGAGGATGTTGTCGCAGCAAGACACAAGAAGAACTTAATAAGGACATAGTAATGATGGCATTGACCGGTAAACGGCGTGACCATCACCTCTTAAGGCCTTCATCGACGTTCTACAAGCATGGCGCAAAGATCGGATGCCGTTCTGACTGAGCCGTCATTCTGATGTCACTGCATCGCTGCTACGCCAGTGGAGTTCTCACAATGACTTCTTCATGCTCGTGCCAGGGCCTTGATAGGTCCATGCCACATTGTGGAAGATCTCATTATGTTCTTTTGGTGCTTACGATGTTTATGATGTGCATGCAGGACGTTATATAGCGTAGCTAGGTCATGATCAGAGAATTTAGTATACAGTAAATACTGGCTCCCATCACTCCATGATGAAAAGTGGTATTGATACGAACCCACATACATGTAGGCATCTGATAAGAGCATGGTGCGATCAGGCATATCAATAACGTGATCATGTGTTTGATAGGTAATTAGTGACAACCTGATGGATGCGTTGAGAAGCTGACAGAGGCATGGCTTGGAAGAGCTATGAAGTTGATAAATACATGCTTTTTCTTTTCTTCTTTTTTATTCATTTTGACCCAGTTCCTGGTGCATTCTTCGATATTTATAGGACGCAGAGGGAAATTCATGGTCTTCGTCAGAGTGCGACAGGCTCTTCGTCTGTTATTGATAAAAAAATGTGATTCTGTAGCAGAGTTACGGCACTTCGTCCATGACATCAATAAAAAAACATCACATACAGTATTAAATGAGCAGACTAATAATATCTATGATTTCTAGATTCCCTTCTAAATATGAGGGTAAATGAAGAGACAGCTACTGTGCTTACCATGAATAATGGGTTTGTTTTCTCCCAGAGAGAGATGGGGAGAGAGAGAGAGAGAGAGAGTGAAAAATGGTGATCAAGAGAAAGAGATGATAAACAGGATGAGTGAAATGGAGAGATAAACAAAAGGAAGGAGAGACAGAAAAGAGTGATGAAGAAGGTCGGACTTGGGAGAAATGGTGAGACAGAGGGATATAACATGGAGAGAGAAAGAGCGAGCGAGAGAGAGAGAGAGAGAGAGAGAGATGCATAGATATGCACTCCCTGTCCATTATAATAGGAACACTGGTATCTACAAAATTTTTCCCCAGCTATCTAATCAAGAATAAAATATCACTTACATGTTTGTTGGTGCCAGATGGACTGGTTTGAGTATTTTTTTAAAAAGCTGTGATTTTACACAGTATGGTGCAATAAATAAATAAATAAATAAATAAATAAATAAATAAGCGCTGAGTAATGCCTCATTGATGGAGCGGCCAGAGGCAAATGGCCATATTGGTTCAGGCTGCTAGAAAATCTACAGTAGCTCAAATAATCTGGCTTTACAACCGTGATGAGGTTAAAGGCATCTCAGCATTTTTATCTGCCTTGTGCATTCTGCAGGGATTTTTTTGCTTGAACCGATATCGCCTTAAAAGTATATATATATATATTTTTTGTATGGACTCTGGTGGCATGTTTCCTCTGGGTGCTCTGTTTTCCTCCCACAGTCCAAAGACATGCAGGGTGGGATAATTGGCGTTCCCATATTTCCATGTAGTGTGTGAGTGAGTGTGTGCCCCGTGATGGATTGGCACCCTGTCCTGGGTGTTCCCACCCCGAGTGCCCGGAGTCTCCTGGGAATGGCGGTATGGAGAATGAGTGAGAGTGAGTATATAACGTCTATAGACTACTGTGCGGGAAAATCCCAGGAGCTCGAACCAGTCCATCTGACACCAACAACACACTTTTTCTTCAAATGAAGCCTTTGACCTGCCATGATTGGATGTGGCTTCATTTCAAGTTCACATCAAAAATGATCTTTCCGGATTTAAAAAAAAAAAAAATCTCTTTCTACTCTGTAAAATAGTGCTGAAGGTGTTTATCCAAAACACACAATCATCTCCTTTGAGCAGTTGATATTGAGATGTATATCTGCTACGTCTGTTCTGTAAAGCTTCATAACGGCTCTAATCTGAGGTGCTGGTGGTTAATTGGTGATTTCTGAGGCTGGTGACTCTAAATGAACTTCTCCTCTGCAGCAGAGGTAACGTTTTGGTCTCGCTTTCCTGGGAAGGTCGTCATGAGAGACAGTTTCATCATGGAGCTCGATGGGTTTTACAAACGCACTCGACACACAATGTTGTTCTTGCAAGAACTGTTTTGAACAGCTGATCTTCGTGTCTTAAAAATACGACTGACTGTTGATTCTGTAGTTGTTGTTGTTTTTTTTTTTTTTTTTTGAATAAGCTATTCTATATGTCACTTCATAGTTTAGAATTCTCCAGTTTTGTTTGGCAAGTCTGGAAAAATAAATCCAAACTTGCGGGCGAACTTTTGAGTGATACTTTTATCTCATTCAGTTATGCAGGAATATGAAGATACTGTATAAAGAGGAAAAGATGGAGAGATGAAGAAAAGCAAGATGGAGACAGATGATAAAGGAAAAATGAAATCAAGAGAGGAAACAGAGATTTAAAGGAAAATAAAGAACGGAATAATTTACGGATTCACAGACAGAAAGCCAGGACGAGAAATATGAGAGATAAAATAGATGATGGAGGGAATTAAACCTCAAGAGGACGTTGGAGAGCAGTGGTCATAGAGGAGAAGTAATTAAGAAACAGAGAGGTAGAGGTGTGAAATCAGGGGAGATGGAGTGAGAGGCGGGTGACAGAACGTCATCATGAGAGAAGGAAAAACTACAGAGAGATTACAAAGGGAATGTAGAAGGAGAGAGAGAGAGATTAGATGCAAGATGAAAAAAAGGAAGGAGTCAGAGGTTGAATGAAGGCAAGGAAAGAGGAAATAAATAAATAAATAAATAGATGTGTAGATGAGAAAAAGGAAGAGAAAAACAGATGCGGAAGGAAAATAAATAAGAAAGAAAGGAAGGAGAGTCAACAGATGAGTGGAGAATGAGACAGGACAGAGACCAGAGGACAGAAATATAGACAGGATAAGTGAAGAACAAAGATGGAGAAAGAAAGAAAGAAAGAAAGAAAGAAAGAAAGAAAGAAAGAAGAGAGGGTGAATGACAGAAAGACATTCAAAGAAAGAGAGGGGACAGACAGAGAGGTGCATAAGAACAGAGAGGAAGAGCCGGGAGAGAGAGAGACAGAAGGAAAGACAGGGACCGGGAGATAAAAAGAGAGAGGAAGGGAGACTGACAGGCAAGAAATTGAGAGATTAAAAGGGATAAGAGGATGAATGTGAAGAAAAGACCCGAGGAGACAGAAGACAAGACAGAGATTGAAGAGCAGGTGGGATCAGGAATAGATATAAAGAAAGAAGGGTAGAGATGGAGAGAGAGAGAGAGAGAGAGAGAGGGGGGGGGGGCAAAAGAATGTGTGTAACCGCAGAGAGAGAGAGAAAACAAGCAAGAAAAGGATGGAATAGGAGCAGGATTAGAGA
>QMIH01000489.1:18569-31062 GCA_003987875.1 Clarias batrachus
GAGCAGTTCCTGTATGTGCCATGTTTTGACAGGGTCCTGCTGACAGGGTATAATGTCTTAAATTGACCGCAGGACCGAATTTGATGAAACTTTTGCAGTACTTAGATACAGTATCCTCCTCAGGTTTAACCTGCACCACAAGTGAAATCAAAGTACTGAGTAAAAAGCGATGTTATGAACAGTGATTTAATAAACTACTTTAAAAGAAACTACTAATACTGTAAGCTACTTACTCAATGTAAACAAACGTCTATTCCACTTAATCTTGTATTCAAGAGACTTAGGTGCACGTGGTGGAGTACACACTGGTCAGGGTGCCAATCCATTGCAGGGGACACACGCATACACACTTATTCACAAACTGTAGGCAATTTGGGAACGCCAATTCGCCTGTTAGTTGCCTGGAGAAAACCCACCACGCACGGGGAGAACATGCAACATGGGCTTCAACCTGAAATAATAAAAACACTGATTACATTAAAGATCATTATTTTCATCATTATTTTTTGCTTTAACCTTTTAATTATTTCCATCACATCTTTACCTGTGAATGACAGGTACTTATGCTAGTATTATACTGTATATAGGCAATATATGACTTAATAACACAAATGCAGACACAAACTCTCACGACCAATCACATACTACAGGTATTTTGGAATCAACAACCAGCCTTCAATGCACATCACCAAACTGAATGCAGAAATACTGAAATGCCTGGACAAAGCCCACAAGACACTTGGGGAACATAGTACACGCACACACACGCGCACACACACACACACACACAAACCTAAGGCAATAACCCCTAGCCCGGGAGGTTCAAGGCAACCATGCTAACCACTGACTCACCAAATGCTCCATGACATTTAATCAGTTATCTCTATATGAGATCAGAGTAGAGCATGCCTTCATCACACTTATAATCCTGAACATGCATTCATCTACTGTAGGAACCTCTGTAGACCAGTCAACATTCACACGCACACGGCAGAAACCCACCAAAGAGGCGGGAATCAAACTCTGCCCCTGGAGTTGCCAAGGTGAGACTGCTAAACATAAAGCCACTGAGCTTTGAGTAAACTTTACATCTTACACACATCTTGTAGTTATTAAAATCTCACTGCAGTACAGTATATTACAATCTAGCTGATTGTCCTTTATTAAAATCACTAGTTAGCTTGAGTGGGTGTTAGCCTAACAAATAGTATGTAAGCTATACATGTGCCTCTTCTAGAATCTCAATAACTTTACTCAAGCACCCAAGATTCTCCGACAATTCCGCTGTAAACCTCTTAAGACTTTATTGTTCTGTGTTTAAAATTTCACTCAGGTTTTGTTGCAGAAAAACATGAACACTTCATTGAGTGTCTTTATACACTACCAGTCAAAAGTTTGGGCATAGCTCCTAATTGAATGTTTTTTGTTTAGTGATTTATTTTCTCCATTCTAAAACAATACTGGAGATAAAAATAAAAAAAAAAACTAAAAAAAAAACTAATGAAATAATATTTTCATGGAATTATGTTATTAAGTAACAACAATAGCCAGTTTTATATATANNNNATATATAGTGTGTTTTTTATATTTGTTGTATTTTTGCACATATACTATGCATACATGTAATGGAGTTTGAATGATGGTTAAATTCACGCATAAATTGGGAGAACACGCCATTGGTTGTGCTTTGCTGTGTCCGCATTCATCACAGATTTTTTATATTATACACGAGTCACTCCTTCTGCCTGTGAGCTTCTAGATGTGTTCTTTGTGAACACAAGAAGAGTGTGTTTTAGGCTGCTTGTAAACTCTGAACCTCTGTTTATTTCATTTAAGACGGTCATACATCATTTAATGATCTGCAATACAACCAACTTATGGTGCTGTTTATCACAGGTATGTGTTTTTGTCATGTCCTTTGTGAATTGTTAGCCAAACCAAGCTTAGCATTAGCACACGTGCTGCAGACGCACATGTGCTAATTTATGTTTTGCATAATTTCAGACATGTGCTATCTTTCTTTTATACAAAATATGTAAAATTTACGTCTTGAGCACACAGTTTCAATGCTATTTCATATTTCTATTTTGAATTTTGGTCATGACCACTTTGAGAAAATAGAATTGCAGCAGTTTTCATACTGACTTTCTGCCAACTGTCAAATCATTTAATGACCTGCAATACAACCAATTATCACAGGCCAATAAAGGAGGCCTTGAGTGGCGTTGCTTGATCCACCATCACACACACAGTAACATATACATACATACATATATATATATATATATATATATTCTCTTTAGGAAAAATAAATACCCTAGACCTTATTACTGGGTGAAAACCACAAATGGTAACTTCAGTGACCTTGATTTGCAACATAAAATTGACAGTTATTAAGGAAAAAGTCTTGAAGTTTTAAATATTTTGAATTTCCAAAAAATTTCAATGAGTGCCCATTTTCCTAAATAAATAAATAAATAAATAAATAAATAAATCCCACAGCGGTTATCTATGAGGGTCTTCACCTGATTAAGGGTTAAATATGTGAAAAATATCAGAGCAAATGGAGAGCAAATCTAGGGGCTATGATCACTTTGTGTAATCAGTTGAAACTACTGTCACTGATAGGCCAAATTAATCTACCTTACCATTAAGTCTGGGCTAAAAAGACATCAGTGCATGCTTCACTTCACATTCCATTTGGCGTATTATTTATTTATTTTTGCAATGATAGTGTTGTGGTGTTTGTCAAAGATGACAAAAATGAAGGCTCAATCTACACGTCCAATATTTAGATAAAATAACCCTTAGGCAGCACGATGGCTTAATGGTCAGCACAGTTGCCCTGTTCAGGGTGTACCGAGCCTCATGCCCTAAGTCTCCTGGGATAGGCTCCAGGCCCCCTGTTACCCCGAATACAAGATTAAGTCGATGAGTGACTTATAAATACCCTTAATCATATATACATATGTAATAGTATGTACTACTTCAAAAGTCCTGGTTTATTAAAAGAAACAAAAGTGTGAAATCTGGCAACCCACCCAAACAGTGCAGCCTGAAAGAGGGAGTCTTTTCTGTCTTTGGGAAACCACCAAGGAGAACACACAGCTACAGACCTGAGTACTCTGCTGGGAACTTACTACTTCTGCACCATTCACCCATTCTTGCGCTTTAGTTAACACATAAAAATGCTTTTGAGGGGGGAAAAAAAATCCAAATCCTGTTAGTAGAGATATGTTAATTATGACCGGATAAAATTTAAAAGGCCACAATCGATCAATTTGAGGATTCCGTGGACAGAGACCATCTGTGAAACAATGAGGGGAAGCATAGAAATGAAAAGAAGCTGAGAGAAGGCGACCCATAGGGGCCACTGCATTACTGCATTTGAAGAAATGTAAGGTCACGTTTTATGAAGCAGGAGATAATAGTATGTAAGGTAATTGGAGAGAAAAAAAAAACTGACTAAGATGTGATTTGAAAAGGGGCTTAACGCAGGTCTTTGAAAGCAATAAACAATAAACATCCAGGATCAAATTATTATACAATGACAAGAAAAAATATATGAACCCTTTGGAATTTCATGGTTTTTCCGCATTAACTTGTCATAAAATGTGAGCTAATCTTTCAGGTGAGTCAGGAGTATTGGCAAATATAATGTGCCTACAGCAAGTTAAAGGAAACTGATCCTTCCATTGGATAATTACTGCGAGGATTAATATTGTTCAGCTGCAACAAGTTATTTAACCCTAACTGATGCAGTGTGTAGCTTCTAATTTCAAAAGATATATCCCGTAGCCATGGCACTGTATCACAAGAGTCAAATTGATGTCTGCCATCAAGCAAAGAAAATAACTAAGGAGATTTCAGAAACTACTACAGTCGGGTTAAGAATCGTCTTCTTCAAGGAAGAAATGCGGTTGGAAAAACATCTTGAATAACCATGATAGATCTCCTAAAAATCAAATTGTAAAAAAAAAAAAAAGAATACATAAATAAACTGTAGCTATGTTGAATAGAGCATTTCTACATGCACAATACAAAGGAAACTCAAGGGGGTAGCTGTGTAGCCTTAAGAACAGCTAAACAGCTGTGTAGCCTTAAGAAAAAACACTTATCAGTGAGACTAATCAGAAAAAAGGTTTAAATTTGATAGAGAGCATAAAGAATGGACTGTGGAACATTGGAAAAAAGGTAATGTGGTCTGCTGAGTCCAGATTTCCCTTTTTCCAAAGTGATGGGAGCATCAGGATAAGAAAAGAGATGGATAAAGTGTTGCTTAGTGTCTACCATAGAAGCCTGATGGCACTGGCATGTTCCAAGATGCCAAGATTCAGATTATGGAAGAGTGGGTCAGGGAGCATGAGATGTCGTCATTTTCACACATGGGTTGGCCATCCAGAGTCCCGACCATAACCTCACTGAGAATCTTTGGGATGTGCTGGAGACTTGTAGCATCAGATGCTTCAATTATCAGTCCAACATGCTGGAGAGAAATGAATGTGACTCTGGATGGAAATAAATGTTGTGACCATACATAAGCATATCAAAATGTAGGGATTTAAGCAAAACATGTTCCAATTAAATATTACAGTGTGAGAATGTATTTTGGTCAGACAGTGTATTTGGTGTGAATGCTGAACCATTTTGCAAAAAAACTATATCTTCACCTACTAAAGTTTTGTCCCAGTGGATAAAAGAGCTTTAGTTGTATGTTCTACTATGAAAATGCGTAATTTTGTTTTTTAATAATAGTGTTAGTTGAGTTTCTCACTCACTCATCATCATTACCGCTTAATCCTGTATTCAGGCGGTGGGACTGAAGCCTATCCCAGGAGACTTGGGGCACATGGCAGGGTACAACCTGGACAGGGTGCCAATCCATCACAGGGCACAGACACACACATACATACACTCACTCATTCACACACTACGGTCAATTTGGGAACGCCAATTAGCCTAACCTACATGTCTTTGGACTGTGGGAGGAAACCGGAGAACCCAGAGGAAACCCACCAAGCACGGGGAGAACATGCAAACTCCATGCACACAGAGACGGGAATCGAGCCTGGCCAGGGATCAAACCCGGACCCTGGCGGTGCAAGGCAATAAGTCAACTCAAGGCAGCAAAACTTGTTGTGCACAAAACCTTTGCAATTAATAATGTTGAAAGTCATCTGGAACATTAAAAACACTACACCATAGTCATTCTACCAGTTTTAGTTTCACTTCAATTTTTAATGACAGCGACATGTCCTAGGACAGGGATGCACTGTACTGTATATAGTTGGATTGGGCCTCAAATAATTGGGCCTCACGTACTGTATATGTGTTAGTGCCCCATAAGGTTATAATTGTATATTTATAATATATAATAATATTATACAGTATAATATGATTTATATGCAACATTACCTTGCTGCCTAATTTCATTTTCCTTTTAAACATTACATTGATTCAACAAATATTGAAGTGCACCATGGTTTCCAAGTACAGCAACACCAGAACATTTAGAACATTCTTCTAAAAAAACAACATACAGTAAGTGCCCCACATACAGACATTCAAGTTACAAACTTTTGAAGATACTAACATGCGCATGTTTAAATGCGGAAGTTACTGTAGATCACATGTCCTGTGTACATCGTCACTTGCGTTCAGCGCATCTGGAAGCAAGCATAAACGCTGTAGAGATGTCGCTGGTACTGCAAAACTCAGAGTGAAGTGAAAACATGGCAGACATTGCTCCTTCCTTTAACTTGAATTGTTCAACCACCAGCCCAACTCTAAAGAACAAGGACAAAATCATGGAACATGTTTTATACTGTGTATAGCCAATTGTACCTAGTACCTAGACAATGTTTGTTGGATGTATATGCATTATGTGTGCAGGACATACGAACGAGGACGGTAATACAGTACATTGATTAATTTGGCTGTTGCCTCACACCTCCAGGGTTGCTTGTTTTGAATGATACTTCCAGTCTTTGTGTGTGGAGTTTGCATGCTTGGTGGGCTTCCAAATGGCCCTTTCTTTGTGATCAGTTTGGGTCCTCAGCAATGTACCTGGCATGAAGTCATAGATCATTGCTGCAAGGCATCACTTAAATATGTTGGCTTAAATGGAAAGATGGATGGATGGATGGATGGATGGATGGATGGATGGATGGTCGGATAGACTCAGTTCTACACATCATTCAGTCCAGATCACAGAATTGTTACCCCAAGATTACTCAATGGTAGTGCTTTCTTTAATCAGTGAACTTGGCAGAATGAAAAAGCTGGAGGTGATTATCTGTGAGGTAAAACTGAGGTGTTCTCTAGGACTGATGTGTGCTCTAGGCTGATAGAACAGAGTATTGTCAGCATATTAACTTGACGTTCATCAGACATCAACAGAACTAACGCAAATCAGATGTCAGAGATTTCTTGTTATTCCCTGATATGATAATTATGAATTATTAATACTCAACACTACTCATTCTTTAGTCTAGAGCACAGCACAGAATCGTTATACCAACATTAATTGATGTAATGCTAATGAACCAAGTTGGACACTTGTCCTGTGATGGACTTGCCAGGATGACAAAAGGCTAAGCAGTGCTCAGGACTGAAGAAGAGATACAGTCGAACTGAGTATCAACGATTTATCAACTGTAAGACTTGACTAATCTTAATAGAAGTATATTATAATAGGAGTAGGTAGCGCGTAATTGAGATACTTGAGGTAAATCAGGCACCCGAGATGCTTTTTTGTTTCTTTGCATCTTTACCATTTTATAAGATGTACTGTACATAGACACTGAATTTGACATGTCATTCAGACAGAGAAAGATTTAGCTGCTGTCTTGGGCAAAGTAAGTATTTTAGAAAATAATCTTTAGGGCCTCCGGGTGGCGCAGTGGTAAAAGCGCTCGTCCTATCATCCGGAGATGGCGAGTTCGATTCCCGGGTCATGCTGTAACCTCTCGCAGCTGGAGGTCTAGAGAGAGCTGATTGGCCGTGCTCTCTCAGAGGAGAGGGATTAATCACGGCTCTACAGCCAATCAGGGGCTTCTGTGAGCTCGCGCAAACGCACGGAGCGGATAGCGCTGTCCTCCGAGCGTGTTACGTCGGTTGGCGTCACGTGGTTCGGAGGAAACACGTGATAGTCTTCGGCCCTCCCGGCTGAGTGGTAGTAGTAGCCTTAATGTGGGAGCGCCCCCTAGTGACGGGGAGGAATTGGACACGACAAAATTTGGGAGAAAATCGAGGAAAAAAAAAAAATCTTTAGAGAAACAACTTCCAAAACCAACCCCTGTGTTGTCGTAGTGGGGATAGTCCAAAGGCATGCAGATTAGGTTAATTGGTGTTTCCAAATTGCCTGTAATTGGTCCTCTGGAGAAGGAAATGGGAACCGACTCCAGTATCCTTGCTCCATGGACAGCATCTAAGAAGGGCTGGTATTCTATGGTCCATGAGGTCACGAAGAGTCTGACACGACTTAACAAAGAACTGTTAAAATTATGTGAATCAATTTGCATATACAGATGACATGATCTTTTCCTATCACGTCACAGCCCACAAACCTGAAACATAACTGACTTCCTGATCATATAGTCTTTTAAGTTCTCTTAATCTGTATTCTGTTAGGAGAGGTGTCTGGGAGGCTTTAAATACTGTGTTTACTTCCTGGGGAAAAACTACAGTGAGGTTTTAAAGATCTTCTGAATGAATTAAAGGCCGGTCCAAGCAAACGATCACACCTCCCGAACAGATATTGACAAAGCAATAGACGCTCGTTTCAGGCATCTCAAATGGCTCCTGAAAAATGAGCAGAGAATGAATCAGCAGGTATAAGTGTGTGTGTGTGGGTGTGTGTGTGTGTGTGTGTGTGTGTGTGTGAGAGAGATACCGTGCCACAAAAATCCCTGAAATACAATTAACAGACCCCTGAAGACGAAGTAGATCTGATAGCAGACAACTGCAAAATTAAAGATGAGATATTAGCTCTCAGTGCATTCACAAATGTATTAATTGGGAGCCTGTAACTGATGATACGATAGACTGTAATAATATTAAATACTATTTTCAATTCAATTAAAATTGATTTAATTCTGTAAGGGTTGCAATTAAAGTAGAGTTAAGAGCGTAATAAGAATTTAACACTGCAACCGTTGTACACATTGATAATCAAACCTGAGATTCTTACAGACTTCACAAGAACTGGTTCTGACCTTGAACCTACGTCTGAGTTGTATAAATCATGCTTATAGGAAGAATTGTTTTAGCCATGGATGAGCTCAGCGATGTGTTTTAATCAGACGGCATTCATCTTCTGAGGACAACGATAATTTTTGGGAAAAAAAAACATTTAAGAACAAAATACATGAAAGAAGACCACTAAACCACTTTAGCATTGCAGTACCTCTTTTTCTTGCTGTTGCAGAGCCACATTATAAATTTGCATTAGCAGTTTTTTATATTTTTTATGTTGGTGCAAAAACTAAAATAAAC
Source organism: Clarias batrachus (assembly GCA_003987875.1). Classification (NCBI taxonomy): domain Eukaryota; kingdom Metazoa; phylum Chordata; class Actinopteri; order Siluriformes; family Clariidae; genus Clarias; species Clarias batrachus. Next base: position 27,066 of record QMIH01000489.1, read on the forward strand.
ATCAAAATATATTTTCTTAGAGTTTCCAACTTTCCTGTGCTTGGACCAGAGTATGTGAGAATATGTGTCTAGTTTTCAGGTATAGAAGCCAACGTTATATCCATAGAATATCCTCATTGTTTTGCCTGTTACACTCTGTGGATTTCAGGTCTGTACAACATGGTACAGTTATCAGTAGAACATGGTACAGTTATGGTAACACATTCTATCTGGCAGCATATTGCTTTATTAAATTAGTGTTTATTTTTATTCTACATTTTACTACAACTACCGAAAAAAAAAAAAATCATCTCAGTATGGATGTGAGATTTTCCTTGAACTGAAGTAAACATGTGCCTTTAAGATAAAAAACAAAGCTAAACAATGAACTAATTAAGGGAAGAAATCAATTGAATGAATAAAAAAATAAACAAATAGAGGGTGATATATTTATCAATTTATATTCTGGCAAGTACAATATGATATAAAATCAAAAACACGTTTTTCCTAAAAAAAAAAAAAATAAAAAAAAATAAAAAAAATTAAAAAAAAAAATAAAAAAAAAAAAAAATAATTAAAAAAAAAAACAAAATAAAAAAAATAAATAAATAATAATAAAAAAATAATAAAAAATAATAAAAAAAATAATAAAAAATAATAAAAAACATTATATATTATATATAAACATTATATATATATATTATATTATAATAATAAAATATTATAATAATATTATAATAATAAAATAAATATTTAAAAAATCACAACATTAATTATTAATTACAGTGAGGCAAATATGTGTATTTGTACACTGCTGATTTAAAAAATTTTTCTTTTTTTTAAGTTTTCCCACTTACAAAATATGGAGAGATCTGGAATTTCCATCGTAGGAACTGTGAGAGACAGAATCCAGAAAATCACATTGTATTATTTTTAAATAATTAATTTCCTTTTTTTTGCATGAAATAAGTATTTAACACAATGGAAAAATAGAACTTAATATCTGGTACAGGAAACCTTTGTTTACAATTACAGAGGTCAGACGTTTCCTGCAGTTCTTGCCCAGGTTTGCACACACTGCAGTAGGGATTTTGGCCCACTACTAGATCTTCTCCAGATCTTTCAGTTTTTGGGGCTGTCTAGGAGTTTCAGCTCCCTCCATAGATTTTCTATTGGGTTCACATCTGGAACCTGGCTAGGCCACTCCAAGACCTTGAAACGCTTCTTGAAACGTCCTCCCAGGCAGTCCTATGCTGATCCCCTTCTCCTCACCTTTCTCAGGATCATCGGTACTCCATGAGGCAAGATCGTGCCTGGAGCTCCAGTCCGAGGGAGATTGACAGTCATCTTGAATTTCTTCCATTTTCTAATACTTGCACCAACAGTTGTTCTCTAAGCTGTTTGCCTATTGTCCTGTAGCCCCTCCCAGCCTTGTGCAGGTCTACAGTTCTGTCCCTAGTGTCCATAGTAGAGAAATTGGAGTGTGATAGATTGAGCGTGTGGACAGGTTAAAAGGCCACAGAGGTCTTGTGTAGCCATGCCCCAAGGGCCCAGAGCCGCCGCACAGGTTGCACAAGGGGAACCCAAATCCTAGCTGGTTTACATTTACATTTAAGCATTTGACAGACGCCCTACTAGATAGGGTGCCAATCCATCGCAAGGTGCATACACATACACTCACTCACACGCTCATTCACACACTACAGCCAATTAAAATAAACATTGAAAATAAAATTTAATTATAGAGTGTCAAATAATAATAATAATAATAATAATAATAATAATAATAATAAACAGAGAGAGAGTACAGTACACAAACAAAAAATGAGATTAGCCAAGGGTGAAGATCATATGAGATCTGAATACTCATGTGCACATCTTCAGTTTTAATTCTTCACTACTCTTAATTATTGATAAATAATAATAAAAAAAGAATATCTATGATGTCTATACACGTTTTTTATTCTTCAACTTCTGCCGAGCCACAAAGAATTAAACGGGGCATCCTCGGGGCAGTTTACTGAAAATCCATTTACACTCCTTGAATGTTTCTGGAGTCATTCCAGATGTTATTGTTTCATCTTGAGAAACATTTGAAACAAGTTTAAGAAGGTTTTTTTTTTATTTTATTATTTTTTTTAATGGAGCAGAAGGGGGAAAAAAAACATCAAAAATGTTAAAACAACTTTTTTTTGCTTGTTTTTTTTTTCTCTAAAAGATTAGAGAAGGAGAGAGAGAATCCTGAAGTTGAGAAAGCTACTAAAAGCAGAGTCAAAAGTGCAACGAGAAAAGAGAGAAGCAGCTTTTGCAGAGGCGTCTGCGCTCGAAGAAGCATTTGTGTCTGATGAAGGTCGGCTTATCGAATAAATTCCAGCACCTCCAACACAAAATGTGGAGCTAAAAGGATCGGCATACCTTTGCAGATCTGTGAGGCGCCATGTGTTGCGTGCCAAAGCAGGGTTTATTTTTTAAAAAATTAAATAAATGCGACAATCAAGAAATTCAATATCGCCATCAAACAGTCACAACTATTCGTGTGTGTGTGTGTGAGGATTGTTGTGTTTAAAATTAGCAGTAGTGTTTACACAGAAGTTCCCAGCATGCCTAATTAGGGACAGAGACAGATTGATGTCTGAGCTTATACATACTGTACAGTGACAAATTCATGAACGAGCATTGTCGGACACGGCCAGGCATTCTGGCTCCTTCCTGGGGCAGCAGTCGCTTAGTTTAAGCCACATCGAGTGTCAGAGTGATGACACGCTCTCTGTGTAATGAGGTTGCGCTTCCTCACGCTCGTGTTCCAGAGCTTGTCAGTTTGTTGGAAATGATGTGAGTCTAATTGGCCCCGGCCTCCGCGCGTTCCGTGTTCTGTTTGGGGTCGTAGCCTTACTCATTATAAGAAACTCAACAGCAGGACATGAACTCATGCCCATCAGAATTACAAACCATGCTGCGTGGGCATGCGGTTTGTTTTTCCCCAAGACCCTGGTGACCACGAGTGCAGCAGCGTGACAAGCAAGAGCACTTTCTTTTTAAGGTTCCTGGTATTATTAGCTGATGCTAAGTGGTAGCATGCGACGGAGGATTTTTTTATAAAGATTGCCTCCTTAATATCTATAAATCTGGTTTGATATATAAAACTGTGTTCACATCAAACCAGGACTTGTGATGAAATTTCTGGTGAATGACGATTTGCATTCAAGCGCAGTACGCTGATGAGACTCGTAGCCGTAGTAAAACATTTGAACGGTTACGAACATTTTAAAGCCGAGGTGGAGCACACCGCAGTCGTTCCCATGAACATTTAGCGTGTGCATCGTCTGGTCCTTGAGAAATCAACAGATACCTCCTTGAGAACTTGCAGAAGAGACACGTCTGTCTGTGTGAACTGTACACGCAATCATTCACCAACACCACTTGCATATTACAGCAACTCAGCTGGGAGTTACTGCCACATCCCCCGACCTCACTCCAAGCCATTTCCATATGTTTGGGCCATTAAAGGAGTTCTTTGGGGGGGGGCAGCGTTTAATTGGGATAAGTGCATTAGTGTAGCAGGGGACTATATAGAGAAATGAAGGAACTCGTTGTTCTGCACAATGAAAAGTCCCAGTTTGACTCGATCACTCCTTAATGAGCTCGATCTAATATATTATTAATTCTACAGTAACAGCTCGTTCACAGGGACTTACATTATATAGAGGATGCATCACTATTAATAAACTAATTAAAAGTCTGTGTAATTAAAAGTATTCAGTAAGGAGATAAGCAATAGCTAGAACTGTATTAATTATCAACTTTTCTTGTGAACATACTAATTTGTATAGTCAGACTGAACTGCACAAACTGGCCATCATTTACCAAACACATAAGGAATGTACATAAAGAAAAATACCTTTTTGTTTTTAAATAAACATACTTACAGCTAGGTATCTACAGTAGGTGTAAGAATACCAACAGCACAATTTATAGCAAATAGTGCAAACAGTGGCTCCTTGGGTGAAATATATATATA
>QMIH01000489.1:41430-95056 GCA_003987875.1 Clarias batrachus
TGTGGCGCGAGACCATTTAGTGCTTTAAATGTCAAAAGTAGTATCTTAAAATCAATGCGAAATTTCACAGGCAGCCAATGCAGTGTAGATAAGACAGGGGTGATGTGCTCGTATCTTCTGGTTCTAGTGAGGACTCTCGCTGCTGCATTCTGTACTAACTGAAGCTTGTTTATACACCTAGTTGAACAACCAGACAGTAAGGCATTACAATAGTCCAACCTAGAGCTGATAAAAGCATGAACTAGTTTTTCTGCATCATTTAGTGACAATATGTTTATCTTGGCAATATTTCTAAGGTGAAAGAAAGCTATCCTGGTAATATGTGCTTCAAATGAAAGGCTGGAATCTATAATCACACCGAGGTCTTTTACTGTTGCACTTGATGGAACAGAAAGGCCATCTAAAGTTACAGTGTGATCAGAAAGCTTACTTCTAGCTGCTTGTGGTCCTATGACTAGAACTTCTGTCTTATTGGGAGTAAGCAGAATAAAATTAATTAACATCCAATCTCGTATGTCCTGCACACATTGCTCAATTTTAGCAAACTGTTTTTTCTCATCTGGTTTTGCTGAGACATATAATTGTGTGTCATCAGCATAACAATGAAAACTAATACCATGTTTACGAATTATGTTGCCCAGAGGAAGCATGTAAAGGGAAAAAAGCAGTGGGCCTAAAACTGAGCCCTGTGGAACACCAAACTCCACTTGAGAACATGAGGAATGGTCACCATCTAAATCTACAAACTGATAATGATCAGTCAAATCTGAGCCACAAGAGTTCCCTTAATTCCTACTACCTATTCTAATCTGTGAAGGAGAATACTATGATCTATAATCTATACTATAATCTATTTACTAAAATGCTTGGCTAAATACATAGGTTTTTAGCCTAGACTTAAACACTGAGACTGTGTCTGAGTCCCGAACATTAATAGGAAGACTATTCCATAACGTTGGGGCTTTGTAAGAAAAAGCTCCGCCCCCTGCTGTAGTTTTAATAATATGCGGTACTGACAGGCAGCCTGCATTCTTTGATCGAGGTAGACGTGGCGGATCGTAAAGACACTAACAGTTCCCTCAAATACTGTGGCGCGAGACCATTTAGTGCTTTAAATGTCAAAAGTAGTATCTTAAAATCAATGCGAAATTTCACAGGCAGCCAATGCAGTGTAGATAAGACAGGGGTGATGTGCTCGTATCTTCTGGTTCTAGTGAGGACTCTCGCTGCTGCATTCTGTACTAACTGAAGCTTGTTTATACACCTAGTTGAACAACCAGACAGTAAGGCATTACAATAGTCCAACCTAGAGCTNCGATCACCTCACCGTCAACAAACCTGAGTGATCAATGAGAGTGGGGAGGACAGCATCTAAACATACCAGTTCACCAGAATACTCTACGTCCACGAGTCCCCCAGATCTGCTCCTTTACCTAGGAGCAGATCTCCTAGCAGATCTCTCTGTTTTTTCTCATCTGGTTTTGCTGAGACATATAATTGTGTGTCATCAGCATAACAATGAAAACTAATACCATGTTTACGAATTATGTTGCCCAGAGGAAGCATGTAAAGGGAAAAAAGCAGTGGGCCTAAAACTGAGCCCTGTGGAACACCAAACTCCACTTGAAAACATGAGGAATGGTCACCATCTAAATCTACAAACTGATAATGATCAGTCAAATCTGAGCCACAAGAGGGCAGTTCCCTTAATTCCTACTACCTTTTCTAATCTGTGAAGGAGAATACTATGATCAATGGTGTCAAAAGCTGCACTGAGGTCCAGTAACACAAGTATAGTGACGCAACCCTGATCACAGGGCCATAGGAGGTCGTTTACTACTTTAACAAGTGCTGTCTCTGTGCTGTGATGAGGCCTCAATCCTGACTGATACAGTTCATTTATGCTATTTCTGTGTAGATGTGAACATAGCTGCTGTGATACTACCTTTTCCAGAATCTTGGAGATAAAGGGAAGGTTTGATATCGACCTGTAATTAGAAAGCAGACAGGGGTCAAGGTCAGGTTTCTTGATTAGCGGTTTAATAACGGCTAATTTAAAGGATTTGGGGACATACCCACTACTGAGTGAACAGTTAATTACGTTCAACATGGGTTCTATTATTGCTGGTACTATCTGTTTGAGAAAATGTGTCGGTATAGGATCTAATATACAGGTTGAGGATTTCTGCGTTATTTCAAAGGGTTTGACAGCTGTACCCTATTCCCCCAGTACTCCATGACTAACTTACATTTGCATTTGGTAGCTGTATACTCAAACTCTAAACATGAGGTCCAAACAGGTCAATTATCATTAGGCTAAAAACAAACAAACAAACAAACAAACAAACAAACAAAAAACCATAAACACATCAGAGAGATAAGAAAAACATTGGCAGTGACCAATGCAACAGTTAGGAACATTCTTAAAAAGAGGGAATTAACTGGCAAACTTTGTAACTGCAAAAGGCCTGGAAGACCATGGAAGATAGCTAAAGTGGATGACTTCAGAATTCTGTCCATGGTAAAGAAGAACCCTTTGACAACATCTAGCCAAGTCAAAAACACTCTTGATTAGGTAAGCGTGTCATTGTCAAAGTCTACAGAAAAGAAATGGCTTTACCATTGGTAACACGCAACAACAGAAAGGCCATATTAGAAAAAAAACTGTCAGTCTTTGGACTGATGAAAGCAAAATTAACTTGTACCAGAATGATGGGAAGAGAAACAATATTTGAAAAGAATCCAAACAAAACAAAATCAGCCAAATGCTTCAAAACTGATAGGATGCCACTTTATATTGGAGCTGGACCCAAAATATACAGTGAATGCTACCCAAGGCAAAAAAAAAAAAAAAGTATAATGTTTACTGGCCAAGTCAGTCACCTTTTAGCCCAATAGAGCATACTTTTCACTTACTGAAGAAAGATTGAAGGTAGAAATACCCACAAATGAGCAGCAGCTGATCAAGAGAGATTGAATAAATGTCTGGCAAAGCATCTCAATGGAGGAAACTTAATATTTGGTCATGTTCATGGCTTCCAGTACAAAGGATTTTCATCTGAGTATTTGAGGCCATACTTAAGTTTAGAATTATTATGGTTTGTTCCAGAGTTTTCCATAATTTATGATCCCCATATTTTGTTTTTGTCAAATCCCCTGAATTAAAGCTAAAGGTCTTGACTTTACTGACAGCTTGAGTTTTTCATTTCAGATTCAATGTGGTGGCAAATAGAGGCCAAAAGCCATAAAACTCATCCTTGTTCCAAAATTTATGGACCTGGCTGTAGATTTTTATAGTGGCTTTATAATGTTTTGTAGTGTTTTTGCCGACATCTCATTTTTATATTATTACATGAATACTGAGTTCATGCAAAAAATTTAAGCAGCTTTTCTTTTTTCTTTTCAGAGGAACTGTTGCTTCTCCTATTATACAAACTTTCTGTACACTGTTTAAAGCAGACGTATGTTTTAAAACAGCATCATGCTGTTATAAGGGGAAAAATATCAATGACATGATGATGTGAAGAAGTGGAGTAAATGTTGATTATTTTACCAAAAAAGTGGCTTTTGATGTATTTTATTCTTCGTATATCACTGCAAGCTTGGTAATGATTCCATTTTTAAACCATCATAAAATAAAGTTACATCTTCAGCTTTGCTGCTGGAAACTCTTTCAAAAATAAATTATGAAACAGTTTGTTACAAGTGAGTAAACTGATAAGACCTGATTCCATGAGTGGTGATAATAACATGTTTTATATAAAACAAATATATTTGTTGTATAAATTATTTTCTTTTAATATGCAACATGTATATTTTTATACTGCTTATTTTATCATCATTTTTCATCATAAACAGTATTGATTTAGTGTGGTCAAATATAAGAAGAAACAATAAGAGCATGCCGTCAGCTGAACACTCAACTCTTGTAAAGCAGCTTCATTCCCTTCTTCTTATTGCTTCCTTAGTGTTCTATGACCATGAAAAGCAATTATTGAACCTATCCACTCTGGTGAGATGGCAACTCGTATCGATAACGACTCACTACCATGTTTATGGATACTTAAGCTTTCACTGCTCAAGCGAAGCGTTCTCGCTAAATAACTCTTTTGACTTGATGTAAACTACAGTATATCACCTAAAAATGTCATTAATATTGACATAAAGCTTAAGGATGAGACATTTCCAAAGCTATCTCATTTTCAGGCAGGTAATACAACACACTATTAATACTATATGCCTTTAATCTTTGATGAGAAAGTCCTTTTCTTCCTCTGGCTAGTGTTTTTAGTCCAGCTGATTGATCATTTGTGTGCACTCTTGCTGTATGTGTCTTGCATGCACCTTCCCATACCAATGGCCAGAAATTGATAATAGCCTAATTATAAACTAACCAACCAACACACACACACACACACAAACACACCCAGACACACACATACACAAAATGATAAAGATTTTTTAGCTGTCTATGGTCCTGAATGAGTCTAATAGTATTTTCAGTGGCAACAACGTGTCTGAAGAACAATTTCACGCTTTTATTTTGTGTAATAATTAAAAAATGACATTTGAACTTAGCTCCTACAATAATTCTGATGGACCTTGTTTATCAAACTGAATTTGAACGAATTAATTCCTCACTCAATCACAACAGCCTTTAAACTAGTAATTTGGTTTTCATGAACATCTACGCTGAAGAAATATGTCCATATTATTTAAATTGCTTTAGAGGTTGTGTAAGTTCCATACAGGCAGACTTGCTAATCTGACCCTAGATTGACTGCCTTTAAATCCTTAAATGCAGACAAACGTAATGGTTTACTATGAGAGAAGATGCTAGTGTGTGTCTGGTGTCTGAGCTGCATTAGTAGAACTCACTTACACTTACATTTTAGTTGTTTTCAGGACTACATATACGGAATAATGTAAAACAAAAAAACAAAGGCTGCGTCCTTATTGGTCAACTGCTTTTGGAAGTGTGTTACACAGCTGCATTCTAACTAGTCAACTCCTTTTGGGTGGGTGTTACAGGTCTATGTATTTATTAGCCAGCTCTTTTTGGGTCAGCTGCATCCTCATGGGTCAACTGCTTTTGGTTGGCTGTTAAAGAGCTGTGTCCTGATTTGTCAACTGCATTTTAACAAGGTTGCGTCCTCATTGGAGAGTTGCTATTAAGTGAGTGTCACATGACTGTGTCCTGATTTGTCATCAGCTTTTGGGTGGGTGTGACAGGGCTGTTTCGTTATTGGTCAACTGCTTTTTAGTAGGTGTTACAGAGCTGCATCTTTATTTGTCTACTGCTTTTGGGTGGGTGTGGCAGGCCTGCATCTTTATTGGTCTACCGCTTTGGGTGGGTGTTACAAGGCGGTGTATATGATGGTACAGTGGAACCTCGGATTGCGAGTAACGTGGTTTACGAGTGTTCCGCAAACCGAGCAAAGATTTGTAATAAATTTTTAATCGGAAACCGAGCAAGTATTAGTTTACAAGCGCCGAGTATCATGTATCACTCATGTGACTCTTATTTTGACACAGGGCGTCACTCCTGTGTTGCCTAATTTGACACTGACACACACACACACACACACACACACACACACACACACACACGCGCAAACACCCTGACACATGCACATGCGCTCTCTCGCCTTTTCACCCCCTCCCCGGCTTCACAAACACACAGAARCTCTGCTCTGTCACGATTCTTTTCAAAGGTAAGGTGCTGGTTCATTTGTTTTTTTGTTTTTTTTTTACTTTACAGCAGTGAAGCTCTTAGTATGCGCTCACGCCAGATTGTCAGTGAGATTTCTTTTTTTTCTGTTAAAACGGTGTTTCCGTTGTGTGTGTGTGTGTGTGTGTGTGTGTGTGTGTGTGTTTGTTGTGAAACTTAAAAAGTGATTCTTTTAGTATGTGCTCACGCCAGTCTCAGAGATTTCTTTTTTTCCGTTAAAACGGTGTTTCCTTTGTGTTTGTGTGTGTCCGTTTGTTGTGCAGCTTAAAAAGTGATTCCGTTAGTATGCGCTCACACCAGTCTAAGAGATTTTTTTTTTTCTGTTAAACAGGTGTTTCTGTTGTGTGTGTGTGTGTGTGTGTGTGTGTGTGTGTGTGTGTGTGTGTGTGTTTGTTGTGAAACTTAAAAAACGAGGTGGGGAGAGGGAGGAGGAGTGTTACTGTGTAAAACGAGGTGAAGGAAGGGGCTAATTCCACACACACACACACGGCGCCTGCATGCACCAACGGACACACTTATCTGTCAGGATTTATTTGTACTTTTTTTAAAGGTAAAGTGCAGATTAATTTGTTTTTTCATTTTATAGATTGTATTAATTATTTTTATGTATTTCCTTTTTGGGGCTGTGGAACGAATAATTTGAGTTTTCATTATTTCTTATGGGAAATGATGATTTGGTTTACGAGTGTTTTGGGACACGAGCCCACTTCCAGAATGAATTATGCTCGTAATCCAAGGTTCCACTGTATATGATTTTGGGTGAATGTTATAGAATTGTGTCCTTATTGGCCAGCTGGAATGCAAATGAAAAACCTATGAATGAGGCTGATTAAAATGTTGAGAGAAATAAAAAATAAACATAATTTAATTAATTCTTAAATATTTCTGTAGGGTTTTGACTTCGTTTACATACTCAGTACACAAAAATTATAAATTTTTATACATTTAGCAGAAATCTTTAGTTTGGTTTGATAAATGATACATCACGTGATGAATTATGGTAGTAATTTTACCTGGAGCCACATGATTCACAAAATTAACGGTCTGCTTTTTACTGTGTAAGGTTACACCTTGTGTCATATTTCCTCAGAACATTTATATGCTTTGCTTAAAAGGTTACAACCCATTTATTCTGTTCTACAATTTCTGTTCATGCCAGAAATTATTATTTTTTTGGTTGGCCATCCTTACCATGAAATAACTTTTTATTTCTCAACACCCAGGTTAACGTTCTCTCTCTCTCTCTCCCTCATGTTATTGCTCGGCCTCTGATTGGTGTTATGTGACTTTTCCTCTCATGGCCACCTGCTTTATGTGCATTAATCTTGTCAAAACACATTTTAATGCCAAATTTATAAATATCACTAGACCCCCTGGTACTTCATTTGCGTAAGCGTTAATGATGCAATGTCACAAGAAAGAAGTGTGACCAATAACTCATTGCCCCTTGAGGAAGATTGCATTTAAAAATAGCTTCACATGGTCCTTATAATGGCTGTACAAAACATTTTAATTAATGTCTCAAGTCTGGACTTTAACTGCTTTGTCATTGGTTTGTAGAACCAGCAGGTACGAGCACATCACCCCTATCTTATCCTTACTGCATTGGCTCCCTGTGAAATTTCACATAGATTTTAAAATACTAATATCGATGTATAAAGCATTAAATGGCCTCGCACCGCAGTATCTGAGTGAACTGCTAGTGTCTTACGATCTGCCACACCTACTTTGATCAAAGGATGCAGTTGTATTATTATTTATAAATATATGTATAAACAATCTTTTTAGCCAAGCATTTTTATAAATAAATTAGCCTTAGGTAAAGGAGCAGATCTGGGGGACTCATGGACGTAGAGTATTCTGGTGAACTGGTATGTTTAGGTGCTGTCCTCCCCACTCTCATTGTTCACTCAGGTTTGTTGACGGTGAGGTGATCGGTTGCTTTACATCTCAGGGAGCCTCATGTTTGTGTTTCCTTCTGGCTCTCCCTTTTAGTTATGCTGTTATAGTTAGTCCTGCCGGAGTCCCTGCTTGGACTCTTCACTAAATGGACATTCACTTTATACATTGTGTGACAGTGACCATACCAAACTGTTATCTCTCTCTTCTCCTTTCTCTCTCCTTCTCTCTCTTCCCTGTCTCTCTGTCGAGATATACATGTCGCTCCTGAGCTGCCAGTGATCCAGACTCTGTCTGGCATGCGTGTGGTGACTGGGGACGGTTCCACTTTTCCACGAAGACGGTCCTGGCCTCAGTTGATGATGACAGCTGTTCTCTGAGGCCTTGTGAGGACCTCTGCAGTCACTCCAGTGGTTCAGGACTGGAGTTCCCTTCAGTCTATCTGAGCCTCCAATAATGAACTGGAATCCATATTAACTTGCACACAACTCCTGCTATACTGACCTTCCAGTCTCACACAGTATGACTGCAGATCAATCCCTGTTATCCATTTTCACCCAAATGAGGATGGGATTCCTGTTGAGTCTGGTTTCTCTCAAGGTGAACTTAATACTCTATAATACTCTCTACTACTCGTCCGACTGCCATCTCGGGGAGTTTTTCTTTGCCACCGTCGCCGTCGTCCTCGGCTTGCTCATCAGGGACAATCTTATCATCTTGAATTATACAGTACACATTCACATTTCATACAAACTTAAGTAATTCTTTTGATTGTGTAAAGCTGCTTTGCGGCAATGTCAATTGTTAAAAAGCGCTATACAAACAAAACTGAATTGAATTGAATTTGTTACAAAGCCAGCATTTGAGAAAACACACTGAAATATAAAGACCAACAGCAACAACAGCAGAAGCAACGAGAACAATATCTTAGCACGTTAAAATATCTTGAAGCAAAACTAGCTAACATTACTCATTAAATGATTATAAATCAAGTACAGGATTATTCTGTATTATAAGACGAATTATACGAATTATGTTTAATTTGCAATCAACATTTCATCAATTTGAACAAGTTTATTATCATAAACATCACATTGAATTAATCATCGTTATTAATATTAGGAGCAGCAACGATCATTCAACAACATCTGCAGCAGTCACATGTTTCTGCTCTGGATTTCCTAAATGCTATACTGTATGTGAAAGATTTCTTTCTTTTTCAGTCACAGGTGGTATCTCAGTTGGATAGCACATGGGCAATGGCAATTACAATATGATACTTTATCATATGATGATTTATTTATTAAAATGTGACTTGTGTTCGACAAATTCCAGTAACCGGGTCCACTTTAATCTTCCACAATGAACTTCGAATAACACAAGCACTATCAAACCTTCCTCCTGAGACAGTGTAAAAAATTTGCCTTCAGCTTGCGTCCACTCTTCTTCCTCTCTCTGAGTGAGTGCGTGTGCTCAGCCAGTGTTTCATTACGAGCTATCCAAAGATGCTCAGTCAGTGTGCATACTGTAGCTGGGGTCAATAAATACAGTAGGAAGACACCAGATAAACGGCAGCACCAGCACAGGACAATCCATGATAAACAGTAACAGGGATGATTAGGAAAACTGGAAGGAATTGGAACAAGAAATAAGGCAGAGAAAGTCACACAAACAGACTTTGCATGAATAGAGAAACTAACCAACACATTATGACAGTCAGCTGTGCTTGGAACAGGGCTGGAGACAAAAGTCACATGGTCTGAATTTTAAATGGAAACATCATGAAGTGTCCAATGTATGGACATTTAACCTATATAATCAATTATGTAGTTTAATCGATCATTTGTTGGTCAGAACGAATCATTAAGAATTGGTTCACGGTTAAAATAAACCTCTAAATGTTAAATAATGTCAAATTTATGAATTTTTTCAAAATACACGACAGCCTTTGCATCAAATATAAACCACTTGGCGCGAGCAAAGCATTGTCTTCTTCTTTTTAGTTTATACAGTAGGCTAATTTGTGCTCGTTCAGTTATATCCAGCTCTTGATCACTTCATAGGCTTGCACCCTCCATGGCTTCCTGTCTTAGACGGCTTCCTTTGAAGTGCCAGTTGTGTAACAGAAAAAAATTTGAAAAAATCAGGAAGGAAAAGGGTTAAAGGAGGGATGAAGGGGAAAAAAGGGGCGTAAAAGAGTGAAGGTCTGCATGTGTGGGTCCGGTGACAGTGCCCAGCTGGCATGCGGGCATTTGGCTGGTGAAAGGTGGCAGCTGGCAGGGTAGCAGAATGGGTGCGCAGAGCTAGCGCTGCTGCATGCTTCCTAGGATGAGACCCCTTCTGCTGACATTGGCCAACATTGGTATTGGCCAGTGTACCTCTTTGCGCACCTGCAGAAGGTGGGGCGCCTACGTAGGGAGCCTACGGGATAAGATAGGATTGACATGAGATTAAGGAACATGCCCGTCGCTGGCACACGCCGTGAGAGTTGTTTGTGCTCCCATGAAGTTTTTTGGCCAGAATACAAGGGTAGGTGGCCAGGACTCTCTCGGTCTCAAACACAAATAGTTTAACCCCGGAGGGTACAGTAATTGCAGGCACAACACCACAAAGAGGTTTGACATGGGACTCTGATGGGGAAGTTTATAGGGGTTTGGTGCAATACTGCCACCTACTTGACTGGAGTGTGGAATGATAAACAGCTGTAATGAATGTGAAAAGCAATTGAAGATAAAAATATTTTTTGCTGACGTCTCCAAAAACCTTTTTTTTTTTTTTTTTAACTTTTTTAAAACTTTAAAAAAAATTTTAATACAGTCTTGGGGAATTGTTCTCCAGCCTTCCTGAAAGATTTTTTTGGCTCTGTCCCTGTAATTGAGCAGTTTCAGAAGAATGTTTTTTGTTTGTTAAGCCACACAGTGACGTGTCATTCATTCAAGCATCAAACTAATGCATGAACCAGTGAGAAACAGGTGCAGACGATCAGTTTGTAACCAATGTTTTGCAAGACGGTACTATTTTTCAAGAACGGTTGGAGAACAGTTGACCTTCATGTCTTAAAATAACATCTGATTGTTGTTTTTGTAACAACAACAGTAGCCATATTAGTATATTGGAAAATAATATAGAAATTGTGATCCTGTAAGAAGCGCTCTTGAGAGACATGCTTAGAGGTGATGCTAATTGATAAACCAGAGCAGGTCTTCTGTCCTCCTGCAGGGTTGATTATTAGGACAGGGAGCTTACAGATGGAGCTGTGTGCAAGGTCAAAGAAAGATGTGAAAATTACCAACATGACCGAGTACCTAAATCAGTGTGCTGTTCTCATTATCCAGTGTATAAAAATGAACCTTGTGCACTAAATCGCATCTGTGAAAATCATTTTCTTTTTACAAGATCAACCAAACAGGTGTGAATACAATTAAAAATATAGTTGCAAGCAACGATGACGGGCCCAAGCACCCTGTGCCATCGCCACCCCAGGCGCATAACAGAACCTGTGTGTTATTTGAGTGTGTTAAGATCTCGAAAAAGCCATCACCACCCTGTTGCACCACACAACCTGCACACATCAAACAGCCCACATCATACAGGGCTAATATCAGTTTGGGCCCTAAATATTTGTAGAGTGTGTGTGTGTGTGTGTGTGTGTGTGTGTGTGTGTGTGTGTGTATGTGACAAGTGGATGTGTCAATCAGTGTGAGACCAGTAAATGTGTTTGTGGATGTTTGTGTGTGGTGTTTGAGTCTGTGTGTTAACAACAGTGATGTGTGTGTGTTAGTTTGTGTGGGACATGTGACTTGTTAGTGTGTGTGAGTGTGTGGGCGTGTGAGACAGAGATGTGAATGTGTGAGTGTTATAATTTGTGATGTGGGATATACTGTACATGAGTATGAGTGTGTTTGTGTATACGTGCGTGTGTGCGTCTGTGTGAGTGTGTTAACATTTGTAACGTGTGTGTGATATACTGTAAGTGTGTTTGTGCGTGTGTTTGCGTCGTGAGAAAGGTGTGTGTGTGTGTGTGTGTGTGTGCGTGTGCGTGTGCGAGTGTTAACATTTGTAATGTGTGTGATGTATGAGTGTGTGCGTGTTTGTTTGTGTGTGAGTGTTAAAATTTGTGATGTGTGTGTGTGTGTGTGTGTGTGATATAATTGTGTACTCAATGTATGTTTGAGAGATGTGTGTGAGTGTTAACATTTGTAATGTGTCTGATATAAGTGTGTGCGTGTGTGTGCATCTGCATGTGTTTGTCCGTGTGTGCGTGTGTGTGCATCTGCATGTGTGTGTCCGTGTGTGTGTGTGTGTGTGATGTAAGTGTATGAGTGTTAACATTTGCAATGTGTTTGTGTGTACAATAGGCTGCAGATGCTGGAAAGTAAGCCTCACACTATGATGTTCCTGAACGTGAAGTCACTAAACGCGTCACTGAATATAATGTCACTCAATATAATGACACACAGAAAGTTATTAATTATTTTTTGGTGTAAGTTTAAGACATTATCACGTCTGACCCATTTGAGATATCAAAAATCCCTTCGCAATTTTGCATCCTCAATGTCTTTAGATCACATTGGCCCGATTTGGTAACGATTGTATAATTTCCCTAGGAGGAGTATATCAAAATCCATTGGGTGCGTTTTTGCGAACGACCCAAAATAACCGGCCTCCTGTTGGGTTGAATCCAGGACATGCAGCACGAAAGCTGTTCGGCTCGATGAGCTCTAAATGTGTACAGAGTTTCGTGTGCCTACGTGAAAGTGTGTATGAGCTAGGGAGCAAAATTATTTTGTAAGGGACCCTGAGGCCTATCACATCTATGGAGTTTTATCAGTGAAAGAGTGGTTCTGAGAGCATGAATTACTTTCACACATCAACTGGCCATCACATTGTGCACTGAAATAACAATTAAAGGTGACTGAATGGAATCTTAGAGTGGGGTAGGCAGTGTGTAAACATAATGTTATTTCATCTCCATGATCTCCATTTATTTATCTCTCTCTCTTGTCGTTTTACAAAGAAAACTTGAAGAAATGTAAATCCCACTTTCCGGAATATTCCAGATATTTCAATTCACAGCTTTACTTTTGACTGTTACAAAGTGCTGACACTGGAGAATCCTTCCATACAACTTATAGAAATCATCAGGTCTGTAGGAGGCAGGAGTTTGTCCTTTGTCGTCTTGCTATTTTACCGTGAATAGCACATTCATCTTTTCTTTCTTTGGAGTTTCCTTTGTATGTATGTATGTATGTATCTACAGTGAGGCAAATTACAAAATTACATTAAAATTACAGGCCTTACTTACCTTTTTAAGTGGGAGAACTTGCACAATTGGTGTCTGACTAAATACTTTTTTGCCCCACTCCTTCCTATCTATCTATCTATCTATCTATCTATCTATCTATCTATCTATCTATCTATCTATCTATCTATCTATCTATCTATCGGTCTGTCTGTCTGTCTAAGGTTTGACAGGCTCGATTTTGTCAGAAAGTTGTGACCGAAATTGACTTTTTATTTTATTTTTTTTTAAAAAACAAAAGCTCTTTCTGTTCGTCTGTATGTCTGCTTCACCGACCTTGCTCCTTGTTTTGATTTCAGGCACAGCTGTCAAAAAAGTGGGTGTGAATGGAAAAAGAGATGAGCTTTGAGTAGTGGGAGTTTTATCTCCGCCCGGGCTGTCAGGTTGCAGCATGATGACGGCTGAAAAACCAGAAAATAAAGCCAGCCTTGGGCGAAAACACTCTCCATGCAAACTGTGTTGCATTAAACCCTCAGGGGCGGCGAGAAATAAACATGACGATGAGCTAGGGTGTCGTGTTTTGATGTTGCTGTTTAAGAGAAAGCGTAAAGTATTAAGGAAATCCATCTCTGAGCATTACGCAGACATTTCTTTTCACTCCCTCCTCCATGCAAATGAGTCTGAGAAAAAAAAAAAAAAAAACCCTCCATGAGTGAGTGTGAGCCAGGTCTTTCTTAGCTGGTAGGTGAGTGGTGGATGAATTGTAGATAAATAAATAAATAAATCAAGAAAAAGGGTGACAGGTCATCCAGTACCGGTCAGATTTAATTTGGCTTCTCGCCTTCTTAGACACTAATAACACAATCTCATCATGTGTGTTCAATGTTCAGCCTGCAGCTCTTACAGTACGAAGGACCTCATAACCAATACCGTAGATGACTTGAAGGTGACACACAATTACATTTGATGAAGGCGAAGGTATTCTTAACAGAATCAGGACATTCCCAAATTTTTGGAAGGTGGGAGGAAACCGGAGTATCCCAAGGAAATCCAACAAGCACAGGGAGAACAAACAAACTCCATGCACGCAGAGTCCGAGGTGGGAAACGAACCCGAGCCCTGGAGCAACACTCTTACTCACGCATCGTCTTTACTGTGTTCAGGGTCATGAGGGGACTGGAGCGAATCCCAGAAGGCTTAGGGCACAAGGCGGAGTACATCCTGGATGCGGTGCCAATCCATCACAGGGCACAGACACACTCACATGCTCATTCACACACTACAGGCAATTTGAGAACGCCAAGTAGACTAATTTGCAGGTCTTTGGACTGTGGGAGGAAACCGGAGTACCCGGAGGAAACCCACCAAGCACGGGGAGAACATAAACAAACTCCATGAGAGTAGAACTGAACCCGGACCCTAGAGGTGCAAGAGGACAGTATATACACACACTGTAGACAATTTCTCTCTTTTTGCTGTCTAAATCTCTAAAACACTGCAGCACTACAGCTCCGTCCTTTGGCATCGTGCCTGGTTCACTTCCTGCAGATGATCTGATTCAGGGTCAAATAGTTTTCTCATTGCGACCGGAGTTCACGTGACATGCTCGCTCAGACATTTTCAGATCTGAGCATGATTGCTTTTTGCTTTTGGGCAGCTGGGAACGAGAATGTAAAAAAAAAACAAAAACAAAAAGCATTTGCAAATACTGCATATGACACTATTTACTGGAATGATCTACATCATGTCTTTTCCTCCTCTTGACCTCTGTGCTCTTCTTCTGTCACAAGGTTGTTGCATAATAAAACAGAAGCTCAAACTCCTTTACAGGTGGTGGAGAAACTCCCCTTGGTGTCCCCACACGTCTCTGTACAGTATGTCCCTGTGCTCTTGTTTTCTCAGTGGCAAACTCTGTCTTGACAAACAGAACCAGAACTTCCTCCTCAGCAGAGACTCGATCCCAAACCTGCTGTCACTGTTCCTCTTTCTTTCCCATAAATCATTCCTCGGCCCAGGTGTGAGTTACTCTCCAAAAACGGGATTAACACTAAACAGCATGCAGTAAATCTCAAGCACACACACACACATGACTGACGCTTCCACAGTGTAAGACTGTGAAGTGTAAAGTGCTGGTAATGAGCTACAAATTAGTGGCTAGGTTCACAGCTGATGATGTACCTACAGGATGTCTTTTTTCACAGTGAAGGTAATAAACGGGCTTCTCACATAGACAGGCGGTTTTCTAAAGTCGGGGAGTAAATTTGTACACCCATCTCTGAAGTCAGCAGCCCAAGATTTATCGATGTGCGGCTAACCTGATGCATATTTACTTTCCCTCATAAATCTCCTCATCCATCAGCCCTCAGGCCAAAAGGCTAAGTCTCTCTCTCTCTCTCTCTCTCTCTCACATACACACACACATTCACACAAAGAATTAAATTGCTAGAACACTGGAGTGAATGGCGTAAATGGCATCAAACTAAATTGGTAGTATTTCAAACAGCACAGAAAGAGAGCGTGCTGAGATATAGAAAAGCTCTTAGTGCTGCTAGATCAACATATCTCTCCCCATTATAGACTATAACAAATAATCCTAGACTCTTATTTAATAATGTAGCAACAGTAAGACCACCACATACACACCAATAATGTACTAGTGATGATATGATGAATCTTTTTGATGACATGATTGAAAATATCAGGCAAAAAAAAAAAAAGAATCAGTCTCTAAATATAAAGCCAGGGAAAAATCAACTAATCAATCAATCAATCAATCAATCAATCAATCAATCAATCAATCAATCAATCAGCCTATCTATCTATACTCTAAAGATTTCTACAAGGGGTATTTAAGCCAACCCAGGACTTGTTTTGAAATTTCTTGTAAATAAAGAAGTAAAAGCAATCGACATTTACAGAAGACTTTTCAGTATGGTAATGAGACTCTTCAAACATTTTAAAGCTGCGGGCATTTTAAAGAAAGTCTTACGTCCGTGAATGATGATCGATCCAGGCTGAGGTATCTCAGAGCTCACTGCAATCACTATTGCAACAAACTGCGTACAGTCCTGACCAATTCCATGTTTTGGGGCCATTAAAGGAGTTCCTGGGAGGCCAGCATTTCAGACATGACGCATGCAGTCTGATCATGGCTCCAGCGTACTGAGAAAACTTTCTACCTTGATGGTGTCCAAACACTAGTGAAGCACTGGGATAAGTGCATTAGTATAGTAGGGGATTACATAGAGAAATCAATGGAGTTTTTACTCTAAGAACTTTTTTTTGAACTGTTATTCTGCGCAGTCAAAGGTCCCACTTTGACTTGAACATTCCCTGCAGAGCTTAAGCACAACTGAAGGACTTGCATTTGTAACCATGAAAGGATCTGCCCGGGCCAACGTTGAGCTTGAGGAGAAGGAAGAGGACAACAAATGCTTGATCTGAAAGAAAGACTTCAGAATAGATGAAGAGGCAAAGCAAAAAATTTTAAATATTATTGATTAAATACATGCCAGAGGCAATGTGTACGGTCTAATATGCACTAATCACAGCGTCCTTCAAACGTTCTGTGGTGGTAACATTACCACATGTGCCACAATTTTAGGAAATAGTGTTTATGAATACATTCCTACAATTGGGCTGTACAACACCAAATATCTAATGTACAAGCTTAAAAATAAAGTTTAAAAGCTTGTCTTACACAATGCTAATGAAACACTTCATTTTGATAATACCCTGCCTTGAACACTGAGATCAGTTTAGATAGATAATGTGACATAGTGGCCACTGCTACACTACAGTGGAACCACGGATTGCGAGTATCGTGGTTTGCGAGTGTTCCGCAAGATGAGCAAAGATTTTTAATAAATTTCTGACTTGAAAAACGAGCAAGTCTTGGAGTACAGAGTAGCATGTATCACGCATGCGCTTCTTGTTTTGACGCAGAGCATCACATAAGCCAATGGTTTTTCTCTCTCTTGCGCTGTGGAATTTTGGGTTATCGTCTCCCCTGCTGGGTCTTAGTGCTTGTCTCTCACTGGTATAATCAACACATTACACGCACACACATTACATGCGCGCATAAATGGAAACACTTAACTGTCAGGATTTATTTTTACTTTTTTTTTTTAAAGGTAAAGTGCAGGTTAATTTGTTTTATTTTTATTTTATATATTCATTATTTTTATGTATTCATTTTTTTTGAGCTGTGGAATGTATAATTTGAGTTTTCATTATTTCTTATGGGAAAATTCGATTTGGTTTACAAGTGTTTTAGAATATGAGCCCGCTTCACAAAGGAATTATGCTCGTCATCCAAGGTTCCACTGTATATGGATTAAAGTATTTGGCCAAACCTGTTAACAATTGAATTCAGGTGTTTCAATCAATCAGGTCCCTTATCCCCACTAAAGGACAATCTTAATGTACTGTACACCTTGAACAATGCTATGCTTCCAACTTTGTGGCAACAGTTTGGGGAAGGCCCTTTTTTATTCCAACATGCCTGTACCCCAGTGTGCATAAAGCAAGAACTATAAAGACATTCGTTCTTCATAAAGAGTTCGGTGTGAAAAAACTTGACCTGAAAAACAAAGCCCTGATCTCAACCCCATTGAGCACCTTTGGAATGAACTGGAACGGAGATTGCAAGCCAGGCTGTTACGTCCAACATCAGTGCCTGACCTCATGACTGCTCTACAGAACGAATGGGCACGAATTCCCACAGAAACACTCCAAAATCTTGTGGACAGCCTTCCAAGAAGAGTGGAAGCTGTTATAGCTGCAAAAGTGTCAGATGTACACTTTTACCTGACATGCTGAGTCTAGGCACTTCCAGTCAACATTATAAAAAGTATTTTCATGAAATGGAAAGTACCCATCTTCTCCTTGTCCTTTCTTTAACAGTAATTACTGGTAAGATCTACAACCATGTCTCCTCCTATGTTCCTCCTCTTGAAATTTTTTGCTCTCCCTCTTCCACAAGGTTATTGAAGGTTACATAATAAAACACATCACTCTCCTTTATAGTCACTGGAAAAACTCCCATTGGTGCTCCACACACCCGTCTGTGCTCCTGTGCTGCAGTGATCTGAAATAGACTAACCTTTTATCTGGAGCTGTTATCATTTCTAGGCAGCTTGAGTAGCATTGAGCCATCTTTTGTGATTTACTGCCTGGCTTTTTATTTGTAATCACAACAGTGGAACATCTCTATATATCTTTATGGCTCAATTCTACTCCTGTCTCGCTAGCAGTCAGAGATTTGATGCTCTCTAAGACGCCTGCTCTAAAGCTGAATCTTTATAGCTTCAACTTTCATCATCTACTTCATCTACTCTTGAACATACATCACAATCCCGGGGGGGGGGGGGATGGAGGGCGGAGAAAAATCCCTGGGTGTTGGTGAGAAAAATCCTGAGATGAGCAGAGAAATGAAATGGCTTTGTTCCAGCAGCTCTCACATTCACTCATGTTGCCCCCTGAGATTAGCATTAGCATACTGTGTGCATAAGGTGATTTTTAAATCCTGTATATCCAGGCTTCAAACCTTCTTTTTTTTACACTCACAGTGGACAAATTATGGTGACACATGCTATCAGTGGACTGATGGTGTTAACTTGACCTTCTAGGTAACTAGAACGAATGGTTTGGTATATGCACACAGGGGACTGCTGAAAACAGTGTTTCCGTTGTGTGTGTGTTTGTTGTGAAACTTAAAAACAAGGTGGGGGGAAGGAGGAGGAGCTTTACTGTGTAAGATGAGGTGAGGGAAGGGGCTAATTCCACACGCACACACACACACACACACAAATACACGGTGCCTACGTGCACAAACATAAACACTTATCTGTCAGGATTTATTTTTACTTTTGTTTTAAAGGTAAAGTGCAGGTTAATTTGTTTTATTTTTACTTTATTGTATTAATTATTTCATGCATTTATTTTTTTGGGCTGTGAAATGAATAATTTAAGTTTTCATTATTTCTTATGGAAAAATTCGATTTGGTTTATGAGTGTTTTGGAATACGAGTCCGCTTCTGGAACGAATTATGCTCATAATTCAAGTTTCCACTGTATTCGGTTTGAGCCACACCCACAGTGGACCAATAATTGTGTTAAAATGACCTTGTGAGTGAATAGTGTATCTATGATTTGAAACATGTCCACAGTGGACTAATGACGGTATTAATGTGAACCTGATACACTGGGTCTCATGGTGGACCAATAATGGTGTGCCCCTAGAGTGTACCAACGAATAACTGTGTGTTTGGTATGAGCCACTCCCACGGTGGAATGATGATGATGCTCAGGTGACCTTCTAAGTAAACAGTGTGTGGTTTCGGCCACTTCTTTAGTGGACCAATGATATTGTTAACATGACCTTCTAGGTTAATAGTGTCAATGGGTTTGCGATATGCCCTCAGTGGCTCGATGCTAATGTTAATGTGACTTTTTAAGTGGATAGTCTCTGTGATGTTGGAAAAATCTGAAAGGGCTTTTAAACTATTCTATCTTCTATCACAAAGATTCACACAGGGTCCTATGTTCCACACACTTTGTTGTTGAGTACCTGTTAGGAAATGACAGTTCTCTGAATTTCCCAGTGTGAACAAAATACTCAAACTAAAGTAGGTTGATGAGAAATCTTTGTTCCTGACTGTGTATAAATCATGCAAGTTGCAGCCTTTTTTATGTGGCAGCTGAAGTTTCAGTGAAAAGCTGCTCTTATGAATTCTTTTGAAGTAAACCTTTTAGCGTAGGAAACAATAACCTATGCCCATATTTGTAGAATAGACAGCAGGCACATGAAGCTTCTGGTCTCTTAGAGTTAAAATTCCCCCCAAATATAATCAAATAAATAAACAGGGTCTGTGAACTGGGAAAGTTGTTAATGATTGAAACATAATGACCCCTGTGTCTATATTTTAGGCACCAGGGATCTGAGAGGTAAGGGGCATGTGTCATTTGAAAGTAGGACTTGAACGACTCACTGATTATGTAAGCAAGCAGATTTTTGTGGAATGAATCGATGTGTTATCATTTTTACAGAATTCCTGGCTCAGGGTGTTTTATTTCATTTCAGCCTCATTTGAAAGACAGTTATTTGTTGGTTTGTCTGTTTTTAACCAGTTTTAAACTGTCATCTGTCAGTTACTGCAATCTAGATATACAGTATCTAGATCTACAGTACATGAATATCAATTACTTCATGACTGCAGATACTTGCAGTCGCATTTTGATAAAGAATCATCTCACCAGTGCACATAATCTATAGTATGTTTAAAAGCTAATATATGTTGCTTAGTGTGTCTTATGATGCTCAAGTGTTTTTTTTTTGTTGTTGTTGTTGTGCTAGCTAAGTTTGGCTTTTACAATCTGGTGTTCTTTAGTCCTGGTGTCTTAGCTAGACAGATAGATTGATAGACATAAAGATGGACAAGTAGACAAACAAACATACAGACAAATCTAGCCAATCAAGCATAGTAATAGCTTGCTCAGAAAACCAGTTAGTGATAGTTTTAGCCACTGTGGGTAGGTGCTACTGTAGGTCCTGCTGGAAAAGGGAATCACCATCTCAATGAAACTTGTCAGTAGACACATGCATGGAGTCCTCTAAAGTCTCATGTTAGATGGATATGTTGACTTTGGACTTAATAAAACACAGTGGACTAACACCAGTAGCTGACGTGGCACCCCAAATCATCACAAACTTTCACAGTGGACTTCAGGCATTTTGGATTCTGTGCCTCTCTAGTCTTCCTCCACACTTGGGAATCTTGATTCCCAAATGAAATACATCTGAAAAGCAGACTTTAGACCGCTAAGCAATAGTCAAGCTCCTTTTCTTCTTAGAAAAAGCCCAAGACGCTTCTGATGTTGTCTCTGGTTCAAGAGTGGCTTTATAATAGGAATGCAAGAGCTGTAGCCCATTTCCATCAAATGCCTGTGTGTGACTCTTGATGCACTGACTCCAGCTTCACTCCTCTCCTTGTGAATCGCTGACAAGTTTTCGAATTGGCTTTGCTTGACAATTTTCTTAAGACTGAAGTCATTCTTGTTGCTTGTGCATCTTTTCCTATCACATGTTTCCCTTCCAGTCAACTTACTTTCCATGAATATGCTTCAAT
The DNA here is from genome assembly GCA_003987875.1 of Clarias batrachus. NCBI lineage: Eukaryota > Metazoa > Chordata > Actinopteri > Siluriformes > Clariidae > Clarias > Clarias batrachus. The sequence continues at coordinate 62,432 of QMIH01000489.1, forward strand.
ACAGGCTGTGAACAGCCACCCCTTTCACAGCAATGAAGACGATGCATCTTTCTCATGCATGTACTGAACTAGACTGAGGGATAAATGGAATTTATGTTGTTTGAATATATGATACGAGGGTGTATGAAAAAGTTTTGAGATTAGCCTGAAAACAGATCCGGTTGCTTTCGCCATACTTCCTCCCTCAGACTCCTTAAACTTGTACACAGGATGATAGCTGTAGAATTTGCTATTGGCGGTCTGGCTCCTGGGGACCATTTCTTGATGTAAAAAAAACAATAAGCATGCACATGGTCAAACTGCAGATCTGTCTTATCTTTTTTGGTCACGGAGATGATAAGCTCATTGACTGTAAAGACAATTTCATCATCAGTAATGATCCTTGACATGAAGGACGGGTCATCCATGGCATGCTGACAGAGTTCTTGGCAGATTTCAACATGCTGTTCCTTCTGCTCCTGGGTCAGCAGCCTGGGGGTGAACTTGGCCCGTGTTCAAATCACACGAGTGGATTGCCTGGACTGTTCCGTTTGACACCTGACAATAGCAGCAAAGTTGTGGACTGTTCCTCAGTCATTATCGTGCACAAGTTGCCAAATGGTTACGACATTTTCATGGGCTGAGGGTTGAAGGTCTTCAAGTGATGTTCTTCAGCTCTTGACGTGCTTGTGCCACTCAAAACGCCTCGGACATCAGCGTAAACTTGCCAAATTATGTCAAGCGTCTTTGTGGCAGATTTGCCCAGTTTCACGCAGAATTTCACATTTGCTCTTTGTTCTAACTTGCTGTTCTGACTCGCATGTGGTAAAAATAGCACAAGTTGCAATGCTCCCGATGTACACAGGATGATGTCTTATGGCACACTGACTTATGGAGGTTGGCGTGTGCAGCCATGTGTTGCCATGTGTTGGCGTGAGTAAAACTACTCTCCAAACTTTTTGATGCCGCCTCACAAAAACTTTGGAAAAACAACCTCTTTATGGAGGTTGACACCTGTTTGGATAAGTCTGTACAGATGTTTATAAAGGTTTTAAAAAGATTTTAGGTACATGAATCAGTTCATCAACACTAGTAGCCAGATTAAAGTGGATGTGTGATCTGACGTCATGCTGGTGTGTTCACTGCAGTCGTCCAGGAGCCTGGCAGGACATGTAACATTTCACAATGCATCCATCACATGGTGCATAACTCTGGCACTGACTCGGCCCATGCCTCTGCTAAAGTGCCCCATCATGTATCTTCCTGAAGGACGATGGAGGCAAACAGTCGCCTGTTCTCACAAATGTCAGAGCGGAGCAATGTTAACGAGCAGATGGGACAGGCTTGTCAGAGCGATTGTGATGGGTCGCTTTAAGCATGATTGATCAGGCTGGAGAAAATGCCCTCAGCTGACAGAATCCCTCCTGAATTATTGCCTCTCGTGGTGAACGAAAAAAAAACTTATCTTTGTTGGTTAGAATAGTCTAACACTTATGATTTGCAAGAGTTTGCCTGTATATTGACTGTGAATATGAGAGGGATACAGTATAGTTCAAAGGGTTACAGTACAGCTGCATAGGCAACATTCATAGGGTTCAGTACAGCTACATGCTGTAAGTGGTGTTCATAAGGTTACAGTACAGCCGCATAAGAGGCGTTTATAGGGATACAGTACAGCTGCATAAGCAGCATTCATTCATAGTTAATTTCTATTTAGTTTACTCTTTTTATGCACAACCTCGGGAGTCTTTAGGAACATACTAATTTTAGATACTGGCAAATTCAAGATGGTAATCCATCTTTTTTTGTTGTTGTTTTTTTGAGTGTGTATAAGTGTGTACATGAAATATACAATATATGCCCTGGAGGCATCTTTCTCTTATTTCAGACAAAGATGTTGCAGCATGAGACATCTGCAACACGATAAATGGTTCTGAACAGAACAATTTATCTGCATTATCTGAACACGACAAGTAAAATCTGCACAGTCAGACAGCTAGACATCAGCAATGCCTTCGTGATTTCGATCGAAAAACTTCAGACAGCATGCACCCAGGCATGTATAAAGAATTATGCTTCATCTTCCATTGAGAAATCTCAATTGACTTTGATGGAAGGTATACAGATGCGTATGTGCATCAGATAATAGAAGCCGGTCTGGGAGGGGCTCTAGTCATTCATGACAATGTTGAACAAGACAAAAGAGAAACTAATGAAAACTGTCAGCTTGTATCCAGAGCTGTACAAGACGGTGTAACAATTCTATTAGGAATCGTCACAAGCCTTTTTGCTTGTAGCATTGCCGGTGTGTGCACAGGTCTATTTATTATACATTGCTCTAAAAAAAAAAATATATATATATATATATATATATATATATATAATCCACCTGCAAATTAGCCAAGTCTAACTTATTCATTTATTAAAGCACGTTTTTTTTAAACAAATTATGCTAATGAGCCTGTTAAACCATTAAACTGTAAAATAAAACACCATGTAGTGCAACTTATCACATACCCCAAGCTGGTTATGTTGAACAAACACTATGTAGTGTAACATGTAAGCAATTATTTGCTTATATTTTTAGCTGGGATAAAGATCATTAATCTACTGACTTAAGTTGTTTTCGTGTTATGTGTATATCAGTTTGTTTGTTAGCTCCGTTCGCTGAGCCCTGACTAACGAAATTAATATTGATCCAAAAGAGCCAATAACATGGAATTGACTTACTTGTTCAAACAAACATTGCTGGCAGCCATGGTAAAATAGAAGAACATGAAAAATCCAAATAACTAACAGTCAATAAGCCTAATAAATAGATGTGCCTTGAAAAACTTCAGCTGCATTCTTACTAAAACCTGAGACTCTGATCTCAGGATGGTAGAAATATCTTTAAATAAAGGTTCTGTATAAACATAATGCTTACACACAAACATTAACCAACACCACTCACAGGAACTCGATTGGGAGCTGGGAGTTTTTGCCTCGTCCTCCATACAGTCCTGACCACCGCTCCATGCCGTTTATCACATGTTTGATCTAATAAAGGAGTTCCTGGGAGGCCAGTGGTTCAGACATGAAAAAGGCAGTCTCATACTGAGACCTTTCATAAGCATGGCATTACTATAGCACATACGTAGCTTAGTTATTTATTTATGTAAAACATGCTGGTGCACCATTATTAACTACTACAGAAAAATATATTTTTTCGGCTGACATTTAAAAATTTCAATATTATTATTTTGAAAGTGTATGAGAGTGAAATCCTTGATGTAATGAGGAAGATATGTGAATAATGCAGTAACTTCCAGTGGCACAGAGTCTTACAGTATATGCATGAACATCCTATTCTTTTGTTGTTAGCTGGTCTGTGTTTCCTCCAGTCCCTGTTTGCAAGAAAGTATAAAAGCAAGAAATTAGCTGAAAGTTGCAATCATAAGAGCTTGTACAAATTAAATGTTTCCAACATTTACATTTTGTCAAAGCAATCACAGATAACCTGAAATTGTGTGTGGAGCTTATGTGGCTCATCAGCATCTCAGTCTAAATACTTACGGATACTTCCGTAAATATCGTTTTTTTATGTGTAGTGTCCGATTATCTTTGGATATTTTCGTCTTTCTAAATTTCTAGCAAATCCTGTACTTCGGCATGACTTCACAGATTTATTTGTGTACAAATAAATGTCACTTCCTTTTTTGAATTACGTCACTTCCTCTTTTGAGCACGAGCGCGCCATCCGTGCTCGGGAATGCATGAATTGTCCCAGAGACCACCTCTGCAATCGGTCCAGGGATTCGTTCCCGATTTGGAACGTTTGCATTCTCACAGACAAAAATCAACTGGTCCCGGGGCCAAGTGTGCTCGGAAGTGGATCCCGGACCCCGGTGTGAAAACGCCCTCACTCAGTCACTGCTCCCCCTGGCAGGACTATACAGCATTACAACCAGGTTATTAGAACAGTGCAAGATGACGTTTATGGGTTGGGGCTTCGTTCACTGCGTCATCTGCGAGGGGGATCAGGATCCGTACACGAAACTGTCACAGACCCATCACGGATGGGGAAGGGTTCTGTCATGGAGCAGGCAGCTGTTTGAAATGGCTTCTACTGTAGTTTTTACTGCAGCACAATCAAAAGTCCCCGTTTGAATTGAACACCCCTTGTTTATCCAGGAAACTAAATCAGTTAAATGAGATATTCAATCCATTGAACCTGACAGTTGAATCAAGTCAAAATAAATCAATTTAAACTTGTCATCTCTAATGTAAACAAAGCTCATACACACTATTAACATGTTCAAGGACTTTTCTTTCTCATCATACAATCCTCAGAGAAGAAACTTAACCCCGGGCAGTGAAACCCACAGCACCGCTAACACATCAATTTGCTTTTCAGTGTCTCTGATTTATGAATTAATATGAATCTGAGATCTCAGCCCCGGGTCACCTAAATCAAAATGACAGTCTCATTATTGGACACGGAGGGGTGGAGGTGAGACAGGAAGGGACCGTATTATTACTGAAGGCGCTGAAGACAAGGCTGCCAAACCAGTGAAATTAGCGCCTCCATAAACATGACACTTTAAAGCAAATGATAATCTTCTTTAAATATTTGATCTTTTCCAACATTCTTCCGTCATGCCTTTGAGCAGAAGATAAAATGAGCACATTGCAATCAAATTGCATTGTTTGTTTGCTTGCTGGTTGCCTTTTGGAAAAAAAAAAAGTAGCTCTTTGGGATTGGCTAATTTAGCTTCAAGCCTGAGTTAGTTTTGAGCAATGACCTTGGAGTCAAAATGGTTTCTCAGCAGAGACGTGGAGAAAATTAGGATTCTTAAAGCAATTCTTCTTTTTCGAAAGGTGCCGTGGACTAGCAGAAGTATTAAAGCACCCCAAGCAAAGCAAGGAGAGAGAACACAGGATCACTACTAGTTTAGCATGAATGACAGATAAAAGCATTCGAGAGAGAATGCGTCACGCTACATTTACATAGTCTGTTACATAATATTCCCATAATATACATCTTTTTTTTTTTAGTAAAACATGAACATAGTATTGCACAACTGTGACTCTGTCTAAAGGTGGCCGTCCACCAGCTAACGTAACATTCAATGTAATGCCACCACAACTCTGCTTCACAGACCAGCACATGCTATGTTTTGTGAAAAGGAATAAAAATAACAATAAGGTACTTGAACCTTAAATCTGAATTTGATGACTTTTAGTTCTAAATAATTTCACTTCAACTATACGGACTCCCTATATGTTGGGATATTTTGTGTAAATACTGTATATGACATTAAGTACTGTGCAAAAGTCTTGAGCCCCTTTCATTTTTCCATATTTTGCTTCTAGTGAGTCAGACTTTCTTCTATTGTAATGTACATAATGATCTCCAGCCTTGTGTTCGTCAACATTCTCACCTGCGTTAACAAGACGATTACTGAAATGATCTCAGCAGGTCCTTTAATGACGGCAATGAAATCCATGGCAGTGGAAAGTTTTTTTCGGTATTAAGTTAATTTTCCTGGCAAAGAAGGACTATGCAATTCATCTTATCACTCTTCATAACATTCTGGAGTATGTGCAAATTGCTATTATAAAAACTTAAGCAGCAACTTTTCCAATTTCCAATATTTAGGTAATTCTCAAAACTTTTGGCCACAACTGTAGTTCAGGCTTCCTGAAAGATTTTTTGGTCCTTCATTTTTGGCCATGTTTTGTCTCTTATTTTAGATTCAGTCCCTGTACCTGAGCAGTTTCAGGCTTTTTTATTTATTTGTTTCTTAATCCACATTCAAGCATAAAAACATCTAATTTAAGGCATGAACCAGTGATAAACAGGTGCAGATGATGACAGATGATCAGGCCGGTGATTAGTATACTGCTGATACTGAATGCTGAGTGGTTGGAAAAGACAAGAGGGGAAATGAGGTTGCTGCTGAGGTTGATACTGTACATTAACAATCAAGTTCTAAAATGGATTTTTGGGGACTTTTGTCACAGTAAAATATTTGTTACAATTTCTTTAATTTAATCTACATAATCTAAGTTTGTTTTTAAATGACTGTATAAGCCCATTAAAAAACAATTTAGTTCCAAGTTCTAGCACGAGAAAATGTGAAGTCACTGCATATACTTTTAGTACATTCATAGCAGCTGCAAATTAAACCTTTTAAGGCCAGCCATCCATTTGGTGTCTAGCACTTATCCTGTGTAGGGCTGAAGGGGGCCTGGAGCCTATGCCAGGGAACTTAGGGCACAAGCACACACTCACACCCTCAGTCATACACTATGGCCAATTTGGAAATTAAAATCAACCTACACTGCATGTATTTGGGAGAAAACCAGAGTACCCAAAGGAAACTGGCCAAGCATGGGGAAAACATGTAAACAAAGCCTGGAGGCGAGATTTAAACCCCCAACCTTGATGGAGCCATCGTACCAACTTAAGGCGAAATATTAATTTGCATTAATGTAGTTCCTATATAATGCAGTTTCTATAATAATAATAATAATAATATGAACACCGCAATTCTATCATCCATATACAGTATGCAGTTCCCTTTCAAAAGCTACACTTGATGCTACGTGAAAACTCTATGGGAAAATCTCTTTGTTCACAAATTTTGTCTTATATAACCTCGGTCAGGTGACGTCATCTGATGAGGTGGACGTGCAGGTTATAAATAAGAGTGAACCGGAAACATCCTGCATTGTTTTTGCGTGTTTGTGCAAGTGAATATACAAACAAAAGAAAAAGATCTGGTCTGGTCCCCACGAAGTGTGAGGCGCAGAAGGAGATTGTGGCAAGCCAGCTACCCCCTCATAGAGACTGGGGAGGGACTCACCGTGCTTCGCAATCTGCCTCAAAAAGACCGGACCTGAGGAGTATCATCTCGGCCAAAAAGAAGTCCTGAGGCTGACGTGCCCAGGACCACAGGGGTGTCTCCCCCTGGGGAGGGGCATGTAAAAATTCCAATAAGGGATAAAGACTCCTCCCTGGCACCCTCTGGAGGCCGTTGTCCAATCTCTGCCACTACTGGTGTTTCTTGGAGCAGCGGTCTCCATTGAAATGTTAGGTGCTTTGTTCCTTCCTGCCATGTTTTCAAAAACCCATTTAGCCTCACTATCAATACTTGTGCCCCTTTCAGAGAGGCTGGCAGCGGGGAACCTACTGCCAGGTATGTCTCAGTAGGTACAAAGCACTTAGAGAGAGGCTACAGGATTCATATTGCATATTGTCCTCCGCATTTCAAAGGCATGGTCTCCACTTCCATGAAACCGGAAGGAGCACATCTGCTGATTCGGCAATTACAGACTTTGCTGGAAAAAGGGGCCATAGAACATGTTCCCCTGCCAGAGAGAGACCCAGGCTACTAAAGTCAGTATTTCCTGGTTTCCAGGAGATATGGGGGGTTGCGTCCAATTTTACATCTTCGTGGACTGAACATCAAAATGTTGACAGCCAAAATGATTGTTTCTCAAATCCAACCAGGGGATTGGTTTTTGACAATTGACCTGAAGGACGCATATTTTCATATAGAAATATTGACACAACACAGGAAGTTACTGAGGTTCGCTTTCGGGGGCGAAGCTTACCAGTATCGGATCCTTCCAATTGGCCTAGCCCTGTCACCCCACACATATATAATATTCACGGATGCAGCTCTGGCTCTATGATTCCAGGGCATCCATATTCTGAATTATATAGACGACTGGCTCAGTCTTAGCAGCTAGCGTTTTGACAGCAAGATGTTGTCTTAGTTCACCTCCATTCCTTAAAATTGAGACTCAATGCCAGGAGAGGCGTTCTCTTTCCTGCTCAGAGGACAACATATTTGGGTGTCATAAGGAATTTGATCGCAATGCAGGACAGTCTCCTGCGCATGTCAAATCCATTCTCAATACCCTATAGGAAATCAGGCTAGGCCAGAAAGTGATTGTCATTACTTGCAGAGGGCTTTAGCCTCTCATGGCAGCTGCATCCACGGTGATACCTTTGGACCTTCTGTACATGAGATCGTTTCAGTTGTGGCTAAGCACCAGGGCATTTATCCAAGGGCCAATTCCCAGAGACAAATAAGGTCACACACCATTGGCTTCCTACCCTTTTGTGGTTCAGACCCCGGTTTTGACTCTGGGTCCCACTCTGTTGTCGTCGCAAGATGCTAACGACAGACACTTCCCTCATGGGCTAGGGTGCGGTCTTAGATGGCCGTCTAGCCCAAGGGAGCTGGAGAGGTCATCTTCTCGCATGGCACAATCAATTGCCTCCAAACAATGGCTCTATTTCTGGTCCATCTTCTCGCATGGCACAAGCAATTGCCTCCAAACAATGGCTCTATTTCTGGCCCTGAAACACTTCCTCCAGCAGTTGAGAGGCTACCATATCATAGTGCGGGTGAAGGGGACCAACTAAGAGACGCTGATCTTCCAGCCAGCATAATTAAAACTTTTCTAAGTGCTAGGACTTCCTCCACCAGAAGAACTTATGCCCTCAAATGGAGTGTATTTGAAAGTTGTTGCATGGCAAACATGTAGACCCAGTCCACTGCCGAATTGTTTCGGTGCTGGAGTTCCTGCAAGAAAAGTTGTCCTCGGGCTTATGCCCTAGTACTCACAGAACATACGTAGCCGCTATTTCGGCTTGTCATGTTCTGACTGATGGGGTTTCTGTGGGAAAGCACCCTTTAGTTGCCCATTTTATTTGTGGAGCTAAACGGTTGAGGCCGCCCACTAGAGCGACGATCCCTTCGTGGGACTTAGCTATTGTGCTCGAAGGTCTGATTGGCACCCTATTCAAACCATTAGAGTCAGTGCCTTTCAGGCTTCTGACTCTTAAGATGGTTTTTCTTATGGCCATTACTTCTTTGAGTAGTTACTTCATTCTCTTCTTTGAAAAGAATTGGAGATATGCAGGCTTTGTCAGTCTCCCCATTCTGCCTAGACTTTGCTCCTGTGCTAGTCGAAGCTATTCTGCATCCTTACCCGAACTATCTTCTGAAGGTTACATTCTCAACCATGGATCCTTCTGTCCTCCGTCTTTTACAGCTTTGGAGCAGGAAAGAAATCACTTATTGTGTCCAGTACATGCACTTCAGATTTACGTCCACCGCACTAGCCAGTGGCGTAAGTCAGAGCAGCTTTTCATTTGCCATGATGCCCGCAACCGGGGGGCAGCCGCCACTAGACAAATGCTGTCACACTGGGTGAGAGATACTATTGCCCTAGCCTAGGAGGCGCGTGGTCACACTTTGCCCCTAGGAGTCAGGGCTCATTCGACCAGGTGGATTGCGTCATCAATTGCTCTGGCAAGAGGTATCTCCTTGCAGCAAGTGTGTGATGCGGCAGCTTGGTCCTCTCCGCACACATTTGTCAGATTTTTTTAGTTTGGATGTTCATGCTGGATATACACATGCTTCACAACCGGCTGAACAAAGAGATGTTCCCATAGTGTTTTCACGCAGCATCTCGTTCCCACTTTTTCAGGGAACAGGGTTACAGCAAAGTAACCCGAGACATTCTCCCTTTTTTATCCTGGAGAAATATACAGTACATCTTTAACTGAAAAACAATTTGCCCTCACTATTAAGATTTTTTACTGTCATACAAGTCACTACATTTTTTTTTCACACTTTTAGGGTTATCATGCTTACAAGACATGACAAATTGAAGCTTAAAAATTTAGCTTTGTGCGCATTTGATTGCCGTTACCCATGCATTAAACTGTCAGCTATCTCACATGACATGGTGGCTGCAGGATAATTAACCAGATGCCTGCTTTTAAAGCACTCTGAGTTGATGTTAGAAGACAGCTCATTTGTGTTTCTTTCACAGCTTTCTAAAAGAAGTCAGCCTAACTATGTATAAACTACATATACTTTAACTTATGCATGGTTATTTAAATAAACATGAGCGTGAAAGAAGTCACATTGATTTCTAGGGTGTAAAGGAGTAGCTAATGAATGCATATTGCTTTCCAGGTTCTTTCAGGAAAAGGTGGATCGAGAAATCTCTGTTAATTTGCTTGATTCTAGAAAGAGAACATGCCCCTTGGTTTGAAAGAAAATCTCACCAAGCACGCATCCTCAATGGTTACAGCTGAGTGCTATGCTAATTCAAATTATTATTCATTATCACGCCGTGCATGTCATATGTGTGCGACTTCTGAATAATCCATAGTTACTTCTGAGCCTGAATTAAATTCTCACTACAGCCTTTAAAACAGATCTAGTACAACAGTCACACATTGGAAAACAGCTCAGATTTTAGCAGACTTTTGGCCAAACGTGTACTGCTGTCAACAAGCAGGACTTTCAGTGTGACTCATCATTAGCCTTGGCCTGTATCTCCCCATGCAGCTTAATTATGGCCCACAAAAGTGCCGCCTACGTGAAAAGAAAGAAAAAGAACAGCAATACAGATGCTGTACTCGCTGGGGAAAAACTGAACCACAAGAAAGTGTTGAATAACAAATTTATGTAAGCAATAATGGAGACTTGATTGTATCTCATGCGAGGCGTCACACAGCAATGAGTCTTCATTACGTGTTGATCAGGCTGCAGTTAGTCATGCGTGACTCAGAGCTGCAGAGGGTCTGACTGCATGAATCACACTAACTATCTTATCTGTAGCTTGGACAGAAACAGTGTCTCAGTGCATCAGAGCCAAACCGAATGGTCAAATGTATGTAATCAAGCCTAGTGTGCTATTGTCTCAGTTAGCACCCGGCCGACCTGTCGAATAAAGTGCTACATGCTGTGCATACTTCCCATCTTCCTGTATAATGGTGTTAAATCCTCCAGAATCAAGATGATGATCCAACATAGAAAATACAAAACTGGTCTTGTGACCTCTGATTTATGTTTTCTAATATTCAAATGTCTTTGGACAGCACAGTATTGTGCAAAGGTTTTAAACCCCCCCCACCCCCCCAAATAAATAAATAAATAAAATTATAAAAATAAAATTAAAATAACAAATGTCTTCATAAATCCACTCTGTCATGGTTCACTGTGTCAACTCCTTCCATGACATGGTGGACATGTGCACATTGTTTTTGCCATATTTTGGATCAATTTTCTCATCGTCATTTGCAGCCTGTCGTAGTGAAACCTTTGTTCACATTTCTTTCATTTACTCTACAGTATTTAATTTCATTTAATGTAAAAATGTGAGGGGGAGGGAGGGGGGGGGCATTACTGTATGTCAGACATCGGTTGCCCATAAGTCCAAAGGCTCCATTAGTATTTGAAGAATGACAGAATTTTGTATTCAAGATGTGATTCTTGTCTAGCCTCCTAGCTTTAATACAAGGGCTTACCAATGATTTGTACTTGGTGATATAAACTGCATTCAGAGAACAAATGAAACCTCAGGGAAATTTACTTAACCTAAACCTACACTACCCAACTCTGACCATGCGCAACTTTCCATTGACTTTCCATGTAATCTTTGACCTTAAGTCATGGACCCGCATAGGTTCATTCTGAACTTCTTTTTTTTTTCTACTACGTTCAACATGACTGGTTGTCAAACCCAAGACTTCCTGTCAAATTCTGACAATCTTGAAATAGTAATGCACGGGCAGCCCTGTGTCATGAGCTACAGTACGATGTTGCACTTGTAGGAAATGCATATGCATGTGTCGTGGACCAACTCGGATATGTCAAGTGTCAACATACCCTAAATTTAGGGCATGAAAGAAAGTGTTAACATGGCAACAGACTAAATCTTGTAGCCTGCTTAAGGAGTGCAATAGAAATTTTATTTTTGCTTTTTTCTCTTGTTGCACAGGTTCTTTACCCGCTTGTGGAATCTGATTTTGCTTTACAAGCCAGTGGTGATAGCCAGATTTAGTTTCATCTTTTGGAATTTCTAAATCTGTTGTAAAGTTGTTTTAGTAACTTATGCAGTTTTGAGCAAGTTGTGTTTAGTGTGGCAGGCTATTAATCAGGAGATCATAATCGGCTAACAGCCTCATATAACTGGTGTACTAAGAGGTTTTACATTTGTATTAAGTTCTCATTAAATTGGACAATCACAAGAACCAGCACAACAAAGTTTTTTTTTTTTTTTTTTTAATGCCGTTATGAAGTCATGAATACTCAGACTGGGTCCCTCACCATAACCCACAAGACCCCAGACCCATTTCTACTTTAACGGGCATTATGAGTGATATAACACAAACCAAATAGACCACATTAAACACATTTCATTTACAGACTTATCCATCTTTATCTTTGTCTTTGTTATTTGTCTTACGTTTGCGCAGTTGAGAGTTAAGGACCTTGCTTAATGGACCAAATGGCCGCAACTTAGTGGTTTTGAACCTTCCCAACCCTTCATAGCACACATGTCACATACTGTACATACTGTAGAGCGATATTCTTTTAATTTATTTTATATCAATTTGTTCAAAAACAAGCTTTTTGATTATTAGCTAGTTCTGTTCATACTGTATGTGGTGCTCATTTAAAAATGAATGAGTAGGAAAAAGGAGTCGCAAATGAACACAGATGTTTCATCACCACTTTGATGTCATGGGTAGACAAATTCACAGATTGACTGCACCAGGATGTTCATTAGATATTACATAGGGACTTCATGAGTTAAAGTCCAGGATAAAACTGCATAAAGAACTTTCCAAAAATGTTTTAAATGTATGTGACACCTGTGTCACCGTTGGTACGTCTGTGCTACACAACTCCAGTAAACAGCATGATTACTTTTCAGCATATGCTAAGGAGTCTTTTCTTTTCAGGCATACTTCATAGTGCGCCATATGTGGTTTGTGACATAGCCATGAAGTCTGTGTGCAAGGAATTAGACACGCTTTATTTTTCCTTTTCCTTTGTTCTGAGCAGAATTGATATTTTTACGCTCCTGCTCCTGTGCTTGACGCCACCACTTGACTTGGAAGCAGCTTAGACTCAAATGAAATGGCGTCTTCACATCTGATTGCCTACTCTGCTTCTAGGAAGCCTAGGGTATAAATAAAACCAAACACCGCATTTAACTTTGTACTGTTTTTAGAGCAGGCTTATGCTTTGGGGAAAGAAAAACTTTTCCTGTCGTTGCCTCATCTTTGAAAATTGCTATCTAATGTCAGACATTTCTATAGGCAGATGTGCCTACTGGGGGGAAAACAGTTTAGATATAGGCTTATATTATATATATAGTCACATTTAAAAGTAAGAAATAATGGTGTCAAGCACTAACACAGCTTTTTTCTTGCTTTCTTTCGTTCTTCCTTCCTGAATTTATCAGGATTTACTTCACAATTTTGATTATATTAATTTATTCGTTTTTATTTTTGTCCCCTGGGTGTAAAAGTTAAAAACGGCCTTTTTAGGCCATTTTTCTACCGTAGAGGATGAACTTCCAAAGTTCTACTTCATCCCTAAACATTAACAGCTAGAAAAGCTGGATCACGTTTCCCTTACGTCCTTATTTAATACAAATTCCTTTATGGTTGTTCCAGGATGCTCGGTCTGAAGTGTATACTGTACGTCACTTTTAAATTACACCAGATACTCAAGCTATATCAAATAATCATCCAGCCTTGTACATTTAATCTTTCCTGCTTCAGCAGTTTTAGCTGCAAAGGAAGTTATTATAACAATAAAAATGGCTCCCAAAATATCATTTAAACCCGCTCACTGGGAGTGGTAGTATATGTGAGTTTTTGCAGTAAAATGTAATGAAGAAAATGGCAAGAAAATAATGGCCAAGAGAATACTTTATAACAATAATTTTTGCATTAAATTATTGAATGTGTATTTTTTTTTTCTTTTTACATAAAACCCATCACCATCCATTATCCATTATTTATTCATGTTAATCTGTTGTGGTTGTAACTGAGATCTACTGTACATTTATCAGGGTGGATTTAGAAATCAGTATTCTGACACAAACCAGTAAAATACTTGTAAAAACACCTGTATACTGGAGCAGATCTAGAAAATTATTCATGGGGTGGCATTAAAATTATGAGGAGTGGCAACACTGAAGCAAGCATCCTTGCATGGTTTTTGTGGATTTAAGGAACGCTATTTTTATTCGCTGTATACACTAGATTGCACATTTTTACATTGTCCTATAAAAATGAAATAAAGGCTGATGTGTGATTGACTTGAACCTGATATCTGGATTGGAACATTAGATAAATTTAAAAAAACTCTTTTATTTTTAGAACACTAGGACACTAGTCCTGGGGTGGCAAATGGGGTGGCAAGGCTTTTCTTAGGGTGGCAATTGCCACCTCATGCCACCCCGGTAGATCCGCCCCTGCCTGTATATCATAGTACTGTATAATGTTGTAACGTTGTATATATTTTCTTATTAAAAATTACTCCTCACTAGGTAAATATCTAATTAAGTTTATGTCATGTCATTTCATTACGAGACTTTCATTGATTTCTTCTTCTCCCAAATAATTGAGTCTATTTTGGATTTCCTGAATTATACGTAAAGGCTCAAAACAAGACAAAGAAATAGCCTTCTGAAGGAAAGGAAAGTATGCTATCCATGTAACAATACATAATACTTTGTATTTATTGATTAATTTGCATTTGTTCCAAGTTATTATTATTATTATTATTATTATTATTATTATTATTATTATTATTATTAGTTGTAGTAGCAGTAGTAGTATGTTAGCTTTTTTTTTTGTTTGCTTTATTGATTTTATTGGGTTATTGGCAATGAAAAAAACAATCAATTTATGTCTCTTTATATTAATCCATTAATCCAAGACAGTTTTAACCTGACACTTTGTTGTTAAAATTACCACCCTGTTGTTGTTGTGATTGCTATTATTTATATTATTATTATAACTATATGAAATGCTATTGGCAACAATGAAGGCATCTTCATTACGATTTGGCAGAAAGTGACAGCAGCAGCTCATTTTGCTTCCGCAGCACTCCCGAGTTTCATCTGAACTCACCGGTCCCCCACAAAGCCCACGTCGGCGTGAGCAACAAAGAAACTGCACATATTGTAGCGTCTCGTTTGCAGTGCTGCCAGTCACCTGTGACTCCGACGGTAGCTACGTTCAAAAATCAGATGGCTATGAGTGATTTTATTTTGATTTGATTTGATTGCTCTGAAAGTTAGCCCCAGAGTCACTCACTCCCTCACATTCTTCTGTGATCGGTGAGCCGGCAGTAATCGAATCATATGAAGAGAAAGCACTCAGGGAGGAAGGAGAGAGAGAGTGAGAGAGAGAGAGAGAGAGAGAGAGAGAGAGAGAGAGAGAAACTTGTTGTGCAGCAGCAGAACAGAAATGAGCAATGCATGCCAAAAGAAAAGAGCTTATGGAGTCAGGATTAGTGCAGAGGCAAAAGAGGATCCTCACAGGCTGCTGCGTCTTAAGAGCCCTCCACTCCTGTCCTCCTTCCACTTTTTCCTGATCTTTCCTTTACATTTATACTCTAGTCCATTCATTTCTTTCTTGTTGTCTTGTTTACTGTTCATCTTTGAATTTCCTCTCTTTTTCTCTTCATTCTATTTTCTTCAATCCCTTTCCTATTCATTCTTTTATTCCATTCCCTCCATTGCCTCTCCTCTCTTCTTTTTTTTTCTTCTTTTGCTCTTCATTCATTCATTCATTCTTCTTCTTGTCCTCTACATTCCAATCCAGTTGTGTCCGTCCTCCGTGGAACACAGTATACAATATGGAGCACTGCAACATGGAGCAGTAAACCAGTGCAAATCCTTTACTTGTGTAACTGTCGCGAGATCACCGGTAAATATTACTTAAGTAAAACTAGAAGTCCTTCAAGTAAACCTCTACTTGAGCAAAAGTTCAAAGTACGCACCTTGAAAATGATTTAAGTATCAAAACACTGAGCTTGTGTTAGCTCACAGTAACCTTTAAGTAAAAGATCTCTCTCTCTCTCTCTCTCTCTCTCTCTCTCTCTACTCGTCTCCTTCCAGACTGTGAAAATGCTGTTTTCTGTCGCGGTATGAAACCACGAGCAGGTGGTAATATTATCATTTCAAATACCATACTTTGGTTATGTAATGCAATGCCATGCGAAATGTAGTGAAGTAGAAATACAGAGATTTCATTGCAGGATGTAGTGAAGTTCAAATTATCCACAAATAAAACTCCATAAAGTAGTAACGATGTAAATCGACTTAGCTACCTTCCACCTCTGCGTTCAGTATATTGTATTACATCAACATGCAGCAGTGCAGTGGCTCCTCCATATCACACTGCTAACTGTATTTGAGCTAGCTAGCTGTTCTATTCTGCAATAGAAACGTTAACCTCTCTTACCTCTAGTTTTGTTTCTGTTGGGCATTTATACGAGACGAGATATTTTTTCGTTTCACAGAGACAGCTGGTACAGGCGCTCCAGGATAAGTCACTGTTTAGCCAAGCCAGGCTTCAAGCCAGTTTATTCATTTTTACTGTCAGACGAGGCAGTATGCTACACGTGATTACTTCTCCAGCTTTCACTTATCGCTTACCTGAGAGACATAACTCTTTTCCATTTTTTTAATGTATTTTAATAGCAAAAACTTTGGAGACAACATTGGTCTTTGATTGTGCTTTACATTATGTTGTGAAGATCAGCAGTTTTGAGGTAACATGCTGAGGGGTGAAAACGTGGACAGCTTTTTAGTGCCGTCCATTTCATACATGCTGGATGCTTTACTTTGCGTACACATTTAAGTTCAGCATTTATTTATCACATAATGTATACAATAACAAAAAAACATTTAATGCATTACTCTATTTTAAGAATACATTTTCTTGCATCATTTTAACATGACTCTTCATTTCATATGATTACATTAAATATTTATTTTTAATTATAATATTTTTTCAACATGATACATATTCATGTTTTTTTTCTTCCAACTAAATCAAAAAAATATTTTTATATATGAAATACATTTTTTTCATATAATTTCATGTATTCATTTTTTCCATGAATTATATTTACATATGATGTTTTACTGATTATTTTATTACCTAATTTGTTTCTTTTTACATGATTTTTTGCCCCAAAAAATTACTTTTTTTTTTCAGGTGGTTTAATGTTTTTTCTCCATGCCTGATCCTATATTCTTTGCATTTTGCTATATATTTTATTTTGTTGTATTTTTCTCTTCTACTTCAGACGCTTTTTTATTTTATTTTTGTTTTCTAAGGAAAAAGTTCTTTGCTCTGAAAAGACAGCAAGCGGAAGCCACCTACTGTACGCCAGATATGTCTGAAATGATATCAACAAATCCTTGACTGAGGTACATTAAACACTCACCATGGCACACAGTGAGCGAGTTCAGTGTGTAGAGTGCAAGGTATTTAGTCATTTTCCTTCCGCTGTTATATATACTGTAATATATTCTCTGACGTCTTGGTGGCATACTCATACCTAAAACCTAATTAATGTGCAAGTAAATAAGCATGTCGGCCAGCCAGGTCTGTATGAGCACCATCAGCACGTATTACTTGCATCCTAGAAGCCAAATAAGGATGGGTTCCCGGTTGAGTCTGGTTCCTGTCAAGGTTTCTTCCTGTTGTTATTTCAGGGAGTTTTCCTTGCCACCGTCGCCCTCAGCTTGTTTATCGGGGACAATCTGATCATTATAATTTACTCATATTTCCTCACACTTTTCAAACTAATTTTTTATTATTCTGTAAAGCTGCTTTGCGACAAAGACCACCTCTAAAAGCCTTAATTTATCTAAAGCCTTAAAAACTGACACACCTTCTCATTCTTCTTTATTGTGTTCTTCCTTGTTTTCTTTAGCCCAAACGCGTCTCTTCTGCTTCTTGCCTGTCCTTAGCAGTGGTTTCCTAGCAGATATTCTAGCATGAAGGTCTGATTCACACAGTCTCCTCTTAACAGTTGTTCTAGAGCTGTGTCTGCTGCTAGAACTCTGTGTGGCATTGACCTGCTCTCTGATCTGAGCTGCTGTTAACCGCCGATTTCTGAGGCTGGTGACTCGGATGAACTTCTCCTCCGCAGCAGAGGTGACTCTTGGTCTTCCTTTCCTGGGGCGGTCCGCATGTCAGCCAGTTTCTTTGTAGCGCTTGATGCTTTTTGTGACTGCACTTGGGGACACTTTCAAAGTTTTCCCAATTTTTCGAACTGGCTGACCTTCATTTCTTAAAGTAATGGTGGCCACTCGTTTTTTTCTTCACTTAGCTGCTTTTTTCCTACCATAATACAAATTCAACCTCTTTGAATGAGAAGGTGTGTCCAAACGTTTGGTCCGTACTGTATATAATTCTGTACACACGACCTCGGTTTTAAAAATATCTTTATCCGCATGAAAACACAAAACGCCCTGTTAAATGCTGTCAGAAGCATAATCAACTGGGAGCCAATCAGAAGCCTAGACATGACATCATTACCGGTTTTGCTTTGTAGAAGTCCGATGGATCTCGTCCAAAACTGCCGTCGCTGTCTGCGGTGTCTGTGTCGTTGGAGTTTAGTACAGTATGTAGCAGTAGTGAGCTTCATAGTACATTTAGGCACCTCTGTTCGTTAACATAATGTGTGAGGAACCGCAGTTAGTGAATGTAGGTACAAGCATGTAAAAAGTCCAGTAAGCAATGTTTACACAGTCACTAGTTTACTGTACTTAAGTCCACCATTGCACAAAATATTCTCATAAATAAAGCTGATGTCAAATCAAAGAGACTAGCACACAGACAATCAATGGCACACAAGGTTTGCATGTGTGTGTTTCACCCTTTGCATGAAAGGACAAAAATGCAGAGAAAAATCTCTTTTAAAAATACCCAGTTACGTGTGGACAATACCCAAGTTTTTGAAGCAAAGCAAAGTTTTTCAAAAATAGTTATTCACATAAGAGCTAATGAAATATTGTAAACCTTGCTGTATATGCTGTATATACGATATACTGTATATACTATATGGTATATACGCTCTTTGGACTCTTTGGATTATTGTCACTGAACTGTTGGTACTCCAAAAACAATATGTGGGCTTTCAAGATATTTGGAGTAACTTTGAGGGCAAAACTGGCCTTTTCAGGTGGGACGGTCTCCACCCCACTCAGGAATTTCTTGCAAAATAGGTCATAGTCACAAAACAGACATACTGTAATTATGCAGTGACAATCCAAAGCGCAGGTGAGGGAACAGCAAAGGGGCTAAACCGATCGGCCACTACAATTATAATCTAATCATCACACTAAAACCTGGACACAAATGGTTGAAGTTCACTCATAACACGCATAGTCAAAAAACACAAGTCTCCCCAGTCGATTCTGCTGTTCTTTATTCACAGACATTCAGCCATACTCTGAATGTCTTTGTAAACCTGGTTGTTTCTTTGGACAAAGCATTAATTATTGCAGACTTTAATGTTCATTTCAAGAATCCAGAAGACCAGCTGGGAACAGCATTTCTCAGGTTACGCCATCTAATTTTAATATTCAAATGAAATATAGAAAATATAGTGACATTTCCGCAGTCTGAAATGATCTCAGATCATTATCTAATCTTATGTGAAATGTGTCTTAACTCTTCCACACTACTGCATTAAACATACATTCTCATCAGATACCGCACAGAGCTGCATCAGTAATCTGCCTGAGATATCAACTCTGACTGGCTCACTGTCTGACCCCACAGACGATGAATGCTGAGAAACAACTTCTCTATTCAGCTTTTCTAATAGCTTTATGATGAACAAACTTTCCAGTTGTATAAGGTATCCATAAAGAACTGTTTATTATTAGAATTTAAGGATTTTGTCAAATTCGCTTACAGAGATATGACAACAATTAAATACTTGATTTTTGATGATACAGTAAATCTTTTATATAGGTTTATGTTTAACGTTTAAGTATTGTCATTATCACTGCTTGGTTTCTTTGAATCCTGAATCTGAACTGGGTAAAGGAGGTGGGTAAACGATCAATTATGTGATCAATGGTCAAGATAAGGTGGACCAAGACATTCAGTTTAATAAATAAATAAATGAATAAATTATGAAAAAGGAAAAAAAAGTTATATTGTTTGGAAAAGAAGTTTAATCACCATTAAAGTATTAAATATTGAAACATAGCCCTATATTAATACAAAATAAGACCCCCCCCCCCCACACACACACACACTTTTTATGTTTGAGGTCTTTTGCTGACATTGGCAGAAAGACGGTTGTCATCTCCACACTTCAAAAACTGTCTTTTATCCATGTTGTCAAACTTTAACACATCAAGTTACTGTAAATGCCGACTAAGCAGTGGGATATAGAATACACTACTGTTTGATCTGTCGAAACGATATGCATCACACGAGTTGAGACACCGTTCTAGGGAAAACTTTAAGAATTTTTATAGCTGCATTAGCACTAGTCAGAGGTGAGTAAACGATAGTCAGAGGAGAGTAAAAACTAATCAAAGGTGAATAAACACTAGACAAAGGTGAATAAACACTAGACAAAGGTGAATAAACACTAGTCAAAAGTGGGTAAACAATGTTTCAGAAATTTAACATGTGCATAGCTCCACTAAAGCCATGGCCTGGGTTCTTTACAAAAGTTCTGCTGTCTATAGCAAGAAATGATACAAGAGCATGCATACACAAGTACGTACATGCTTTTTACAATCAAGTTGAGGGGCAGCTTTAGTGTTTGGTTCCTTTTCTTCCTCATTTTGTCTCAGGGAGTTTTTCCTACCACCATTGCCTCTGGCTTTACCCACTTTTTTAGTTATTTTTTGTTTCTTTATTTATTCATATCAGTATAATTTTTGCTTTCTTTAAAGCTGCTTTTCGACAATGTTTATTGATAAAAGCACAATACAAATAAAACTGCATTGCATTAAGTTCATGCCAGACAATTGTCATTTGGGCAAAACAGGTTAAAAGACATTTTGATGCTTTTAACTTCTAATCAGTGATGTGAATTTACATAATGGTTCTTTTATCATATAAAAAAGCAAACCTTGCAAATTAAGTCAAATAAAACTTGGTCACACAAGATGTGAAATAGTACAAGTGTCCGGTGATATAAAACATATTCACAGTGATATAAAAAATATTACTTTACCTAAAAATATGTACAAATATAATATAAAAGGTACAGTATAAAAGATTCATGGCAGACAAAGCATACATTGTAAAATAAAGAAGTGTGCAGTTATTTATTTATATAGATGTGGATTATGTGTAAAATCTAAGTCTGGAGGAAAAGTGTAGGGAGCAAAATAATCCAACATAAAGCACTCTTGTGACACTGCTAGAGAAAGCGACAGACCAGTTTGGGACTCTGGGGTTTTAATGTGTAAGATTCTGCTGCTCACAGCATGAAAAGCCTTTTAGAAAGTCACCTCTAACACTTATCGCCTCTCAATTCTCCTAATCCCAGACCTCTTCCAGCCTCTTTTAGCTTGCACCCTAAAAATAAAAAAAAGAGCCAGTTCAATAAAAGCATAATGAGTAGAGATGAGTAGAGCTACAGTAAGTCTACAGTATATGTTACTGATAACAAAATAAATGCCAATGGAAGAAAGGATAAATGTATCATTCACTAAAAACTGTATTTAATGATCTAATAAAACACGCTGGAGTTCTATTTAGGATAAAATGATTGTGGCAACAGGCTCATAGCCAGTGCGCTCCATAATAAACCAGCTTTAAACTCATCCAATGGAAAAGACAGGAGATACCGGTTCAGTACCTCGGACAGCACAAAAGGCGTATATAAGGGGGCGGGGCACCGCAACTCACCAGCATTAACGGCAGCGAATCCTCCACCGTCTACTTGTCGACTGCTCCCTATAAAAGGACGGCGGCGGCATGTGCCGGTGAGTAGGAAAGAATGTACGCAGTTGACTGATGTTACTCTCCTCTCCCCACAGACTAGACTTTTAGTGAGGTTAAGGTCAAGACTATGTGGTGGGTAATTCATGTGCGAAAAAGATTCCTCATGCTTTCAGAACAACTGTTTCACTTTTTTTTTTTATTATCATTCTGTAATATGTGTGTGCCACCAGTAAAGGAAATAAAAAAAATCCATTGATCTGATACACTGGTCATTCAGTACATTGAGGTCATCAGCTGACTTCACTTTTCTAGTGAAGACCTTCTAGTCTAGACCTGACCAAATGAGGTAATCCCAGATCACAAGACTACCTCCTGAGGCTTGGGGTGAATGATTCCCCTGTGTTCTGAATCACGTTTACTGATAGTGCTTTGCTTTTTTTTTTTTTAATCAGAAAAAAAAAAAAAACTATTTGTATACATTCTATCACAAGATCTCTTTCATATTGTTCAGTTTTTTTTTTACTAATTGTGTAACAGCTTCTATTTGACAAATGATTCTGGTGAGCTGTGGATCAGGAACACAGATCAGCACCATGTGATTGAGAATAAACTAATATACACATTACAAAGCAAGAACTCACATAGGAGCCAACAGCCCCAGGGCCGCCCCTGTACGGTGTGCACTATGTGTGACCCATCGCTCTGCAATTGGGTCAGTCTGACCTCATCAGTCTACATAACATGTCCATTGCTCCAAAGTCCAATCTTTATGCTGTCTAGCAAATTGATGCCTTTTTTTTCTGAATAACACTAGCAAGTGCTTTTCTTACAGCCACACAGCTGCTTAGCCTCACTTCTTTGAGTTTTTGTCACATTGTGGGTGGAAATGGTTTTACTTTCACCATTTAAGTTAGATATAATTTTAGCTCTCTATTTTTTCCTCATTCTTTTGTTCCATGTAGTTGATGGTTCAGCACTATCCAACCAAGTTTTAATAATGTATTGACCAGTTCTTTATGCAATTCCAGTCATTTCAGCCACCTCCTTAGCTGTTTTCTTTGCTTGGTGCAATGTTTAGGGTCTAATGCCTAAAAACATCAACCTTAAAAATCACAGTTACATCCTTTCCAGCTGGAAACAATTATTTAAACTAGAATTAACTTACAATTTCTTAATCAATCATGTAACCATGATTGTGTAATCAAATGTATTTATTACATTTTAAAAAATCAGCTCTAAAAGTTCATGCAAATAGCAAAAAATGCTATTTTTTTGATAGACAAATACCTAAGAAAGGATAAATACAGTAACATCCTTTTCATCACCAAGTGATGTTACTGTATTTATCCTTTCTTAGGCATTTGTCTCTGACTGTCTACAGTTCATTGCTTTTTGCATGAACTTTTAAAGCTGATTTTTTATGTAATCAATTCAAAAGTCTGACCAATCAGAGTTGAGAATAAATAAATTAAGCCCGTAATAAAGCCTGCTTAAGTTCAGCAATGGGTTTGTGAAAGTCAGGGGTGAAGATTCAGCACCTTTGTTTTATGTGGTTTAATTGTAACTTAACAGTTTTTTTATTCATTTTTTTATTTTAGAAAAACAAATTGGAGAAATAATGCTACTTCAAATTTAGTTCTTTTATGTTGCTTTGTAAATCATATAAATAGAGGCTATAGAGGATAAAAAATATTTAAACAGTAATAGGAATAAAAAGGTCTAAACATGTTTCAAATAGTCTCAATGTTTCAATGTCTTTACACCAGTTGTGTTAAGTGCTATTTAGGCATTATTGTGTGTAGGACATGATACACCCATGTTATGAAAAGTTTTTAAACAGTTTGCAATAAATACACTCATTCACTTAAGGCAGTGGTGCTTCAAGAGCTTAGCCTCTGGACTACTGATCAGAAAGTTAAGAGTGTAAATCCAGGCACTGTCAAGCTGCCAGTTTTGGGCCACTGAGCAAAGCCCTTAACCCTCTTTCTGCTCCAAGGGTGCCTTCACAACCCCAGCTTACTAACAAGCAAGGAAAAAAACATTGTTCTGCATTTGTATATGCAACACCAAAGAATGTTTTTTCCCCCCCACTTTTCTTTCTATTTTCCTTTCTAAAATTTTCTAATTTTATTAAGATATTTCTGTGTTTAAGAAGACTTAACATACTGCAACTATAAAACTGGTGAGATTATTGTGGTCATCTTTTTTTTTGTCTATTTTATATTATTCTTTATAGTAATTCCACAGCAAGCTGAGAAATTCAGATAATGTTGTAGCACAAATAATAATAATAATAATAATAATAATAATAATGATCTAGCCAGCTTGATTTCCATATACCGATCATTTTTAACACTGAGCTTCCTTGCCCTATCTTCATTCATTTAGTTTTTCATTACAATTGACAAATCTTTTATTACATTTATCCCCTAAATTTAGCTAAAGCTACTGTATATGATTATACACAAAATCCATAGATGTGACTCATGTTAGGATTCAAAATCAGTCATATTTTGCGGTGGACAGTACTGAGTTACATTTACTCACTTTACTGTAATTGAGTAGGTTTTTTTTGTGTACTTCTTCATCTTGAAGTAGTTTTTAAAATTAGTAATTTTACTTTTACTTAAGTATGTTTTGTTTGAAGTATTGTACTTCGCTACATTTGAAATCAGTAAAAAATAAATGAATGAAAATAAAAAATAATAAAATAATGCAATGGGGAAGGAAAAAAAATGTACCCCAGAAACCACTGCATTGATTGATTGATTGATTGATTGATGGAAAACAAACGCGCTAAATTCACAAGAATGATGGAGACGGACAAAACAGATGGCAGTGATGCAGACCCAGCTGAAAGCAAAATCAAATTCTTATGACGTAAACTCCTGGCCATTGTAACGGCCACTACTCTGTTGTATACCACATTATGTACTGTATGTATGGCCTGTCCCTTTTAAGAGTTGCGCCCCCTCCCCTAGTGTGTGCGCTGCGGAGGTGTGTGTGTGAGAAGTAGGAGCTCAGGTGTGCTGCTCACCCCCGAAACACTCTATTCTTTTTTACCCTTTTATTTACTTTTACTTTATGTTTTGTATTATCATTTTGTGACGCTGAAAGAGGCCGATAAAGGTTTCGTGCTGAACGTTATTCTTGGCTCTGAGCTCTTTTTTCCATCGGCAGAGTGGAAAAAAGTCACTTAAATACGTCACACTTTGATTTCAGGCACAAGAAAGGCAACATCTTTATTTTGCAAAGGTGTTCCTTCAATTAAAAACAACTAGTTTGAAATTTATATCCTCTTGTCTTTTTTGAGCTGCACTAGAATCCCACATCCCACTGTTAAAAAAGTAATTCTGTAACTTTTACTCTAAAAAAAGTCAATCAGCTACTTTTTACTTTTACTTAAGTAGATTTTTATAATGTTAATTTTACTTGTACTTCAGTAAAATTTCACGGAAGTAACAATACTTGTACTTGAGTACAAACGTTTATTACTCTTTCCACAAAAAGTGCAGAGACAGGACAGACAGGAGATGTTCCAACCTGTGACTACTTGAGAGTGCCATAAGTTGCACATATAGAAAGTTTGACCACCTTAAAACAAAAAATTTTCGTAAGATCGTCTTATGTAGGCTGTAGGAAGGTCCTAAGGCAACCCGTCGTTTGTAAGAATATTTGTAACTGAGGTTTAAATTATGTAACTTAAATTAAACCGCAAAGTTGTCTAAATATACAAAACAAAAATTGGTTGTTTATGTAAGAACCTCAGCAGCAGTGTTGGGGGACATTTTACTTTTTAAAGTAACTAATGACATTCCAAAATATATTCCAAAGTAATCCGTTACATTACTGCATTACTTTCTGATAAAAGTAACTAGTTCGAGTACTTTTTCCATTGCACAACTCCTTTGTGATTCCTCATGCATGTTGTTTTAGTAAAGACCTTTATAATTATTCCACCATCATCACTCGGTGAAGTTTGGCCCATAATCTGTTAACTACTATCTCTATCTCACCTACGCGGATTTGCGCGGTGGCCGTAAGTACGGTTCATCATGATGTACAGAGAGTTTCGGCGTTGTGATTAGGTTTCCATCTTTCTGAGCGTCTGCCCTCACATAGTCAAACCGCATAGGTGAGATAGGGGTATAAGGTATAAGGTGGGAATGACTGCTGTCTGGCTCACGGATTACAGAAATAGTCTGAATAACGGATTACATTTTTGAAGTAACTGAGTACTTGAATGGCGGACCTAACACGTTAGATTACTCGTTACATCAAAAAAGTAATCCGAGTACTTTAACACGTTACTTTGTAATGTGTTATCCCCCAACACTGCTCAGCAGGAACTTAATTTTCCCCTTTCGTATGTTAGAACCACTTAGCTCACCAGCCTGGTCATCTGTCATCATCTGATGCCTTCATTAGATGTTTTTACAGGGCTTTGCAAAAGTCTTCATACCCCTTGAACTTTATCACATTTTGTCACATTACAACCACAAAGGTAAATGTATTCTATTGGGGGAAGTCTGGCTTGTTAGAAGCAAAATATGAAGAAATATCAAGACTTTTACAGAGTTACTGTACGTAATACCACGCATCGTACAACACTGATTATCACACGTATCTCCGCAGGTAACCGTACAGCACAATGTAGAGCAATTTGTAAGTAATTGTTACCCTGTGGCCTGTCCATATAATTTTTTTTTTTTTCAGTGCTCTTATGTACTGTAGCGACACGGTATTTCACTTTAACCATACATTTTGTCAAGGCATCCCAAGCGCCATATCGATGCTTAGCAGTTCATAGGAAAAAATCAGGAAATTGAAAATTCCACCATCAGTTTTCTTAATCATTAGTGCCATCTTTTGTGTATCTAAATACTTCTGGCTGCAGTGTATTTAAGTTAAAGCATGCTATCATAAAATGTTAACTTTTATAATATCCTAAGGATCAACATCATCAATAATTATAGGAGCTATAGGGCGTTTCGCTACTTTCCCAGATCAGAAAACAATACAGATTAACTAGTTGGCTAACAGGCTATCCTGATCTGTTAAACAGATTTCATATTCAATTTCAAATTTTTTTTGTCACATACACAACCATACAGAGTACAAGTGAAATGCTTTCTGTGACTGCGTTTTATTCTGAAAAATACAGTTAACACTAAAGACAAAAGCTGCAACAAAAACATTTTACAATAGGGAGAGAGATTACATTCAAAGCAAAATAAAATAAAAACTTTAAATAAAACTTTATTATAGATAAGATAGTAACTATTATATTATATTTACTTAAAAATTAAAAGCCATATATAAAAACAGTATAGGAATCTAGGACTCAGAGAAATATGACTATAAACAAGCAGTCAGTAGCAGCAGCAGTGTGATTGTCTCTGGCATAAAGTGCAAGATTGTATATGTGCCAATGAAGGACATATACAGTAAATAAATATTCAGAGATGTGGGGTAACGGAAATGTAGGGTGTGTTTGAGAAAGTCCAGTTAATTAGTGCTTGTTGTTGGATTTAAACATAATAAAGACTTAATTACGGAAGACTTTATAATACATAGGCTCAATTATATTTGTACACGCACACACACACACACATATATATATATATATATATATATATATATATATACATTGATTTGTATCTGAATCAGGATGGTTTAGTTTAATAATGTATTAAATAGAGGAATATCTATTTAAGCCTTTACAGTATGTTTTGTTACTTGCACCATCATCAGTGTATTTTGTTTTAAATTTTCTACAATGACCACACATATCAATGGAAACACCACGTGCATACAAGTATCCCCGTCAACAGCAGGACCATCCTCAGTAAAGACATTAGTAGGTTTTTACACCCTAAAAATGCTGGGTTAAAAACAATCCAAAATGGGTTGTTTTTAACCCAGCTGCTGGATAAATATTGGACCAACTACATGCTGGGTTAATTTAACCCAGCAAAATGGGTTATTTATTTAACCCAGCAAGATATAAAGATATAAAATATTAAATCCAAATGCTAGGTCATATTTAACTATAATTCTACCTCACAAATACGTTATTATTATTTTTATGTTTTACATGTCTATGGGTAAAACGGTATAAGCAGTTAAATTACTTTGAAATTCTGGTCTATTACAAAAAATATATATAAAAACTCTATGTTTTGCAAACCATACATATATGCAATAAACAACAACCAATTAATTGTACAAAACATAGAAAAGATATTTATATTTATTTTTCAAAAGCATAAGATCAGATAATACAAAACAAGTTCAACAGCGACATCATTACGATACTATTACTGTGTATAGTGCTGGTCATTATCTCCCAACATCAGGATGCAGGGGTTCGGCTTCGATACTTCAGCCTGCTGGAGATATTCCACAGTGTTGTTTCCAACCTTAGAAAAAAGAAATTAAACAAAGTAAAAGTTTTTTTTGCATATTTGTTAGAAGATTAGTGTTTTGTAACACCTCAGCTTTTTATATGTGTTTGCTAACGCTAACAACCTAGCTAAAAGCTAGCATCATGCTGGCACTACAGTTAACAGTTTAGCTTTCATTCATCACTTCACCATCTTCATACACCCTGCAAGCTTTCTACAAACAAAGCTAAAAAGCTCAGACATTTTTGCTGTTTCTTTCATACACAGGTGGGGTTCTTTGGTTTGGCTAGCTAGTAGCTATTGTCAGATAAACTAGCACGCTATTCTACCTGACAAAACTTTCAGCCGGAAAAAACTTTTCTTTAACATGGTAACAATAATAAATGTTACATACAGTAAACAAATTCAGTCATAGGTGAGTGAACAGACTCTGTATTTAATGTTTACATTTCCTCTTAAATGCGTGAGGAGGAAGCACCCTCATCAGCAGCCCCCAGTCCCAAAAAAAAAGACACAGAAGTTGACACAGCCACTGAATACACCGGTGAACTTCGGGGGAGGGGCGGTCTTGTCTGTGATGTTAGTTGTAGCTAGCTAACCCAACTCCAACCCAGCAAGCTGGATTAAACAAAAAGTACCCAATTCCCTGTAAATAACCCAGAAAAATTACCCAACAGAGGCAACCCAGCATTTTTTAGTATGTAGGGTTAGGATGTTAGTATAACACTAAATTAAGAAATAATGTGAGGATGATGATTGTCTTCATTAGGCCTAGTAGTAGTTGTAGTAGTAGTTGTAGTAATAGTATCAGTGCGTGGTGTACTGTACTTTAATTTTATGCAGTCACTGTAACAAGCTAATATTAAAAAGAATTACATTGTCATTGTAAAATTTCATTCAATTGGCATTTCCCCTTCAACAATGCCAAATATAATAAATCAATGTATAAAATATATAAAACAAAGCAAAATATACATATATCCCTCAGAAATCAAATCAAAACTTTATTCATATAGCATTTTACAACAACAGCTGACAGTTGCCCAAAGTGCTTCACAAGGTTACAATAAACATACGAATTAGGAGTCAATTAGACAAAAGATCGGTCAGATAGCTCGGTGCAAGTCCATTTAACGCCTTATAAACAAACAATAAAATCTTAAAATCAATTCTAAAATGCACCCGGAACCAATGGAGAGGGCACACCTTTTATATTTTTTGTGCAATGTTTAATTACTCCCACTCCTTTCCCTCAGATGCTGAATTCAAGTAAAGTTCCACTGTGTAACTCTCTATGTCTGCCTGATGCTTTCCAATAAAACACCTCCCGGTCAATGCAAAAATAATCGAGGCTAATACCCCTAATGATGTCACTGATGTCTGACTGGCTACCAGGCAGGGATACGTAAAACAGTGTCAATCCACACTGTTTGGGCCAGTAACCACACAACTCTCTTGGCCAATACTAACTGATTGAGACCAACTCACATACCAACAAATTTTCAACTGCATTTTTTTTGTACACCTAGGCATTTGGCAGACACCCTTTTCCAGAGTGACTTACATATTTATCTCATTATACATCTGAGAAATTGAGGGTTAAGGGCCTTGCTACCCGTTTGTTATCTGGCCAATTGTTAAGCGGCCCTCTCAGGAAACCTCTTGTCCTCCTGATAGTCAGTCCGCTTATATTAATAGCTGATTTTGTTTTAATTTCATCATGTGGTGGTTTTGAACCATCTTTATTTTCAGCAACTGTAGCCACCTCACTTTTGGCTGTCCCCCCCCCTTCCCCATTCCATTCGCCTTTAAAGTGATGTTCTTCCTTAGAATCGCTACTTTTTGATGGCTTGCTACTGGAATGCTTAAATAAAATTATGGTACATTTAATGTAAATGACATGCAAAGTGTGTCACATGAATGTATGATATGTAAATAAGCTCATAGTGGACACAAGCTCAAAATAACATTCATGATTCCTTGTACCTGTTTCCGCACATGTGTGATTGGAGGACATTATTAATTAGCAAAATTAGCTTCGTTGTTATGTTGACTGAGCAGATATGTTCCATTATATCACACAATACACAGTGCCACCTGGCCCAGGTCTGGACGTCTGCTGCTTAAGGAGAAGCTAGATGATGAATGTTACAGGTTATCTGATTCACACAACATTATTCTGAGCTATCGGCACAAAATCTAAATGGATAAAGCTACCGAGTCATATTTCTCCTGAGAAGCAGCTTTCCTTTGCTTTATATGAGGTTCAGGAGTCAGTGACGGATGTGTTTACAGGGGCTTGATCATATCTGGGATATTTACATGATGAATCAGACAAATCAAGAAAATGTCCTCAAAGGCAAATTTTAATATTGAGCGGTTCAGCTCTGAATTCGGGTCCCAAAGCAGATACAATCAGACGCTCTGTTTACTTTTAACAAATATACTCATATAAACTGTTTACCAGGAGAACATGAATAAAATATAAATGAGCTTAAAATTAATAGGTCCCAGAGAAAGACTTGCTTGTTAAAAATCCTAAAAATGAAAAAGTTGTATTCTGATACCATTACTTTAAAAATATTTTTTAAAAAAAGCAAATTCTCCAGGTACTTCACAGCTTTCCAGCGGGTAACTTTCAAACAGTAAAAATGGCATCATTCTTCAGGTAACTGGATAAAGCTGGTACCCCATAATAATGTTTGTGATTAAACAAAGAAATAGAGGACAGTACTGTGCAAAAGTCTTGAGACCCCCCAATGTTTTATTGCGACAGGCTGCAAAGTGCCTAAAGATACAATTTAAAAAAGATATTATTTATGTAGCGACCTCATTTCCCCTCTCGTCTGTTCCAACCACTCAGCATTCAGCATCAGCAGTCAGTACACTAATCACCTCCTGATCATCTCTCATCATCTGCATCTGTTTCTCACTGGTTTATGCCTTAAGTCAGATGTTTGTTGTGTTTTTTTCCAATGCTAGAATGTTTCATAAGTCACGTGCGGCTCAACCAACAACAACAACAACAACAAAATCCTCAGGAATTGGTTAGGTACAGGGACTGGACTGAAAATGAGACACAAAAAGTCTTTCAGGAAGCCTGGAGAACTATTTCTCAAGAATACATTAGAAATACAAGAAAGTCTGTTTCTTTGGAAGCAAGACTTGAAGAAATGATTGCTGACTCAACACCTTATATATATATATATATATACAGAATTGCCTAGATCAGTGGTCTCAAACTCAGTTCCTGGAGGGCCGCAGCCCTACAGAGTTTTGTTCCAACCCTGCTCCAACATACATACTATGTAGTTTTCAAATAAGCCTTAATGACCTGTTTAGTTGGATCAGGTGTTTTTAATTATGGTTGGAACAAAACTCTGTAGGGCTGCGGCCCTCCAGGAACTGAGTTTGAGACCCCTGGCCTAGATTGTTGGTGCTCATTGATAGATTATTTTAAAAATAACTAACTACTTATCTAACTAACTAATGAACTAGACTTTAATTACGGCCTTTCATGATCTCAAAAAACGCTGATGTGACTCTGGCAGAAGCTAGTTTTGACAGCACTGCTTTAATCTCAGCTAAGAAATTATTCATAGACGTCCCTTACACAGTGTGTGTGTGTGTGTGTGAAATTAATTTGCTGTTGTCAGAGATGCAGAGATGTTGTCAGAGATGCCCCCATTACCCCCGCCCACTACCCCTGCTAGGTTATGTGACAATGCAGGGTTTTTGCGGCTGTTGATCTGACAGCAGGAAGGGAGCGGCTTCTGAGTGACTGACAGGACAGAGGCAGGTTTACAGCAGGATCTCACGAGTGAGACAAATTAGCATTCAGGTTACAAACTGTGCTACATTTCCTCATATGTCAGCCTGGACATCACCAAACACATGACTTTTAATACACTAAATGAGGTGTCTTTTAGCATTGCACACACTCCTCCTAAATATATTCCTTATTATTCATAAATACATTCTGTATTCCTATTTTTAACACAATGTACATTTTCGTTTGCTCTTTGATTCTCTTTATGCTTAGGCCTTGTCTAAACACCGGACACAATCTCAATATCTCTGCTGGCGTTCAGGACAGATTTCACACAACACCCAGGGAAACCCAGCAGGGCTCCTGATAGGGTGTTCCTATCCATTTCCAGCTAAACCGCGCCACGCTGAGCTAAAATGCCATGGTCTGTTGTATGTCCATGGAAAAAAAAAAAAAAAAAAACATTAGCTGTAATAAGTATTGAACTCTGAAACAATTGCGCTTTGAGCTGAATCAATATTTAACGTTTGTCATTTGTTCCGACTCCAGGATAGCGTTCTTAAACCGGTTAGAACAAATAAAAAGGTTCATTCTCTTCCTTTTACAGAGACTGACTATGGATGGCCAAACCCTGTAAAATAAACTCAGGTGATGTTGCTTCCTTCCATAATTGTCCATGTGGAGTAAAGTGTGTTCTCACAGTG